>WHYT01015718.1:460947-521787 GCA_009806455.1 Tetrax tetrax | reverse complement strand
GCAGTAACAATGAAGTATATTGATTTATACAGAGTACACAGTCTGGTGTATCTTTTTTTTTTTTTGTCGTTTCAGTGTTTTTCACACTCAGAAAAAAAAACAAAACAAAAATCCTGTAAAAGAGAAAGAAATCTGTAACATCCTAGAGAGAACAACACACTTTACCAGCTAAGTGCTCAAACCCCTTACCTAGACAACACTTCTGTCTAATTCTATGGTAGATTTGCTTGAGTGTTGGATCCAACTCAGAATAAGTGCTGAACTAGATGCTTCCAACTATTATCTGTTCCAAGTCTGGACACTAGTTGAATTCTTAAGATTGCTGGCGAAATATCACTCCTGCTGCTCCCATTCCCTTGCCCTGCTAAGTTTAAGGGTGCTATTGCCCACAACAGCTCAGAAGAGCAGTTGTGAAGAGGTCTATCTTACCTCAACAAAACCTATAGTCTCCACTTTGTCTGATGCTATAATGCAAGCACAGAATATTTTGGTCTAAAATACTTGTTTCACGTAAACGAGTGGGGATGTATGTTCAAATGCAGAAATTACTATCTTATCCAACAAGGTTTTAATGTTGTATTTGTTGGTTAGAGAGGAAAACAGTGATATGGTATGTTCTTAAGTCAGAGTGTTTGGATTACTAGGGTTCATTTTGGTTAGTAATGAAGTGCAAGGTTAAAATGTAATACCAATAATAATATAAACATGGTAATAACTATTCGTATGTTTTTAGCAAAAGTAATTGTGAAACTAGCAACAGCAATTTCTTAATACACTAGCCAATATTGTAAAAAGCTTAGAACACAAATAAGTGAAATAGAAAAATGTGACATAAAGGTAAGTTTAAAGGAAAATAAGATCTGCTGGAGCAGAAGGAGGTTGATGTAGTTGGATACCATGCCACCCTATTTCTGTTCAGCTATGGTAAAAATGCTGTAAACTACTATTCTCATCTGACAATAGAGAATGTTAACTTCAGCTATTAGTAGCTGGTCATATCTGTGGCTTTCTGTCGTCATTTCAGTGCAGCATGTCAGAATCAGACTTAGCACATGCAATCGGTATTAATTGCCCCAGACAACACTAAGGCAATGTAATAAGATCCTTATGTTGATGTTCAGGGCTGCTGAAGTTATCACTGCTTTTATGAAGACCCAGCCATGCAATTGGGAATTATGCAACTATAGTATACATGTAAGAATGTAAACATTTCTATGTGGAAAATATGGACGGTAAAGGCAAGACATACAATGTCAGCTGTATTAGTCTGCAGCTGGTACTTTTTTATTTTGGAGGACTATTCTGGGGCAAAGCTGCCAGTCATGACTAAACATTGCCTCTTTTTTTTTCCTCTAAGATATGGGATCTGGAAACAATATTATTATGACATTCACACAGGCACTTCATGCTGATCATTGCACTCACATAGATAATTTTCATCAGGTTCATCAGGTCTCTAGATTTTCTTAAAGGTTCCTGTAACCTTTTAAGTTCTGTTTCTTTTTTTTTTTTCCCTAGTTGCCTTCCAGCTGAGGAGAAAGCAGTTGTGCTAGCTAAGACGTGCTTTGAGAGGGCGTCCTCTGTGACTCGGTTGCATGTCGGTGCCTAGGTCTCCCTCAGATGGGCACACTTAGGAGAAAGACGTTGAGAGAGGTCCTCATTTCTCAGCTAAGGCAGAGGGATATTTGATTCCCACTGGGATGGCCAGCATCTCCTGTCCTCCAGCCTTGCAGATTGCCAGATTCTGCCTGAACTTGCAGAGGCCCAATTAGTGTCAGAGACGCTCCTCTTTTTCTCTTTTTATGTCCGCCAACATTCTAGGCCTCAACACTGGAGATTTCCTCATGAGACAGGGACAAAGAATCTTCAGTGCATGCTGACTTAATTGTTCTGCGCAAAATTCACATTTCCAATTCAGTCAGAAATTCAGTTTTTGGGAGTAGGGCAAACCTGTGGCATACTCTGTGCAAAATAGCTCAGACTGGCTATTTGCTCTCAAAACAGGTTTTCAACACCACTAGTTTGTTTCTCTCACTGCTGCTTCTTCCCAGAGATCTCCTTCCTAGAATTATCTTCTATTAGACATTTGGAGCCTGTTTGGCTGGATTTAATCTCATGTTATTGGTTTAATGCAGTATTAATGTGAAACTTCCTTTGTTTCTTATCTCTCCCAGTGTTTTAAGATGCTTAAAACTGAAATTAATGTATATACCTCAAGACAAGGATTCAAAAGCCCTAAACATCTGCCATTGGAGTCCAAGTTGTAGGGACATCTGACTTTATAGAAAACACTGTTGCTCTCTAGCAACAGCAATCAGTGTTCAACAACTTGTAAGGCAGTAGTGAGAAGGAGGAAAATTTGCCAACATGAATTGGGAGAAAAACTCATTTTACAATCTTGTTTACAAAAATGTAGACAAGGGAGGATAAACAACATGTTGCCTTTCCCTTAACTCCTGTGTAGTTTTTTTTTTTTTTTCTCTTGGCACCAACCAATATCCTTGACTGTAGTTGCGGTTTAAGAAATTGCTTACCTTAGCTTAGTTCTGACCTGCCTCCTAGCAGCCTCTGGTAGTTGTTGATGTCTTTAGTACCTCTAGAATAGAGGCTGGCTCTGGGTCCAAGTCTCTGTGGTTGATGATTGTTAGTATCTTACAGGATACTGTTAAATGTGACCTCTTGTTTGATCCAAATTATTCTCCTTCCCCTCCGTGGAAAAATGTCTAGAGGTGAAGAGTTTCTCTTTTTTGTAATACTCCATAGGAACTGCAGATTGACCAAGCTGGTTATAGAGATATTTTCTGTATAACTGCAATGTTTCAGTTCAGAAAATGGTAACTCATAGGCAGCTGCCTGTTAACTGATGCTGAATAGCCATACAGACACGGCCAACCCAATGGCCTTGAGGACAAGCAATCAAACTCCTTCTGAGCCTGAAGGCATTATTTGTCTAGGAGTGACCAATGAGACTCTACAAACTCTGAAAAACTCTGATGAGGTCCATGATGTACTTTCTGAAATGCCAGTTACCTGTGAAGAGGTCACCCAGACCTAATGAGGGCTCAGAGAAGGCAGTCCTTCCAAGGGGTGGTGCATAGGCAAGTCAGACACAAGCATAAGCTACTTAAAAAAAAAAAAAAAAGATGCTACCTAATGCTTTTTTTCTTTTAATCATTACTTAAATATGAGACGTGGTCATAGACTCCCCAGGGGGGTGACATAAATGCCAGAAACTGACTGAGCGTCTGGGCTGAGGCTGGTTTCTCTAAAGGGCACTGTAGACTCATCTAAAAGTAGGAGACTTTCACCTCACCTCTACAGCTGACATGAAGAGTGATCCCTGCTGGAGCATGCTTGGAGTGACTCACAGGAGGACTGAGACACAATTAACTTTAGAACCATAAAAATGACATAAAAGCAATGCTCATTTAATTGGAAAAGCATTAACATGTCAACCTCACCTAGGGCTTTGCAAAAATAAATATTGTGAAGCCAAAAGACCTGGAAGAAAGCATATTTAAATTGTGATAGATAACTGCTTAACTCTTCAGAAAGAGAAAGGAAATTACCAACTAACAGCTAACCTCAATTTCTTTAGGATTTCACTAGACCACAATTCCTTTTTAAATAAAAAGCACATCTCTCAGAGAACACAACTTCTGCCTCCTACCCTCAAGTTATTAGAAATGAATACCACGGCTGGAAGAAGAAAGCAGCAGGTTTCCTTTTGTTAATGAACAATAGTCTAGCTTATAGCATCTCGTAAGATTTCCAGATGGAGGAAAGCCGTCCAATAAAAGATTTTGCATCAGTAAGGTCATTTGGGGACATAATTATCTGTGAAAGATATTGCATTTTTGGCAATATATGAAAAGAGATTACAGTTCAGGGTGCCTAGATTTTTGTGGGTTTTTTGAGGTAGGTCCTACTTGTGTAGAAACATTTCTCCCCCGTGCTGTTCTTTAAGTGTCAAATTTTGTTGCAGTTAAGAAAAGTACACATTGTAACAGATGGCAAAAATGCCATTGAATAATTTTAATAAGAGCAGAAAGCTAATTGCTTGTCAGCAGAAAATTAATTTTCTAGAACCGGCGGAAACCATACAGAATATCCATGTTGTTGCTGAAAGGCTCAAGCTAGTAGATTTTGTAAAAATCTGACAAAAGTAGTCTGTACATTCATATAAATATATTTAGGTAAGATACAGCTGCTGAAATGAATAGCTAATTGACGTGAAATGCTGCCAGTGTGCCCAAATGAAATAACTGAATTTAAGAAGATGAAATTACTTCAGTTGTTACTTGGCCATCAGATAAGGAGAGATGCTCTGTCTTTGGAAGAGTTTTGTATTAGTTTATACACACTGAAGACTTTAATTTTACATCTTTTCGTTGAAACTGTTACGTAGAGATGTAGTCTGCCTGCTAAACATTAATGAATGCTCTTTTTGGCACCACTGTGAGAAATGCCAATATTATAATAATACCCATATTACAGATGTAAAGCCCCTAAATTACAGTCAGTGACTGCTTTTTGGATATATTTTTGTCAATAAGGACAAGTTCCAACAATTCAGTAGAGCAAAAAACATATAGAAACTTGCTATATGTTTAAGTTACCTCACTTTTGTAAAGGTTACTGTGAATGGCTGAAGGGGTTTGAAATTTTTTGCTTTATATGCTTTTGTTCTGAAGGAATGGCAAACCCAGTCAACTGAATCTCAGTTCAGTTCCTTAAGCTTTGGACTTGCCCTTCTTAATGTTGAAATGGGACCTCATGCTGTTTCTGGGCACTAATTTGGCACTGGAGCAGGTTCTAGGTGTGGGAGTTTTGGTTCTGTGAAGCACTTCAAGCTCCTGTTGCCCTGCCTCCCATACCATACCCACCACCTGTGGATACATGTGATACCCAAAACTGTCCCATGCTGACCTTGAGGTGATGCACTGGGGTCTATGGCATCGGCAACAGCTCTGCTTGGGTCGTCCTTCTGAGCATCTCCTCCGAAATCCAGGCTGAGCACATCCTTACGTAGCTCATGACATCTGATGAATCACACCAGTAAGTGAGACAGATGTGGATGAATTTAAAAAAAAAAAAGAGGTAAAAAGGTAGTTTGTACTTTAAACTAAACAAAAAACTCCTAAATACCACTCCCAAAGATGACTCAATTTGCAGTGCCTGATAAAACTAATCAGCCTAAATGACTAAGCCATTACATCTTTCCAGAGTATAATGCTGTGTTCACACAGAACATCACCCAGAAGATGATTTTAAGATTTTCAGCAGAACTAGTTCCATAAAGTATTTAGATTTTTCATATAACTGTAATCCAAAGAAACACTTTGAAGTGCAGCAGGAGCAGATAGTCATCATTTCTATCTTAGGAGAGACCCTAACCTAGTAACAACCCAATATTTTTTGCTGTATCTTTACTTTCATACAAAACTGTTGATGGGAAAATTACCTCAATATTTCACATTCAGTGTGAGTCTTGTTCTTTTATTTTGATACAATATTGGAGGCAGAAATAACTGGAAGAATAGATATAATTTATTGATCGATAGGACCACAGAAGAGCAATATCGGGATCTCACACACACTCGTATTCCCTCTCTGCTGCGCCAAGAAAGTCACTTGAAATCCAAAATTCTTGCACAGAGATTACATCTGGTCTTCAGGCTCCAGAACTCAAGTTCTCACAGTCTGAAAGAGCTCATATCTGTTGACTCTATGGGTTCAGGATAAAGACCCTCATTTTACCCTGAGGAGGACAGTGGTGGGGACAGAATCTCAGTGGTATAGAAATGTGATTCCAGCTTTTCATTTGCCAAGTGTATTTTTAACTGCTTATTTTGAGTGGCTGCTCTGCACTTTGGTTTAGTGTTATTTTTATAAAGATAATTTGTAGCTGTGTAAAAGGTGCTGAGGGTGCACTTCCAGAACCCTTTTGTACATATGCAAAAATAATGAATGAATAAATAAATGCTCCTTTCACATGACCTCATTAAGAGCAAAGCCAAAGAGAAAGCCAGCTGAGCAGAATTTTCCAAGTGCCTTCATTATGACATTATTTCTATTCTTATTTCATCTCGGGGTCCTAGTCACAGACCAGGACATTACAATGCTAAGTACCACACAGAAATAAAAAGGATGTCTTTGATCCAAAGGGCTTTTGAAACAGCAGTGGTCGGAATGGAGCAATGTCTGCCAGTAGGACCCAGGAGCATTTTTCCCAGTGTGGAAGTGTGTATCAGCACTTTCTTTTTACGCAGGCTCAAGGACAGATGGGATGGGTGCGATGATATATGAAGCTCCATTTCAGCTACTGTCTATAAACTCATAAATGCTTCAGAAGAACCAAGCTGTACACTTGCCGTGCTTTGAAGAGGTAAGTTAAAAGCCGAGTGCTAATCAGCCAACTACGCAGAGATGAAGTAGGGACAGTCAGCTCAGGTTTTCAAGTCAGCATTGCTGAGGGATTTTGCTTATGTAAACACTTGCAATCGTGTTTTCTATGTCTACAGCCATCTGAAATTTTGCATAGCTGCAGACTGAACATCTGCATAAATCTGAATGAAAGATTCAGAAAACAAATAAGAAGATTATGTGGCAAAACTGCATCTTTGTTGCAGCATTTCGGGGCTCAGACACAAAAAATCAGACACATTATACGAAACTAACAATATGAAATTGTGTTTTCAATACATAACATCCATCTGGATGTTAACTTTTATCACCTGTGTCTTCAGGTTTGAGCTGAAGATGACACACTGCTGGGAGCAAGGAAATCATTATGGATTGTTAAGCTAGTATTGAGGACACTGCCTAGTGCCGATAAATGGACTACGTGGACACGTATTTGTGGAGGTAAAGGCGAATGGACTCATCTCTCAAATCTCATAGGGGCAGTGATGCAGAGGAGAAGTATTGCTGGAGCCCTAAGGTTTCACTAGCCTGAAAGTGGCAGCTGTGCTTTCATTAAGAGAAAAGGATTTAGCTCATGGATTCTTGTAGCAAGTGACACCTTTCCCATTTGCAGGAGTGCAGGAGAATTCAGGGTCCTGCAAGTTGAACCTCTTTACATGACTAGTGCTTAAAATCCTAAACGGTATAGGGCCCCATTTCCAGAAAGTACAACTAAATGCAAAAACAGTTTCCACAGAGTCTCAATTTTTACCCAACTGGGTAAAATGGAAATATTTTTTTTGATTAACCACAATCAAAGGATTTTTTTTTGCTAAACTAAATCAAAGCCTTTGATTCTAGATCAGAGTAAGACAAATCTGGGCTGTTAATACAGATGTTCCACATTAACCAGTTTATCTCTAGGTCAGGATCTTAGCGTAGATTAAACCCCAGTACTACACCGTGATTTGCCTGTAGATTGCACTGGCCCTGACAAGTTTTAGTTGGAGCACGTGCAGAGGGAAGGGGATGAGGGTAAAGAGGCCGTTGGGCAGAGCGGCCGTTCAGGTGGGCACTGTTTAGTTTTGAGAGTGTTGAAGCTTTTCAGTGAAATTAAAATGGAGCTGGAATTGCTTTTTAAGTGCTAGAAGTGCAGCTTGGAAGTAACTGGTGGGGTTAAAACTGCAGATGAAATGCTGTGGGCATTTGCAGCATTCCAGCAGTCTGGAGTCTTTTAAAGAATGAGCAAAACCCCTCAGATTTTAAATACAGTGAAAATACCAGGCAAATATATCTCTGTAGCTTTTCCCTGGCACTTTCTTTCATCAACCAACTAGTAATACTAGTGTTCAGATCCTACACCCAATTTTTTCCCAAGGAAAAGGCAGGCAGAAGATGCCAATGAATGGAATGCTGCAAGGGCAAGGCGCAGCAGGAGGAAGAAGCAGCTTCCCCAGAACCCTGAGGTGCCCCTGCAGAACCGCTTTGCCGCTCTGCAGACTGAAGAAGTCAGACCCAGCACCTCGGGGGAGGCACTGGAGCTGTGCAAGGGAGCCTGACCGGCTCGCGTGATAACCAGTGCTACCAAGAAAAAGAGACGCGTGGCAGTAGTGGGTGACTCCCTCCTGAGGGGTACGGAGGCACCCATCTGCCGACCTGATCCGCTCTCTCGGGAGGTGTGCTGTCTCCCGGGGGCTCGTATCAGGGATGTCGCCTCATACGGCCCACAGAGTATTATCCGCTACTGGTGTTTCATGTGGGTGCCAGCGACACAGCCGGCAGCAGCCTGAGAAACATCAAAGGGGATTTCAGGGCCCTGGGTGCAACAGTCAAAGACTCTGGGCTGCTAGGGGCGGATGGCATACACCTAAACGAGAAGGGGAAGAGTGTGCTTGGACAAAGACTTGCCAGACTCATCCGGAGGGCTTTAAACTAGTGTTGCTGGGGGAGCGGGAGCGCAGTTCAGCCCACTGCTGTCAGTATGGTGTCAGTGCCAGCACCGAGGGTCCAGAAGCTGAGGAAGGATCCTGGGTATGTGCAAATGAATTTAAACTGCGGTCCAAAAGAACTCCTGTTGCTCCATCCAGCGAGTCAGCTTTGTCAGGAGCCCAGCTAAAATGTCTCTATACCTATGCATGCAGCATGGGAAATAAACAGGAAGAGCTGGAGATGCGTGCACGCGAGCAGGGCTACGACCTTGTTGGCATCACGGAGACGTGGTGGGACAACTCGTATGACTGGAGCATCAACATGGAGGGGTACAGGCTTTTTAGAAAAGACAGGAAGGGGAGACGAGGAGGGGGTGTCGCTCTCTACATCAGCAACCAGCTGGAGTGCGTGGAGCTCTGCCTGGGAATGGAGGAGGAGCTGCCAGAGAGCTTATGGGTCAAGATTAGAGGACGGGGATGGACAGGGGACGTCACAGTGGGGGTCTGTTACAGGCCGCCTGGCCAGGAGGACAGAGTGGACGAGGCACCTTACAGGCAGATGGGAGCAGCCTTGCAGTTGCAAGCCCTGGTCCTCATGGGGAATTCAACTATCCTGACATCTGTTGGAGAGACAACAAAGCACAGGCAGTCCAGGAGGTTCCTGGAATGCGTGGACGATAACTTCCTCCTACAGGCGATAGAGGAGCTGACATGGAGGGGTGCCATGCTCGATCTTGTGCTCACCAACAGGGAGGAACCGGTGGAGGATGGTGCAGCCTTGGCTGCAGCGACCACGACACAGTGGAGTTCAAGATCCACGGGGCAGTGAGGAAACTACATGGCAAGCTCTCTGCTCTAGACTTCAAGAAGGTGGACTTTGGCCTCTTCAGAGACCTGATGGGCAAAGTACCATGGGAGGCGATCCTGGAGGGAAGAGGGGCCCAGGAAAGTTGGTCCACATTCAAGGAGCACCTCCTCCAAGCTCAGCAGATGTGCCTCCCGATGAAGAACAAGGAGGGCAAAAAGGCCAGGAGGCCAACGTGGATGAGCAAGGAGCTCCTGGACCAACTGAAAGAGTAGAGGAAAGCCTATAGAGGGTGGAAGCAGAGACAGGTAGCCTGGGAGGACTACAAAGAGGCTGTGTGAGTGGCCAGGGATCGGGTGAGGAAGGCTAAAGCCCTGACGGAATTGAATCTTGCCAGGGATATAAAAAGTAACAAGAAAAGCTTCTATAGGTATGTAGGGGACAAAAGAAAATCCAAGGAGAATGTGGGCCCCCTCCGGAAGGAAACCAGTGTCCTAGTTACCCGGGACATGGAGAAGGCTGCGGTACTTAATGACTTTTTTGCCTCAGTCTTCACCGACAAGGGCTCTTGTCTCACCACCCAAGCTGTGGAAGGCAGAAGCAGGGACTGCGAGGATGAAGAACCGCCCACTGTACTCGAAGAGCGGGTTCGGGAACATCTGAGGAACTTGAAGGTGCACAAGTCCATGGGACCTGATGAGATCCATCCGCAGATCCTGAGGGAACTGACGGATGAAGTTGCCAAGCCATTGGCCATCACATTTGAGAAGTCGTGGCGGTCTGGTGAGGTCCCCAATGACTGGAAGAGAGGGAACATAACCCCCATTTTTAAAAAGGGAAAGAAGGAGGACCCAGGCAACTACAGGCCGGTCAGCCTCACCTCTGCGCCTGGAAAGGTCATGGAGCAGATTCTCCTGGAAATCACACTAAGGCACATGGAGAGCAAGGAGGTGGTTGGTAACAGCCAACATGACTTCACCAAGGGCAGATCGTGCCTGACCAATTTGGTGGCCTTCTATGACGGGGTGACAGCATCGGTAGACAAGGGACGAGCAATGGATATCATCTACCTGGACTTGTGCAAAGCTTTTGACACTGTCACACATGACATCCTTCTCTCTAAACTAGAGAAGCATGGGTTTGATGGATGGACCACTCGGTGGATAAGGAGTTGGCTGGATGGTTGCACTCAGAGAGTGGTGGTCAACGGCTTGATATCCAACTGGAGACCGGTCATCAGTAGAGTCCCTCAGGGGTCCGTGTTGGGCCCGGCCCTGTTCAACATCTTTGTCGGTGACATGGACAGTGGGATAGAGTGCACCCTCAGCAAGTTCGCCGATGACACCAAGCTGTGTGGTGCCGTCGACACGCTCGAAGGGAGGGATGCCATCCAGAGGGACCTTGATAGGCTGGAGAGGTGGGCCTGTGCCAACCTCAGGAAGTTCAACCAGGCCAAGTGCAAGGTCCTGCATCTGGGTCTTGGCAATCCCAGGCACAAATACAGGCTGGGCGGAGAATGGATCGAGACCAGCCCTGAGGAGAAGGACTTGGGAGTGATGGTGGATGAGAAGCTCGACATGAGCCAGCAATGCGATCTTGCGGCCCAGAAGGCCAACCACATCCTGGGCTGCATCAAGAGGAGCGTGGCCAGCAGGTCGAGGGAGGTGATTCTCTCCCTCTGCTCTGCCCTGGTGAGACCCCATCTGGAGTACTGTGTCCAGTTCTGGAGCCCCCAACATAAGAAGGACATGGACCAGTTGGAGAAGGTCCAGAGGAGGGACACGAAGATGATCAGAGGGCTGAATCACCTCTCCTGTGAGGACAGGCTGAGAGAGTTGGGGCTGTTCAGCCTGGAGAAGAGGAGGCTCCGGGGAGACCTGATAGTGGTCTTCCAATACCTCAAGGGGGCCTACAAGAAAGATGGGGAGAGGCTGTTCAGTAGGGCCTGTAGTGATAGGACAAGGGGTAATGGTTTTAAATTAGAGGGAGGTAGATTTATATTGGATATTAGGAAAAAATTTTTCACAATGCGAGTTGTAGAGCACTGGAACAGGTTGCCCAGAGAGGTGGTGGATGTCCCATCCCTGGAAACGTTCAAGGCTGGATGAGGCTCTGAGCAACCTGATCTAGTCAGGGATGTCCCTGCTCCTTGCAGGGGGGTTGGACTAGATGACCTTTGAAGGTCCCTTCCAACTCTAACCATTCTATGATTCTATGATATTTCCTTAAAAAGAGGTCATGTTTAAAAATATGGTTGAAATGAATGACTCACAAGCAAATATCAGCAGGCCCATATTTCAAGGTATCAATTAGACAGCTACTTTTGTGCTGCTGGGGCGGTTGACAACATGCAGTTGAAATCACTGCTGGCCTCCTTTGCTTCTTCCTCCATTAGCTTCTATTGTCTTGAATGTAAGCTACAGTAATTCTTCCACTGATTTGAATAAATAATAATTACAGTTCAGTAATCCTTGTTATAGCATAGCCTAATTAGTCTCTGTAGCTGACTGAAGCTTTTTAATCATGAAGATAGAAATGAATTAAATATAGGATAAACAAAAAAAACCCCACAGAACAGCTTTCCCTCCAACATCGTAATAATGTTTCTCAAGGAACTATGAAAAAAAAACCCCTATTTTAAAAAGCACTTTATCTTCTTTTCCTGAGTAGTTGCCAATTCTTAATTTGTTGACATTTTAATGTTGCTCTCTTGGGTCTCAATTGGAAGATGGACTATGTCTTGAAATGTAGATAACATTTTTATCCTTAAGTAATCTTCTCCTAGAAATGATGCTGCATGCATAAAACATCTGACATACAATAGACCAAGCTAAGCTGTTGTAGAAATCTATTAAAGTCAATGGAGTTACACTAAGAATGAATTTGGCCCAATGAAGTATTTGGGAGAATAATGTGAAGCCTATCAGATTACGTACAAGAAAATAGAATACCAGTGCTGCACAGTTGGACAATTTAATCCTATTTTCATTTCGGCTCGAAAGCTTCTTGGTTGCTGGCTCCTATTCTGCATAGGTTTTTATACTGCAGCCATCACCACAATATCCAAGTACCTTCCAATAATCATCAAATAGTGTGACTAACATCTGGTACATGCTTGTTTTCTCATCTTCTCCAGTGCACTAGGAGCTTCTGTTTACAGTGAATCTTTATCAGGAGGAAAAGGTATTTATCCATTAAGAGTACTAAAAAAAAGGGAGAAGCATTTTTTACACAGAGAATAAAATACTTAGGGGGAAAACATGATTCTTTTCTATGCTTTGTAAGTACAGATTTAGGCTTACAATGTTTAAAAAGTACTTTCTGTGTATGTCTGGGGAAGAACTCTTTGCAGCACAAATATGTTCATAATGCCTTTCTTTACCCCGGATTGCTTCAAGGCAAAATCTTGTGAGAAGAGGCTGAGTGAGTCAAGTCAGTAGGAATCAAACTGGTTCACCTCTTTGTGAAAGATACTTGGCCATTTCCAAGACTGGCAAGTTGAAAGCAGAGCAGAAGGGGAGAGTTTAAGGCTTGGCTCATGAGGTGCTCTAGTGCCAGCTGGAATAAACAGTGTGAACGCTGCCCCTCTTCATCCAGAATGGGAAGGAGTTTAGTAAACCATTCACATGATGAAATGGGAAATAAAGGAGAACTTGGAATCTGAGCAATCCCCCATATGAATGTGTAGTGCATGTTTTAAGAAACAAAAAGAAATCTTAAAAAAAACCCCAAAACTGAAGAAGTGATCAAAGAGAGCAGAAGTATCATGTTGCATTAAGTAGCTTAAAGCCATTTGAAGCTCAGAGTGGATTCTTTCAATACATCTAACAGATAAATCATGACATTGGTTGATCATCTACATCTAAATTTAATACTTCAAATGCAGATGAATCCTAGCAAGTACAGGAGTTGTTACTCTCTAATTTGAATTCAATTGAGTAGCATCTGTGCAGAGAGGCTAATTGCACATATTTTTCTGTGGTCTTTATATGAAACATTTCCTCTTTTCTGTTTGAGAAACGAGCCTTTTGTTAGCTCTGCAGATAACCACGGTTCAAATTCGTGCCTATCAGTAGCATCTTCTTTGTGGTTTTTTTTTTTTTTTCAAGTATTTATGTGAGTTTGATTCCATCTTCTTTCACAGGGCTGCAAGATAACGCCCATGGTTTCTCCTAACAGCCGTTTCCTTGGGTTAAGAGTGCTTCTGTTCCAGCTCTTTCATCACGCACCACCTCTCCCTGCAGGGTTCAGGTACTCCTGTGAGTCCCATCTATGTCACTGCAAAAGTTTCTTTTGGTTTTGGGTTCTCTGCGATATGTTTTATTTTAAAAATAAAATTTTTAAATTTAAATTTTTTAAAAATTTTTAAAAAGATTTTTAAAAAGACAGTAATTTAAACATAAATAAAGGTAGAAGAACTGGGAATCTGAAATGCAAGATGAAGTTGCCTCCAAACTAATCTATTGTGGAGGAATGTCTGGGAATGGTTCAAGCCACTATGATGAGTTGTCTTCTTGGAGGATACATCAATGCAAGTTTTTTCATCTGGCAGTTTACACTGAATAATTAACAGACCTGAAAACCTGTGTGTGTGTTTTGCAAGCAGGCAGAATCCCTCTGGCTTTTGAGAAGGTGATCAGCAGGTGAGGAATATTGGCATTATGAAGAAACTGAAGCTGATGAAGTGAAGTTAGCAGCAGCAGTGGCTTTCTCTCCTAGTGTTGAAGAGAAACCATAATCTCATCTCAGTTATATTACTGCAACTCCAAAGATTCCAGACAGCACAGAAACTTGCCTGATGACATTTATAGCATCCAAACTCAATTCTTGCAGTCAGTAACTTTCAAATGACATATGCACGTACTTCAGACAAACTGTGATTTATTTTAATAGCACCTGTACTGTTGAATCTTATATTTTCTCATTGAACCAATCCACACAATCAATGTTCATAAACAGTTGTGATAACTGCTATAAATGTTTCATTTAAACGGGACCAGAATCTGTTGTTGGCAATGTGAATCTGTTCCTCTTCACTCCTGAGGGAGCTGCAAACACAGAAGAATACTCAGCCCAAACTGCCTTCTTACTCACTTTTAGCTTGATGCATTTTTTCCTGTTTATTATTCTCTCATTCATGTTAGAAGGGAAAATGCATTTTTCTTCTTACTTTAAAAATTATATTGATTTTGTGTTGTAGCTAGAAAAAGCCACTGTTGAATCTTGCATTGTTTTTATCCCAGGAGTTTGCTGGTGAAAGAACCAGATGAAATTCTTACAAATAAACTGAACTCAGAAGTATTGAGCTAAAGGCAGGAGCATTTCAATAAACAATTAGAACTCTTTTTGAAAAAGCATAGAGCACACAGGCTAAATTGGCTTTTATCCTCTGTGCTCCAGCCCTTGCTTTTTCATCTGTGACTCTTCAGTGAGCGAAAAGAAAGTTTTTATGCAAAATATCCCTATCATGTAGGCACTATAATAACCTGCAATCTAGAGGCTTTCAGGACTCAGAGAGGTTAGGTAACCGCCTTTTGTTCAGCTCGTCACTCTCTATCATTTTCCTTCTAAGCACCTAAGACAGAATGTCACAGAAATCTATGGGTTGATTTCTATTTCAGTTGAATTAGACAATGCTAAGTGCTGTAAATGTATCTATTACTATTGGTAAAGATCTCAGTAATGAGCAGCAGTATATCAATGATTTACACCTCTTCTGTTACCATCATCCATATTAACAAAGGACTCAAAGATCATCTCCACCTCTAGTCAAAAGCATTTTGTTTTTATATGTTCCATATAAAATTTGGTGATGTATTGTAAAAGGCATACAAAGTGTGGCCAGGTGGATAGATTTATCATAATATTATGACAGCTTAATAATTTTATTGCTTGAACTGTGAAGATTGTATTGTGCCGCAGCATTAACACAACGGAAAGCTGTAAGAATACATGGTGGCAGTTAGCACCTGCAGAAGGTAAAGATGCTTTGTATTGCTGCTGTAGTCTTAAGAAGGAAAAAAGGGATGATCTAAAAAATCCCCCAAAGACTCATTAAGAAGCATTCTATTTGCACATTAGTGTATTGTGCTAAATTTACTTGCTAATTTTGATGTCAACAGTGAGTCGTACTAATGAAAAGTTTATGCAATATCAGAGTTTAGTAAAATAAAAATAAAAAATCAGTTTAAAGAGATTACACCAAACTGTAATTACTAGTTCAAGATTACACAAGACTATAATTAACAGTTCAGTGTTACAACACTATCAAAAGGCAACAGAGGACACATTTACAGTATGTACAAACACCATTGCTAGCAAGGTTTCAATATCATGTGTTTTTTCCCTTCTACTAGCGATTCAAATGGCTTAGATAAACTAGACGCCAGTAAGGAAATCTAGCCAGATTAAGGTTATCTACTGTGTCCTAATTCAAGACAGGTCTTAAAATGCTGCTTAAATTCACCTCTCTCTAAAAATAAATTTCCTAAACATATGCTTGATAGTAGCATCTGCTAAGACCACATTTTGTACAGTGGCGCACATATGAGTATTTTCCTGACTG
The DNA here is from genome assembly GCA_009806455.1 of Tetrax tetrax. Classification (NCBI taxonomy): domain Eukaryota; kingdom Metazoa; phylum Chordata; class Aves; order Otidiformes; family Otididae; genus Tetrax; species Tetrax tetrax. The sequence continues at coordinate 506,084 of WHYT01015718.1, read as the reverse complement.
AGAGCCAGAAGGATATAATCCTCATTTTAAACCCTTCCAATCAAGGAACACAGAAGTTTAGAATCATCTTGCTAACAGGAATATTATAACATAAAACATACTTCTCTCCAAACCAGATCCAATAAAAGGAAGACAATTCTTGTTCATGTGTGGTCAGGTCCTAGCGGGAGATTACTATGAAGACTCAGGGCTGATCCAGTGCCTACAAGATTGTAAATTTCCTGCATTTTGTGGAGCTCTTAATTAATTGTGTTAAATAAAAAAATAGCAAGTGATACTAGTCTTAACAGAGGGGCACTCTGCTTATATAAACCTGAACTGAGAGGGGAGTTCATCAATGCAAAGATAGCTGGAGGCCAACTACAGGCTTATCTAACATACTAGACTGTGCAAACCCCAAATTCAAACAAATATTCTAGAGGGAAATGCTGACTCTGAGGGATTCTTCCCATCAAGGGCGATATTTATTTCTGATCCTTTTCTAGATCCCATTATGGGCTTTCAATACTGCTGACCAATGCACGCTACCGTTTTGCTGGAGAGAAGCGGCAGAGCGTGCGGATGTATTCAGTAAAGTAATTTGGAAAGATAAAAGCAATGCTCAGTGTGGAGGAACTGCATCCCCACTGCTGGAAGACTCACCCTTTAAGACCCACAGGACCCAAATCTGTCTCCATGAAGACCTAAATCTATCTCTGTATCTTTTCAGTTTCTCTTTGCAGTTTCAAGGCTAGCTGGCCAGACAGCACAGGCTGAAGTGCTGGCAGCAGAGGAAAAAACATTTACTGTATACATGGATCTCCATTATCAGTAGGGTCCAGCTCTTGTGTGAGATTGGGCCATGGGAGAGGAATATCTGAGTCAGACAGATCCCATGACACTGGGCAGTGGGAAGCTTTCTGAGGATCATGCAGGTACGGTGCTGCCTTCACTGTACTGCTTCAGCTCATACAGTACAAGTCACCAATCCTAAATGGATCATTTTACATCGCAGCATTTGTACACATACATTGTTGCATCACACTACAGCTTTTATCCTTACTGTTTTCCATCGCTGCTGGCTCAGACGTTGCCCCATTCTGGTGAGCGATGACCTGGCTGCAGCCAATCATACTCGTGTTGTCGCTCCACTGAGCTGCAGCTGCCTCATGCAGGTAGGGAGGCAGCTGTCGGTGCTTGGGAAACCTCCTTAGGTCATGATGGGTCTGTGCTAATACAAGGTCCCCTCAGCAATCTAAATTTTACTTTCCTTCTGCTCTTTGTTGCTTTCCCTAAAATACTATCCTGAGTGTTGGATTTCCAGATTTACCATTCATGCACCCCGTTGTTTACGCTGACTACAAGTTAACCCAAGACCAGTCTGTTGATGTCCCTTTTCCAGCACCGTGGAAGTTTCCCAGAGCAAGACTCGCTTGGGTGGGAGGCAGATCCTCCCTTGCACCTCCTGCTGGGATCTAACAAGCTGCCCCAGGAAGGCACCTTCCCATCTGCCGCCTTGGTCCTTCACCACTTGCTGCTGCAGCTGCAGGATGCATTTCTTTGACTTTAACATTACCATAATCGTATATGTTATGTTTATGTTTTAGGAGCGTGCTGATGGGTTTAATTTTCACCCATTAGATGTAGCAGGCATCCAATACGTTCATTCCCCCACCCAGAGAAAAGAAATGAGAAAAACCCATCTGTGATTTCAGTAACATCAGGTGCTTCACGTACTGCTGGAAGGCACAACTTGTTGTGGTGGTGTGCCTGAGAGCAGAGGGAGCGCACAGCTTTCCACATACAAAGAAGCCATACGCCCCACGCTGGTCTGGGGAGCCTTTCTCCATTTGGGAGTCCTGCAATGATGGAGACCGGAGCGCAATACCTGCACTCTTGATATGCTGGTTTTAATTTTTGTTCTCTCCATGTTGCCCTGCAGTGTTTCTGGAAAGACTTCACGCTATAACAGAGCTCAGATAGATCACTGGTCCTACCTGTGTCTGCTCATTGAACACGAGCTATCATCTCTGGATTGCAATTAAGGTGCCGTGGTGGGACTAACAGCAGGAGTTTGTGGCACGCTGAACGGCTGAAGCTTTTGTCAGCTCGGGGAATTCAAAGGCAAAGTCATACAACAAAGCAACTGGAAGAAAAAATACTCATGAAAGTCTCTTTCAACAGCCATGTGTTAAAAGGACTATGTAAAGTTGAAAGAAAAAATTACATACCTGAAGTATTTTTAACTTAGTTTGCTACATACAGTAGATAATTTATTAACACCAAAGGATTTAAAATACACTAACAACACTGCTTTGATCAGCAGTTTTTCATTTTCTCTATTCCTTCTGGTATTTGATGGTGGCAACAGAGGTGTTAATTGTGACTTGCCTGCTGATAAGGTATCTATCAATATTTTTTGCACAAGTGCATTACTGTTTGGGATGTCTGTACTGGGGGCAGGGGGAAACACTTGTGGTCCATTGTAAAGTCTGAGCTGTATTCCCCGTGCAAAAAATAATAGATACATGGATGCAGAAGAGTTTAACTCAGATCAGGAGTTTAAAAGAGGCAAATACATTGCCATCCTTATGAATATACTTTTTCAAACCAACCACATTTGCCCTCACTGTGTCCTTTAATGTCTGAGACTCTGCATGGTGCTTTTAAATGACTTTTAAAATGAAATTTTTGCATTCTTGTTTGTTTTGACTGATTTCTTAATACAATATAAAGGACTTGCCAGAAACAATCCTTCTCTGTCAGACAAAGGCACCAAAGTAAACATCCCTTGGTTTGTGCTTGGCAGCAATTGAAGAAAACCCTTGTCAATAGGAAATTTCCTTTACTGTTGAAACAATAGGTTATTAAATAAATCTGAGATTTTTCCAGAGCATGCAACTCCCACTGTGTATTTTTTCTAGCAGATTTTTCCATTTATGCTTTTACCTGCACCTTGGCTTTTTCCTTTACCATAAAGAATATGGAATATTTCAGCAATTCAGAGACAAAATTGTGGTGGGAGCACTGGGTAGCCCTGTGTCCACCCTCAATATGTACGTCCTGAATGCCAGGCTGTTTACCACAAATGTTGGATCTAGACCTGGATCAGGATATTACTCTGGGTAGCCCTGCTCAGTACCCATTCTGATCTCCATTTGGTTAGTCATCCTTTGAGGATCTTGGGTGTAAATACCCAGCTTTGCTACCTTTCAGTAGTTTCCCACATTTGTCTTCTTTGTTTATGAGATTACACATATATATTTTCATATGAGGTAGTACCAAAAACTGTACTAATATCCCACATGTAGGACACCTACTGTTTTTCCCTTAATGACAAGGCTGATTACCTTGCCGTAGAAGGAAATTAGCTTGCCAGAATTTGCTCTTGATAAAGCTGCTCCCTTACTCCTTGAGACCTTCAAGCATACAAGTGGCTTGTCCAGGGGAACTGCAGAGGGCTGAGGAGAGCTGACCAGTCAGTAATTCCCTGCTCCTACCCGCTCCACCTTTAAAAAAAATAAGCATACATACCTGTTTTTTTTCCTTCTTCTTGGTATTTTTCCCATCCTTCCTGAATTTTTGAGGAGGACCACTGGTCTGAGACAGCTTTAGCAGAATCTTTAGCCTAAGAAAAGCTCATCTGACATGCCTGAGTGGAAAGCCTCCGAGCTAACCAATGACCAGCTCCCTTTTTCTTGCTCCATTTTACCTGTCACTGGTATTAATTTTATGAGCTATTTGCTCACAGTCAACCTTTCCTTAAGGTAGACCGATGCAAAAAGAATCTTTCTGGAAGACTTTCCAGCTCAAGATGGGTTTTGAGTTTACATTAGCCACCACCTCCCTGTTTCACCTCCCCTGCTCATTACACATCACTATCCTCTCTGGGAACCCTGAGTCCTGCTCCCCCACTCCCATTTGCTTCCCCGCAGACGCTGCCCTACACTTCCTGAAAAGTGAAGCACTGGAGCAACAACATCCCCATTAGCCTGTTTGCTCTATCCTGGTTTAGAAACCACCTCTGACCAGTGTGCAAGAGGTTTGAGGGAGTTTGTCATGTACGTTGGAGGTGAGCTCACAAGGAAGAGTAGTGCTCGTGGCCCAGGCTGCTGGGACAGCCAGCCGCAGAGACAGCATGGGATGCATAACTTACTCTTCTTACTTTTCGATGCCCGGAAATCTGGGGACTCCAAATGTGTCAAAACTGCAATTATTTTTTTCTTTAAGAATAATCATTCACATTTCAGATAAATTTACCCCAATCCTACAGGATCATACAGGATCCTACAGATTTAAAATCTATGCACAAATATTTAGTCATTGCAAGCGTTTGTGCCACACACACCACCCCAACTTTTTAAACTAATTGTGATTCACAACACTGTTCAAGTTGCAAGCAGCTGTCATCTCTCCACTGAGGAGAATCTTCAGAGATATATCAATTTAAAGAAATAAACAAGCAACAAATTATTTTCAGGAAACAGTGACCTCTGTGACAGTGCTCTGCAAGCAGGGAAAGGCAAATTGTGTCAAGTATTCAGAATTAGTCAATCAGGTTTAAGTATACTATTTAATCTAGTAATTTGGGGGTTGTTCCTTGTGCTGAACTGAAAGAAATCATAGAATCATAGAATGGTTTGGGTTGGAAGGGACCTTTAAAGGTCATCCAGTCCAACTCCCCTGCAAGGACCAGGGAGATATTCAATCAGATCAGATTGCTCAGAGCCCCGTCCAACCTGGCCTTGGATGTTTCCAGGGATGGGGCAATCTGTTCCAGTGTTCTACCATCCCTCATTGTAAAAAAAAATTTCCTAATATCTCATCATCTGAATCTATCTCCCTCTATTTTAAAACCATTACCCCTTGTCCTATCACAACAGGCCCTGCTAAAGAGTCTCTCCCCATCTTTCCTATAACCCCCCTTCAGGTACTGGAAGACTGTTATCAGGTCTCCCCGGAGCCTCCTCTTCTCCAGGCTGAACAGCCCCAACTCTCCCAGCCTGTCCTCATAGGAGAGGTGCAATACAAAAAGTTGAATGGAAGGAGCAGAACATGGCTGACAGCAGGGAGGGACGGGAGGAGCTGCTTTCGTGGTGTCAGGCATGTGCAGGCCGTAGGGGAGAAGATGGGTGTCTGCTGGGGCTGCCGATGCCTGAGTGCAACTGCCCTACTGCTCTAGTAGTTGTGCAGCGCAGAAGATGAAGCTGCAGAAGGTAATGTAGCCTATTTGGGAGAAAGCTTTTGCCAAGGCCAACCTCATGGCTGTGAGTTGGTGCTACTCTACCAGCTCACAGTGCCTCAGCTGGGGAGAACGCTTCATGCAACACAAGCCACTTGTACCAGGTAAACACACACAGTGCTACGCTGGGAATAAAAAGCTCTGTTGCTCTTCATGTTAGTGGCAACACGGGGCTTCTTCCCTTAAAGTGTGTAAAAAGCACATCCCATGATACTCACAAGGCTCTTCCTCCCAATTCTTTCTTTGAACCCAGCTCAGATTGCTCTATAGGATTTACTGGAGGTGTCTGGCATCAAAAGGTTCAGCTGTATCTCCTTGGTCAAGCAGACAGCCATGATTTATGCTTCAGACAAGCAGGCGCAGCTGGCAGGTAACACCTTTCAAGAAGCATCTCTAAATGTCATCGTTCAAGGCCAGGGAGACGCAGCCTTCCTGGTCCTCCCGACCTGGTTGCTATAGGAACGTACAGCCAGGTGATGCCGAAGTATGTTTCCCTGCACCTACCAGATGCTCAGTCCCAGATCAAAATGCCAATGCCTCTAGCAGAACTAACCACTGAATAATTTGCCTTTTGAATAATGTGTCAAAAGCAAGAGGAACAGGTTCATATCCCTTTGTGATGCATAAGAAGCTCCTCATATTTTCTGTATTTGAGGAGGTTCCAGCAATGCTGGCTGAGCACTAAAAACTCAGCACTTTGGATAGGTAACAAAGCTGCCTCTTCTCCCAAAGATGTTTTAATGGTGCTTTTATCAGAATAGTTCAACAAAGAAACAAAGAACTTCTGAGTGAAGATCATGCTCTCTCATTTGCTTATGTACTGCACTTGATTTCTGTCATAGTTTAGCCCCACTTGGAACTAAGCCCTAGTTCCGCAGTCTTTCACTCACTCTCCCCATCCTCCGAGGAAATGGGGGAGAGATAACAAAAAGCTCAAGGTTTGAGACAAGGATGGGGAGAGATCATTCAAATTACCATTATGGGCAAAACAGACTCAACTTGGGGGAAACTATTTCAATTTATTAACAATAAAACCAAAGTAGGATAATGAGAGAGAAAAAATTCAGATCTTAAGAACACCTTCCCCCCACCCCTCCCCTCTTCCCGGGCTTAACTTCATTTTGAATTCTCTCCCCCAGAGTGGCACAGTGGGGAATAGGGAATGGGGGTTATCGTCAGTTCATCACACGTTGCTTCTGCTGCTCCTTCCTCCTTGGGGGAAGAACTCCTCGCATTCCTCCCCTGCCGCAGCGTGGGGTCCCTCCCATGGGAGACAGTCCTTAATGAACTGCTCCACCATGGGTCCTTTTCCTAAATCTATGCATGGGGCTGTGTTCGGGTCAAAACAGGGTAAACATCTGAAATGGTGGTGTGGTAAAAATAAAACTGAAAAGAAACTTTATGTTTGAATTTCCTACGGAAAAAAACCCAAATGCCTAAATTTTAATTTGAGCTTTTATTTCTGCACTAGAAAGAGGGAAAGACAGTACACCTCCACCTTTTTCCAAGGATGATTTACTCTCAGCTAAGAGTGCATTTAGCCCACAACTCAGGGTTCAAATATCTAGAAGCTTAGAGGCTTATGAGATTGGAAATCAGATCTGGGCCATTCCTCAGTTTAATAGAGAAAAAGGAAGCAAAGCACTGCAGGTGAGGTTTTGCAATTTAGAAAATAAAGAAGCCACCGCTTGAGTTTTATATTGAACCATCACTATACCAAAGTCTCAACCATTCAAAATGCAAATTACAGCAGTGGCCACATACTGGCTAACAGGAATAAATCTTCCTATTCTAGCCAGTACTACAAGATTACACATTGCAATCCTGTGAGTTCTGCTCCTATATGGTCCAGCTGTGCCTGAAGCCAGCAAAGTTACACAACACACTCGCTCCTTCTAGTCCTGCTAAAAGAAAGAATAATTTGTGCCGGGAGAGCGTGCGTTTGCCGGGCAGCTGCAGATGGCACTCACATCCCCTGCGATCAGGCTCCACTGCTGCTTCTCTGACAACATAAGGGACAATCTGCAGCTTGCAGCCTTCAGAAGAGGCAAACACTGGTGGGCTCAGGTTTTGCAGATGCCTATACTAAGGGTTTCCAGGCAAGAACATCCTTCTTAAACCAGGAATTAGCCCTGTGTTTTTAATAACAGTCAGTGGGCAAGGTCAGAAAATGTAGGACTCCAACGCAACATACAAGCTTCCAAGTACCTCCTGACTGCTACCTGGAACGCTCCCTCATACAGGTTGTCATTTTGTCGTAAAAATATATGGTTGAGTGATCATCTAGAAATCCGCCTAGTTTTTGTTTACACAAAACACTTTATATTCTTTACACAAAATACTTTATATTCTCATGCAGTAAACAGAAATATTTTGTCCTATTTGGTTAAAATACCATTAAATACCATTGAATACTCACCTTTGGTCTATTTTTTAAACTGTTCCTATTAATAACAGGAATGAAATCTGAAAGACTTCCAAATCCAGGCATTAAGAAATATGCTTATGATGATGAATTTTTACTGAAAAATTAATTTTTTTATTGAGTGAAACAATTGCTTTTACATTAGTACTTTATTATTTCAGATAGGAGTAGTTATACTTTTGCCATTTGCTACCGTGTTATAGTCTCTGTTTCAACAAGATTACGTTGTATTTCATAGTTCCACTCCTGAAATAAAAACAAACAAAAAGAAGTCCCCACACAATGACTTTTCTTTATGAAACTAAAAAAGACAACTACAGAAGGCAAAGTTACAGTAGTCAAACTCCTCTCACAAAACTCACATTACATTTGGTAAGCTTCAAGCTGATCTGGAATTTAAAACCAGCAGATTTTAGGAGATAAAGTAAAGCAGTATATGCTTAAACCTTTTGTTTTTTTCAGTTAGTTGGATCAAGAATTACACACTACAATAAGTCAGTAATTCACTGGAGCTTGCACACATATTTTTCACATTCTACCTGTTTTTGTGTATTATTTCTACAATCTGTCGTCTTGTCAAGCTGCATCCAGTTGTTTTCCCTCTCCACCCAAGCCTTATTGTGTGATTAAGCCTCTTTTTTCTTTTTCTTTTTCTTTTTCTTTTTTTTTTTTCACAGCTTCAGAACCTACTTGCAAAGTTTCATTAACTATCTGCATGATTTATACAACTTCACTGACCTGTTTTTATATAGCCTATTTCATCACCAAAACGAATAAAAAAGTCATCAGAGATTTGCAGCTGACCATGGAAGTGCCACAGAATTCCTGAGTTTCAGCCTCAGAATTTTATTATTTGCTGAGAGAAAATGAGCCCTATCTAGTTTTAATGCAATAATAATGTTTTTTTACAGTCAGTTTTTCTAAGTAAAAGCATGAACAAAGATGGAACACTGATGTAAAGACGTCCTCCAGAGGCTGCAAGGAGCCTTCCCTGGGGCCCAGTAGAGCAAGCTGTTGAGCCCCCTGCTTACAACTCTGGGAGCTGAAGGCAGAGACCCTAACTTTTGCCCTAACCGGTAACACAAAGGAGTAAATGTAAAGAGCTCACGCTCTCAACAGCACTATTATCTGTCAGCATCTCGTCTTCCTGGAATGAAGAAAAGAGAACATGAAAAGCCTCATAAGTCTTGAGGAAATAAAAGATTAAGTAAAAGACGTGAAAAAAAAAAAGAATATTCTTGCAATGAAAAGCTCTAGGCTGTGGTTTGGGATGGCTGCAGCAAGGGAGCGAGGTAGGCACACCACTACGGCAGAGAGAGAAGGCATCTTACAGCCTTTGCTGATGAGTAGCTGCTCAGTCCAGCAATGTCAGGACACGTGCTTAATCGAGGTAAAATCTGTACAGTCTTCACCAAGAATAAATCAAATATTCTTTCGGAATCTACCATCTCCTGCACCCATGTGAACTGGACAATTTAAGCAGACAGATTAGAGTGCGTGGGATAAATACACGTTAGCAAGTGTTGCTCTCCACATAATGCATGACAGATAAACCAACAACTGCCAAATGTTAACACCTCAGGGGTGCTGTCAGGAATAGTATCAATGACTAAGTGATTTTAGCAGCCTTGGGAGTACAGATGTCTTACATGGTCACGTAACTTATTAACAAATGACACTAACTAGAATCTATTCCTGAGTGCTTCACTCCATCTCAGAGAAAAAAAAAGAAGTAGCAGTAGAAAAGGTCCAGGAAAGTGCAATGGATGGTGTTAAGCATGGAAAGGCTGCTATCTAAGGAGAGATTGAATAGACTAGGGTCTTCAGCTTGGAAACAAGGCAGCCGAGGAGAAGTATGAGGGATAAAATTATGATGTTAATATTTCTAGAGACAGATGAATTTCTGAGGGGTGTGGAGGAAACAATGTGCAATCACACCTCAGAAACACTTTTCCTATCAGAAAAAGGAGAGGAACTAATACCTTAGGAGTTTTTAAGACAAAGCAGACCTTTTCCCCAAAGTATATACTTAAATTATGGAGCTTGCTGCTGCACGATTTTATAGGAATTCACAGAAATCCATAGGCAAGAATCAAACCCACAGATAGAGACAACCTCCATCTCAAGAGGCCTCCAAACTGCAGATTGCTGTAAATAAGGAGCTGTAAATTGGAAGCTCACTGTCCACATGGGCTGTCCATATATTTTTTTTACGTGCATCCACCACCACTCACTGTTAGAGACCCTTCTTGAACCAGCATACCATCCACCTGACCCAGGCTCAGCATTCTCTTATAAAGCATAGTACTGCTTTATTTAGGTAGTACTTTTTTTTTTTTCATGCAAAGACATATGAAGTCCATCTATCCACCCAGGGTTTCCTTAGTCACACTGCTCCTTCTTGTCATTTGAGATATGCAGAAGACTATCTAATATGTTGTAATTAAATTGGCAATGCAGTGTTTCTGTTGTCAAGACATGAATCACTTTTTCATGCACAGATCTGATTCCAGGGACACAGTTGCAAAGGCATCTTTTCAAACTCTTCTCCTTAACACTGGATTAAATTTTTCTTCTGAGCTAAGCTGTCAGCAAAAACTGTTCTGCAGTGCGCGGCAATCAATCCAGCCTTGTCTCTCAACAAGTTAAGAGTTTTGACATAGCATGGTTTTCACATAGAGGTTTGCTTATGAAAAGGACATTTAAATGCTTTTAAAAAGCATGCTTTTATTAAAATCATCCCCTTTTAGAAAGAAAAGCTCTATCTAAAGAAGTAGGCTGTTTGCCTCAGCACCTCTTGAAATGTCAGTAATATTGCCACACACGCACTTGGGAAGATGTATTTCTCCAGTTTCACTTGACATTTTTCACTCCCTAATGCAGAAAGAAGTGTCAGCCAGGACTTGCCAGGAAATATGTCTGCTGGTAGATGGCTCACCATCTCAGTAAAGTATTAGCTGTTCAGCAACTGGTTGCTTGTATCTTGCATTACTTGAAAAACAAGGATTATGAATTATTCAGTTACAGTATGAAATGGATAAATATGAGACATTTCCCAGATTTCATAAAAGTTAAACCAGTGAGTGCAGTATAAAGGGATTACATTATGCAGAAGAAATAAATTGGATCAGTACGAAGAAAACATTTCCTAACAAAGATGCCTATTAAATGGCTGAGAAGTCCCTTGTGTGAAGGGGTGGAGACCTCATCGCTTGAGATATTTAAAACCAGGAGAGACAAAGCATTCATCTCTACAGGGGCAGAGGAAATGGATAAAATTACTTATTAGGCTTTTTTCTACCCATCTCTGATTTCTATATTTAATACATTTTTTTTAAAATACAAATCACATTTGTATAACACAAGAAAGAGGCAGAGATACAATAAAATGTTTTGTGTTGCCCAACACAATGAAACTTGATTTAAAATGAAATTTATGCTAGCAATTCAGACTGCAAGATGACTTCTCTTTATTTAAGGTCTAGCACTGAAAGCGTTGCTACTGCCACACATGTCTCTAAACCCAGACTGAGGATTTATTCTCTCTGCCAGAACTCTTTATAAACTGTGACAGTTCCAACTTTTGACAAGGGGAGGTGATGCAAAAGGCAGAATGGTGCTTTAAAGAAAAACAGGGGAGTATGGAGTTTGAGCCTAAGGTCTGGCAGACTTATAAACTCTTTCAGGAATCTCCAGCACTAAAAATTTACTGATGTCACTCAAAGGATAATCTGCTAGTATGAAAGTAAAAGTAGACTCTCTGAACAGCCTCTTCCCATTGCTTTGATATCTTAAAATGCTTTCAAAATTCTCAGTTCTTTTTTTGCGTGTTTTTTTTTTGTTTTTTTTTTTTTTTTAATCCTTGAAGGCACTGCTCTATTGAAAATAAAGTACACGGTCTTGCTTTTGTAGAAACATGAAGAAATCTGGAAAAAAAAAACCCTGAGAAACCTTAGGATAGTTACAATGAGCCTGTTTAAGAGGGGAACACCGTAGACCTTTCACTACACCCATCATCCACGCAGGAAGATGAAATCATGATGTACAACGGCTGTACAAGAAATCAAGATGCACAACTGAGGTTCAACTGTCACAGAGGCAGTGCAGGGGAGGGTGTCGAGTCATGGTGGTCCCCAGGCTTGGGACAGACTCCCACTAATTTTGAACTAGCCAAGACAAGGCAGGATGTAGCCACATGTTTTCCTTGCTTTGACATCAAAACTGTTTTAACAACAGTTAAAACTGCACCCTGTTCACTCTTGTGTCCTGGCTGCAATTTGCCATCCTTTCAGCATGAATCTTGTTGTGCTGGACTGAGCTACAAACTCAGTGTGGTAGACAAGGTTGTTTCATTTGAAAATACTGTTTACCCACTGTTCCATACAGACTTGTCCCAGCAAAGAGGCCAAAAAAGTAACAGGGAAAAGAGAATTGAATCTCATCTACCCCTGAAACTGGTTAGAACTAGGAAAACCAATGGTTCTGTACCCTAATAAGAAGGAACTCCCTGAAACACATTATCATCCACCTTCCTGTGAACCTCCTCAGTTCTCTTTTCTCTGGTTGAAGTGCTGTGTAGCCATTTAGCTGCAAAGCTGTGTTTTCCTGTACTGTACTCGTCTATTTGGCTTGGTGCTGCTGGGCTTATCTGTATCTTCAGGTAATAAAGTCCATCAGGAAGAGTGTCTGTTCTTGGACGCGTCCTAAAAAGCTGGCAACTCTCAAGTTTGCCAATAGCATTATCAGGCCAAGAGTTGACCTATTTTAAGTGTTTTATATTAGCACATACAGTTTTGCAGGCATATAATCAATATAGTAGGACCAAGTTACAATGCAGCTAAATCAAAGACATCAGCCCTTATTTTGGTCAATCCTGTTTGAAAGATTGTAGCTTTAGTTAGCATAATAGAGAGAGTATGCCCAAATCTAAGGTTCTCTTTAAATTATAAAGTTCAATACTTTGTCATTTGGAAAGTAAAAATACTCAACTGTAGTAGCAGCAGCAAATTACTTTTAATTACCAAATGAATTTTAAAACCCAGAAAGATCAGTGTGAAAAACATTGAACTCTGCAGCAGCTCTACCCCTAAGTCCTTATTTAAAACAAAGCCACCTTGTCCCAGGTGTAGACCCCTCTCCGCTTTGCACACCTTCTCAGCCCTTCCGCAGCCCCGAGGCCCCACGTCCTGTTTAGGAACTCACAGGTTCCTAATGCACCCTGCTTTCCACATAACCCACTCTCTGTTAATTACCCTTTATGCTCTGGGCTCAAGCCACGCTTGCAGGAGAGCTTCACCCCTCATTGGGTCCTGCTCAAAGGATGGTCCAGATCAGCACATCCTTTGGGTGCTATGCCGAGCAACTGCTACTGCATCATCCTGCCCCAGGATACCTCTAAATTAATCCTGCAGTAATGAATTTATACCACTTTGTACCTGGTTGAGTCACATACCCAGGCAAAGCAGGAATAAAATCCTCCTGAAAGTGAATTGCCTTGGTGTGCAGGCAGTATTTTATGACCACAGGAGCCATTACTCTCCAAAGAGAGAAAAAAGTCACAGAAAGGGAATGAAATGCAGGCAGGCAGGTATGTAGGACGTGATTCTAGCCCCATTTACATGGACTTCAGCAGAGTTATTCCACTGCAGAGGACATGAGAGTTTTCACTTCTAAGACTCAAAGATGGTGTAGAATAAAAATATCTGAAGTTCTTCTAGTCTCAGTCACACAGCAAATATCTTCTCCGCAAATAATTGAGATTTAGACCTCGTAGCAATTCTCACTGGCCATATTATAAGTCATATAGAATTTTATGAGACCAAAGCTGTAATAACGTGCTCTGGCTGAGCGGCAGAATAGCTGTACAATCAATATGTTTTTGCACGCTCGCATTTTTGAGTGGATTAGTATTGCAGCACAGTCTAAAATAACAGCATAAATTTAACAGGCTGGCAGTCTTAAACGTAGTGAAGTGTAATAACAGGTGTATTTATTTGTGCTGTAATGTGTAGCTGATACCACTGTATTCCTGCTGAGATTAGGCTGTTTTAAAACAGAGTACAAAATACCTGGTGCTGGAGCTAAGACAATCTTAATCAACTGAAAATCAAAAGGAAGACAACAGGTAGCACTATAGACATGTCATGCAGAGGTAATACACGTATGTCACACATTTGCAAAACCTGCTTCCTCTGTTAGCCAGCCCTTTATTAGAGAGACTATATTCAGACAAATTGAACAAATCCTAAAACATATAAATCCCTAACACTACAAATACATCTTTTCCCAAAGTTATGAAGTACTATAAAACCACCTAAGTTTCTATTTTTCTTGCTTTTTGACATTATTGTTGTTGGATGCTTAAAGTTTGTGAGTTCATAGATAAGTCAAACCTTGCAGCATACCAGAACTGGAGATGATACCTCTTCTAACTATATGTGCTTTAGCACAAACATTACAAACAATTACTAAGGAACAGTCTTTTCTAGGAATTCTGAAAACATTTTAGTTATAACTGTTATCAAGTCATTACAGAAAAGTCTGAAACATTTCCTTTAATCATTCAGTAGATAGCTCCATAATTCCATACACTTGAAAACTATAATTTCACTATAAGTTTTCTTCTTACATATGTGTCTATACGTACATACACACACATATATATGCACTATTATAAAATGAGTGTCAAGAAAAGCAGGACCTTTACGTTTCCACATTTTTCCCTATGTTTGCAATGGGAATGAAACTGTAGATCCCACCTGTGTCACCTACAAAAACAGGACCAGCTTTACTTCAAATCCTCTTGACAGACACAACAACCACTTACGCTCTGCTTTTCCGTTTTTCATTCTTGCCAAAGTCAGTTTGCTCTAAGAATACATTGTTAGGCCATACAACAAACCTCTCTCCCTCTTACACTGCCTTGAAATTACTGAATTTTGTGCCTGACCCAAAAGGGATGCTTGCACTGCTCAGCTTGTCCTTCTCAGTTTTTACCCTGCCGTGCACAGGAAAATGAGTTTGCAGTTGTGGTGTTGACTAGACCTAGTTATACACATACATTAAATATTTCTTATTTTTGTGCGCTTCCTCTAATTCAAAAAGTAGCCTAAACCATAAAACATACAAGCAAGCCTTACAGGGCCTGATTCTATTTGTAGAGTTGTAAATCATCAGTAATTCCTCTGAACTCAACTAATCAAGACTGTATGTGCTAATTGCCACATCTACAGTGCCATCAACTCACAATGGTGACAGAAGGAGTTCAATATATCAAGCATTTTGAAGGATGATGCACTAAACAGAAACCTTCCCAAAGTCATAGTACCTCCTTACAATGCCCATTCTGTGAACTCAGAAAGCAAAAAAAAATCCTATTTTTTTAATAGATTATAGACTTTTAAAAAAAATTGTATTAGTGATTGAAGGTCCATTTCCTAACAGTTGGGAATAAAAGTTTATCCTGATAGATAAAGTCACATAAGCCAAATTCTCTGGTGTAGCTACCACGGAGTAGATGTGCATGAAGTTTGTCAGACAATTTGTTAGGAAGACTAATGCTGTGGGAAGGTGGCATGGTGGTGGAAATGCTACAAGGGAGGGTAAGCATAACAGAGCATAGCTAGAGAAGTCTGCAGAGCTCTGAACCCTCAAAGGGAAGCCTAAGGTCTATGCTCACTGAAATAAGTGCACCTAGAGAAGAGCAAACGTGTGGCTGTGTTTCTGGACGTACTCATTAGCAGGAGTATCTCAGAGGGAGCTGCAACTATATGACAAGTAAAGTGGACTTGTGTTTGAGGAAAGTGTTTTGGAGACATGTTTTTTAGCATGGTCAAAAAAATATTCCTCATGTTGCAGAATGCAAAAAAACCTGTAACCTTTGGCCTCCCATAAATATTTTTGCTATAGCAAGAACTGAAAAAAGCAATGGTAGCTTGTCTTCTTTTTCTTAACTAGTGAAGTTATTTAATTTGCTATAAATTATAATAAATGAAAAATAACAGATATTCGAAAGCATGAGATGCTTTGGATGAAGAGATGCTGTATTTTGAGCTAGAAGGTGCCTGTTACACTAATTTCTTCTCAGGTGGATCCTGCAGCCTTGACTAACATGATCAAGCCAGTAGAAAGCAAAGGGCTATTCATTCAAATAGTGTCAGCAGCAGCACGCACCAGGTTTCGCAATTTTGCTTTATCCCTTTCTACAACTCAGCCCTTTAAAATCTGCACATAAATTTTATTTCCATTATTTAGCTTAAAAAAAGGAGGGGAGAAGGGAATCAAATCAAATATAAAAAAAAGAACGATATAACTCGGGCCACTGCTTCCACTTAGTGGGATGGACAACAATAAGAATAAATAACAATACAAAGACAGGATAAATCAACTATGCTACACATGTGTCAATACATCTTATTTTACTGTATTTGTGGTCAAGATGACATGCAGTCTAGAACTTCATGGCAAACACACTGGCAAAAGCCATAAACCATGAGAATAACAAGGCTTGAAGGAACAAGGCTTACAAAGACAACTCCAAGGGTGACTTTCTTGGATACCAGTAAATAAATCCCTAAAGGCAAGGAACTAAAGTACAGCAACCCTAGCAACCACACTAGCACCCGAATTGAGGTCTGGAAGAGCAAAGAGGTGCAGTTCCACACTGTCCAGTTGTGGGACACTGTTGCAACAGAGTCAAAACTCGTAGGCCTGTAAAATTCCACCACGGGAGTTGAGTTCAGAGTCTGGGGATTTTCTCTTTGTACTTCCATGATTGTTATAACCAGGCAATTAGAAGAGGTGTGAGAAGGGCTAACCAGAGACGCCAGCCTTTTGGGAGTCAGCAACAGTTCTGTAGGGTTGTCTGGTAGGCACTTCTTTCCCTTTCCCCCACAAGCTAAATTCAAGAGGATGTTGTTGTCATCAGGAAGACTATTAACCTCATCGTCTGGCAGGCACGTTTCAAACCTGCAAAATGGGCATACAATGACTCCTTGTGGGGAATCACCAAAGTCTATGATCTTGCAAAGGCATTTGGCACATACTCTGTGACAGCACTCCAGCACTTTCGGTTTTCTCTGGCGCAGGTTATAGCGGTTGTAACAGATCTTGCACTCAAGCTCATCTGAGCTCTGAGTCTCCACAGACTCCTCTGGTAGCTGACTGGTCATTTCTTCTGATGGTTCTTAGACTTATGGAAAGAGGAATCAAAGGATGAAGAGGTCACTTGGGCTTATTTTAGAACTTTTTCCTGGTGATCATATCATCCATCTCAAACAGGAAAATCAGAGACGAAGTTGTCGAAAAGCATCAGTAGGCGTCATCCATTTTCAGCTTTTGCTAGGGATTGTGCACTGCATGTCCTTTATTGTGAGCCAGGAATACATCTGAAAAAGACGACATGGAATTTTTGTGGAAGAAAAGAAAAGAAAAAACTGCAGCAGGTGAAATAGGCAAGTTCCATCCATTACGAGCATAGCTTCCTTCACTAAAAATACCTCTAAGGTAGTTTTTTTTTTTCAGTAACATATGGGGCCTATATAGCAGTCATGCTGGTAAAAGTTAGTATCATGCTGCACACATTTGTTTCAGACTTGTAACTTCGACTGTATCAGCCCATGAAGTTCTCAGCAGAAGCTGCAATCTAATCACTGATCTGTGACTGTTTGTTTAAACCCTGGTTTCCTACGGAAATGAAACCTGACCCCTGGAGCTTTTTGTCTTTCTCAGTAACTTGTGAACCTGCTGTCCAATTTCAAACAAATCGGCAGAGGGGCAGCAGTACTGAAGATAACTAAGTTTCTAAAAAAAGCAGTGAACGCTGGCAGTTGGGTTGAGGGGAGGGAGAGGTATTTATAACAACTGCCACTTATCCTGGAGGGCAGTGGTCAGCCAGCACACACCCAGCCTCTGCTCTGAACAGGCAGGATGCTGGAGAGGAGAGCAACACAGGGGGAAGCTGGTGATACTTGCAATAAAGAGTTTTGGGGAGTGCAGTGGGTATGGAAGAGGGTTGGGGTTACTGCAAAGAGTTGTGTGGGGACCTAGGTCAAATTTGGAAAAGATCAGGCTTTATAAATTCTGCTGCTCGTGGAACAGCTCATTTCTCTGTCTCCACCTAGCTGCTGAATGCAGATTATGAAAATGAGGGCTCTTTAGCTTGCAACGAATATCTCCTTTAATGTGTGGATGCTAGGGTGAAGGCTAATTTGTCTCTCAAGGGCATTCGCCAGATGCACTGGCTTTCAAGTGTTTCATGGCCGTGACAGCTGTTTCACACCTCAGCTAAGGAGAAGCCCATGGTACGCCTGCGCTGCTGCACTCCTGTTCTGCACAGCTTTTTTGCCACCAGACACATCAGCCTCGCTTAAACAAATGTATTGTCATATTTTGCAATCGTGCATTTTTACAACTTCAGGAAACAGTCCATGTATTATAAACAAGACATTAACCAGGACTATGTACTCTGGGGACCAATAATTACCAGCATTTACAAAAACAGCTCTATCTGCCAGAAGATAAAAAGTTCTTCCAGACTCAGGTGTATGTTTACTCACAGAGGTGGATGCGGCATTGCATTTTGCCAGCTTTCGAACTCATTCCTTCACTGCTAGAGTAGCAAGGAACATGCCACAGTCAAATGATGGGGTCAGCAGTTCATGTCCAGCTGCCTCCTGCATTATCAATAAATATCAGGCACATGGAATATGAAAAAAGTGGTCTATTTCAATAAACTTATTTCTTGACTATTAGTTTTGTAAATATTTGATTCCTTTTCCTTGGGAAGTTTTTACTCACTCCTAGCATTCAGATCTTTGTCCTTTTTTGAGAACAAGGCAGGAAGTCCTCTCTTTTAAGAAACGTGCTCCTTCCACTAATACATTTTACCTGCCAACCATCAGATCCAGTAAAGTCTCCTTCATGGACCTCTTGTTCTTACTGTGCTTGAAGGATTTTCCATTCTCTCTCTTAACTTTCTGCACCGCAGAGTTTCTATACGTAACATAATTTCTAAAACTCACCTCCTGGATTTTAAAACAAAGATCTTGTACTTCAGACAATGTAGTAATGGAAAAAACATGACAATAAAGTGAAGAAAAAAATCCATTATTTCTTTAAGAATTTATAACAGACATGGTTCCCTCCCCATTCAATTTTCTTAACTTTTTTCCTGCCTCTTCCAAGTTATTTCTTTAGTGCTTTAAAAGTTTTCACCTCTGTCTTGCTGTTGTTTTTACTGTTTGCACTGTTGACTGTGGTGTGTTCCATTAGGCAAGGCAAACACTAGAAGGCTGATCCATAATTTTCAGAGTGTAGAAGCTAAACATCTTATAAGAGACAAATAGTACAACTTTTACAGATCTTATAACCTATCCTTTATCCTTTGTTGCACTGTGTGCTTTATTTTTCATTTCTACTACTGTTTTTATTTCATTCCAAATATCATATTCTAGATGACTTTTAGGCATATATAAATGTCATGAGATGCTAACTTGCCCAAGGATGAAGAAACCACAAAACAGACCTAAAAAAAGTGAAACGCCAGCCTACAGGAAGGCAAAGCACTGCTGAAAAGTTAAGAAGTCAAATAAAACAAGTGATGGTTTTGAGCTTTTACATCTTGAGTATCATTCATCTTCTGTGCCTGAGGTGAACTGGGGATTACTAACATGTTAATCCTTCACAGGTTAAGGCTGGCAAACGTTGTCCTATGACATAAAATTATATTTCTGATTAGCCAAAAATCTTTCAGAACATGTGTCTGCTTCTCATGGAAAATTTTGACCTTCCTCTGAAAACTCACAACTAGAAAATCTTGGGTATTTTAGTGTTTATCTTTCTCATGAATATTTCCAGGTTTTCACAAAGAACAGTCCACTTTCCAACCAATTCTTTTCACACACATGCATCACTTCTGCCTGAATCAGTTTTCAAACTGAAGGTATTTTCCAGATTCTATCCCCTTTAAGTGGCCCAATTTAGCATTAATACAAACAGTAACAAATCTCTGGGATTAGCAATGTCCCAATTGCTAAATTTGGACCACTAGCTTCATTTCCAGAACATAGTGATCCTCCTATTGTAGTTTCTGTCATGAACTATTCTACAAATTATTTTCAAACATTTTTTTTAATGTACTGTACAAGAAACAATGTACTTTCATTATCTTTCTCTCTTCACAGTCTCTTTGAAACATATCCACCAGCAATAAAACATCAATTGTTTTTTCCTTGGCTAAGTTTAGATGTTGAATTTCTCCTTATGTGTTCTAGTGTGATTACTACTTAGTACTATTCTTCATTTACACATCTTTTCCTTTGAAAATTAAAATTTAAAGATTAATTCCTATTAATGGTATTCATACATATTTTACCTTCTCAGCTTTATGGTGGTTTTACATGCTTCCTCTGTCTTTTTTGCTTTCCTGATTTCTTAGGGAATTTTCTATTTTTCCTTCTCAATACCCATTTTCCTGCTCATTTTTTATCTGCTGAGAACTGACACTTTTTTTTCAGCTTAATTAATGCTGCCCTGCTATTATATATACCACACATACTAAAAAAATATGTCTCCGATCAGAGACTTATTAAAAATATAAGAAAACTGAGGATTTTAAGGAAATTTGACTTCAAATTAGCCCTATTTCTTGAGAAAATGAGAGATTTGTTAAGAAATATGGCCAGCTACTCCTTCAAGCAACTTCTACTCTATGTCAAAGATTTTCTAGCTTGTCTTTTCCATGTCTCCTGAAAGCAGGCAGCATAAGGAATTAAAAGTAGGGAATAGATTAACTGCTGCCCCTATGAATCCTGGTCCACCACCAAAAGGTGACAATTCACATACTTCTGATTGCTGTATGCTGAAAGCAAGAGAAGTTGTAGTACTACACAGAAAAAAGTGATTGTGTCCGTCTGTGTTTTGTCCTCCTCTTCTCTGAGCCACTTTTTTTATGATGCCATGAGAAGGTATGTCCCTATTATATGCTCCAATACTCCATTAATGTTTGGGTTTTTAAATATTGGGCTGCAATCTACATGTTCTTTCTGACCTTGACATCCAGAGGGCAGTCAAGTAAAAACGCCTGAGTGCAAATCCTATGCTGGGTCTAACCTCTTTCACTTCAAGTACAAAATTGCTATTGACTTGAGATCAAGGTGAGGTCCCATGTCTGTTTTTAAAGCACTGTGTTTATTTTTATTAATTCTGATATTTTTCATTACTTTAAACTACTCCTTATGTCCAGTTTTCCACGTGAGCTTATTTATTTTTACATAGAGGTGTCTCACCTGCTTGTTTGATACCAACAGACACAAGTTGTAACTAGAGAAATTCCAATTAGGTATTAGAATAAAAAAAAAATTCACAAGGTGTTCAAATAGTGGAATAGGTGCTGACAGAGGTGGAAATGAAATCTCCAACCTTACAGATATTGAAAACTTGACTGGATACAACTCTGGTCAGGCCATTCTACCTTGGAATTTGGCCCTGCTTTGAGCAAATGGGACTGGACGGTGGCTGGAGATTCCTTCCAACCCAAATTATTTATGATGCTATATTTTGGTGTCCTGAACTCACTTTATGTGGTCTGTTTGAGCAGCTTTGTCTCTTACTGAATAAGGAATCAGTCTGAAAGTTGCTTATGTAGCTAAACATCTCTGCTAGATAATAATTCTTTCATTTAATATATGAATTCCTTTTTACAAGAAAGCCTAGATGCCTTCCGCTACTCTGTCTTCCACAGAACCTATCTGATGGAATCAACACAATCCAATTGCAGAACTTTTCATTCCTGTGTCTGTCATGCAGTGCATAGCGGCTTTCTGAAAAAAAATATAGAAATTACTGGACACGTACAATGATAACAGCATCCACTGCAGTTTATCCAAGAACAAGTACATCTGCACTTGTCTTTTTTAAGAGTTTTGTCTAAGCACTGCAGGAGTGAATCCATCATTCCTGTTCATGTCATGTTCCTGATGCTGCTTGAGCTTTGACTCCCTCTCTTCCCCCTCCCGGTGCCACCTGTTCTGTTCCTTGAAGACTCCTCTACCTGACCCTTTTACCAGAAAGGGAGAAAAGCTGAAGACAGAGTGGTATCTTCTGGATGGCAGAAGATTGCAGCAGTCTCTGCAGTGCTCTGGCTGACTGCTGGAGGGCACCCTCAGAAGCAATATCCTCCCTTGAGAGCAAAAAGAGGCCACCCACAGAACCAGACTGAATAAATAATAGCAAGCTCCTGGGTGTGACCCCAGGCATGGCTGGAGAGAGTGCAATGGACTATGCCAGCCCAAATGGGCCACTGTCCACCTATCAGTTTTTTACTAATCACTGCTGGGTTGCAGACTGCAGATTGCAGGCTTTCATCCCAGGTCTGGAAGGAAAGGTGAATGGGGTGTGCAATGTTATGGCCCCTCTTTGCACTCATCTATCAAACACGGCATAGACAAAGTGTCCTTATGAAAGGGCAGAAGCAAATAGTTGTTGATGGAACTATTGATATTGGAGCTCGGTCATGCTGACAGGGCAAAGTGGATGGGAAATTTGTGCTTCTCCTCCCTAATGAAAGATAATCCTTGCCCACTTTATCAAACCAATCTTTTCTCATTCATCTCTCACACTTTTTTTTTTTTTCTGTGAAGGGATTTTGCCAATATTTCACAATAACCTATAATGAATACATGAAGTCAATAATCAATTTCCATAAGATAACATCCATGGAGCTACCCAATGTGTGATATTTTCAAAGGTTTTTGAAGCTTCCTCTAAATGCAATCCAAGTGTATTTAGTGAATAAGAGAAGGAAAAAAATATATATAGAGAGAAATAAATACAGAGAAACTTACTTTCCAAGAAAAATAACTTCTTGCAAAGGTTCACTTGCAGGGAACACAAGAAATGTCTACTTTTCTCCACACAGGCAAAAACTGGTGGAAAGGAGGGAAACAAAATTAGTAGAGCAGGGATACAGCTGGGAAACTTTTCAGTCTGTTTTCTCTGAAAGAGAGGAAGTAGTCCAAGTTCTCTAGTTTGGATGGAAATACCCATATGTTAAGATTTCTGGTTAGAGAAATATTGGGTAAATCCCATTTACTAAAATTATTTCTGTAAAACTATCCAGAATTATCTTTGCAGATCTGTTGTTGATTTTAAGCCTCTTTCAATATTATGCCCTAAACACTCTGAAGTGCTATCTCTTCTAGCAACCACATATTCACCAGTGTTAGCAATTCACTCAAAAAAAAAAAAGCCAAAAGCAAAGCAGCTAAAGAGATACACTGTGCTTTGAAAGAAGAGTTTTAAAAAACATATCAAAATACTTTCCTTCACAGATCTCATAGAAGCTCTTTGATCACTTCTACTTTTCCAAACAAACTGCAGTGTCTTCTCCAGCACAGACCATCTCCTGTGGACCACTGCACTCACATTCGAGCAGCTTTGCTGCATTCTGACTCAGCAGGAAATGACCATTGCACTAGATTTTTCCAGCTTATGCTAAGCACAATGCAACCCCCGACCCCGCCAAATTGCTTTACTAATCTGACATTTGAATAGGCTATGTTCAAAGTGCCAGCAGCTATCACATGGTCAACCTGTTTCATGCCACATTTCTGCTAACAATCGGATGGGTTTTAACAATAGGCATTTCCTTGTCAACTCTAATCAATGCAAGACTTTGCACAAGAGTTACAGCAATACTGATCCATGCTTGGTTTATGGTCAGCTGTATAAACTGCTATGAAAAATGCCTCATTGTTTTCACAAAATTATAGTTCTCAACGGGATAGGTAATGAGGTTATTTCTCAAGTAACTATGCACTAAAGAGGCAAATATACAAACATATACAGCAAACATTTGTGTATTATTATTGATTGTTGCACAAGGGACTAGTATCAAATGGAAGTATTTTTATCAGAAGTTATTTTTACAATATTCAGAGTCCTTGCCGGATCTCACTCAAACCTCTACAATCAGGTCACAAAAATACAAAATACAGCTTTTCATATTCAAAGCAGAGTTCATGGGTCTTTGATCATTTAGTATGAGAAGTCATGTAATATTAATGTGCCATCTTATATTAAAAAAAATAAAATCAACAGTTAAATGTTCTGGGTTTTTTTATTATTATTTCCCCCCTGCTAAGTAAGCAGGGATATTTTCATCTAACACAAGGTTCACTTTATTCAACATTGTGACACTGGCTGTTAGGGTACTTTTGACATCCTTTGCCTATGCATATTCGATATCACCAGACTCTATTTCCCCTTGACAGTATCATTTGCAATACTTTTCTGTTATTCCAATAACTGATATTATGTGTCAGGTAGTAGTGGAAAATGGTATGAATAAACAGTGAATGCCTTATTGAAACACTACTATCCTCAATGACTTTCTCTCTAGCTAGAGGCTACTACAGTATTGATACGAATCTTAAAACTGACCGTGATGTAGAAAAAAATGTTTTATTAGGCTTGTAGACACAAGCAAAATATCTTCCAATATTTCTTAAGAATAATTTTTCCCTCATATATAATTAATGAGCTATTTATATAGCAATATGCTGAATGACTACTTATTGTGACATATGGTTGTGGGTTGCTTTGTAGCTGTTTGAAGAATAAAACTAATAAAGGACAAAGGATCTGATCTTTTAATAGTGGTCTTGATTTAAAAAGACTATTAATTACATTAAATCGATAAGTAAAAAGAGATGGTTTGAAATTTGTATCTAAAATGGTAACATTTAATTTTGGAAATAGGCTAGTTAAACAGAATTTTTTCCTTTTAAAATGATTTTTAATTGTTTCACAACCTGCTTACTTGGGCTGTTTTAGCATTTTCTGTTGTGCTGTTTTCTCACTGCCAATGGCTTTTCCTTTGTAACCCTGAAACCAAGAAATGATCTACTCCAATGAGAATATATTTCACAATAGAACTCATGACCTTACTGTTATTTTAGGGAAAGGTTAGACATTCTCCTTTTTCTTGGTAGGGGTGGTTTTTGGCAGCTTTCTCAAATAAGATGGAGTTCTGTTTCTCTGCTTTAGTGTCTGTGTCCTTTGGAAGCTCTTCTGAGAATTGAACAGACTGTAGGACATTGATTCTAGAATATGACTTGAAAAGATACAAAATGATAAATAAATAAAGAGCTTCCCAGTATTTCTTAATATAGGCATAAATGTTTAATCATATGACCTACAGATATGTATAGCATTTATCTTTAAATTAGGCATTATTAAAAGTCAATACGATTTTGTATTAGGTTTCAGAATACATAAAAATAACACCATAGGAGTTTACCTCCTTGTTTTGCTTGCTATTGTATGCTTGAATGTAAGTAATTAAAATAAGTCCAGAAATACAAGCAAATAACTTTTACTTTTGACTGTTGTACTGGAAGATATTAAATGATATATAGAAAGTGTAAGATCCCCAAAATATGACAGAACGCTTTTTCTTTGGACATATTTTCTATGTTATATATTTTGGGAGGGACCAGGTGAGATAAAGTTACAGAAAATTAATCTTGATTACATCATTCAGTGAGGCATTCCTCTTCACACAGGGGAATCATTTAAATGCATTATAGTAAGTTCCAATTAATCTTCAAAATAAGACTTAAATATAAAGTAAGTGTTGCATTAGCTTTGTCCTAATAGAGCTGAAAATAATCCCAGAATAGACTAGAAATGAAGCTGTACTTCTTGTTTTTTCTGTTGTCATTAAAGGAATCCATCTAATACTTAACTATATTTAACTTGGTTCATTCTGTTTCAGACATTTTTGAGGACATAAGTATGTATAAAGATTTTACTATATTGCCTATTTTATCTCAATAGGTTAGTGCAAACAGAAAATAAAAAGGGTGGAGGCTTGTACAGGGCAGTACTGATACTGAGGTTTACGTATTGTTTACATATACATGGTAACAAGGTTTTCTGCTTTAACTACTGCTCAGAATTTGTGTGTTACCGTTTGCGGAAAGGAACATAGTAAAAAACTGTGGTTACTTCAGTCACAGAATGTTTGAAAAACATCTGTCAAAATAATCCAAATCCAATACAGATTTCCATTTATAAACAACTTTTCCAGACTTGGTCTTCCACCCGCGTATCGTTTCTGAAAAACTGGCAACCAAAATCTAATCTAGCTGATGTTGCAGACAGTCCCAATAGCTTGAAAAGAAAAAGATGGGTTTGAGGACACAATATGTTAACCTGGATATAGTAAACTGTAATTTTAGTATTTAATTTAGTTCACTTAAAGCACACATCTAAAAATAATTACACTGGGATCAGAATTTTTTTTTTTTCTGGCAATATAGCAATAGTGGCATATATGCCCTCCTCACTTGACATTATTATACATTAATAGAATTGCAATGATGTAACTGAGAAAAACTTTGTAAAAAAATCTTATTGATATATTTAAAAAAGAGTAAACACAATAACTCCCAGATGTTATGAAAAATATAGTATTAGTAGATCTTGTTGAGAAGCGTTTAAGCTAAGTTGTATGTCTTCAACTGCATTCGTGGGAACTGAATGATCCCAACAGACAAGTGTCAACGAGGAGACATTGACTTTGACTGTAACAGGTATTGCCCTCTTACAAAATATTTGCAGGAAAAAGTCCATTTGGCCTGATTTATGTGTGAACCCAATTTGTTTTTACCTGCATATTTTTTTACATGCAGTTGTTATTATTACCCTGCACCGAACAGCCTTATTTTTAGCTAACTTTCAGAAGTATTTTTCCTTGACAATGAAAGATCATAGAATCATAGAGTTGGAAGGCACCTTCAAAGGTCATCTAGTCCAATCCCCCTGCAAGGAGCAGGGACCTCCCTGACTAGATCAGGTTGCTCAGAGCCTCATCCAGCCTTGCCTTGAACGTTTCCAGGGATGGGGCATCCACCACCTCTCTGGGCAACCTGTTCCAGTGCTCTACCACCCTCAGTGTAAAAATTTTTTTCCTAATATCCAATCTAAATCTACCTCCCTCTATTTTAAAACCATTACCCCTTGTCCTATCACAATAGGCCCTACTGAACAGCCTCTCCCCATCTTTCCTGTAGACCCCCTGGAGGTACTGGAAGACCACTACAAGGTCTCCCCAGAGCCTCCTCTTCTCCAGGCTGAACAGCCCCAACTCTCTCAGCCTGTCCTCATAGGAGAGGTGCTCCAGCCCTCATCCCTCAAGTAATAAAAAAAAAAAAACTTCTTTTTAGGTTTTTATACTAACTATAAGCAAATTACAATGTATAGCCTCTATGGTCTTAAGAAAATATAGAAGAAAATTACCTGTTAGTAGTTAATTTTTATTTTTTTTTTTTAAATCTGAGTGCTTCTGCTGAAAATGAAGCAGGATTACAATAACTCCACAAGAACCATCACAGCAACTCTACTTCTGTCTAGCAGGGCTTCACAGTTGCATGGCTGCTGCACGCAAATAAACTACAAAACTGAAAAAAAACCCAGTTACTGCATGCACACCCATCATTCTAGATGCAGGTACCTGAAATAAAATTGCACATATTTAAAAAATAGATGAAAGGAATTAAATTAATTTGTGTCAAATTATATCCACCCCTTTTTATTTTATGGCATTAAGAAATACAGGAATCCTCTTCCACAAGAGCAGCTTTAAGTATTAGTCTGAAGGCATCTTTGTAGCTCCTGTGAATGATCTGGGACTGTCAGAGCTCCATAAAGTGCTACACCACTAGTCACAGAATCGCTGGAGTGTTCTGCTGGTGAGATTTGCTTAACTCAGATTCATGCTTATAAAGCACTTAAACTTCAAGGAGATTGATATGAATTGCTCAGCTTTTAACATGTTATTTAGCAGTGAAATGTGGTATTTTTTTTACTCATTGTGAAGTGTCAGTGAAAGAATTTTAGTGCTACTGGATGCAGTTTTTCAAGCAAAGGACAGAATCCTCATGGGCTGAGCCTCCATATACAGCAATAATACAGCGACTACACTCTGTAAGGAACCAGAGTTTTGTATGACTGCTTTCCCAAGATAAATCCTCACCTTTGATAGTCTCAATGTCTACCGGAGAGTTGGCTTTGAAGAGCTAGCTCTCACCAGACTTCAGACTTTGGGTCAAATTTTCCTCAGTGATCAAAAGAAAAACTGGCTCTACTTATTATGTATACATCATTCCATCCTACATCAACCCTAAAGTACACGGGAATTTGCTGAGGATAAGCTGAAATATGATACCCTCTGGGTATTTCAGAAGGCACCATTGTCACCAGGGGTTGCTCTGAGATTGGTGCTACTTCCGGAAACATGTTTGCGTCTGGGATGCCCTTCAGACTGGGTCAGAGGAGCAGAAACAAGCAGTTGATTTATCCGTAGCGTGTATCAAAATTCAGTTAAACATACAATGTACCTCCCTCACATGTGTTTCAGATAGAAATATACTGCCACAATGGCAGCTAATACAATTAAGTTAAATCTAATCAATATGAATCTGCAAAGCAGTTGGAGAATATGTTTCGGCAAGAGTTGCCTAATTCTATTTTGTGGCAAAGACAACCTGGACTTTCCAAATTTTCCATCATCCAAAAGAGTTACATTGGTCAAGTCTCATGAACTCAATGGAGGGTATAAAATTCTCTTTGCTTTGAGCAGAGCTATAGTATTTTTTATGTAATTTGTAGCTATAACTGTTGAAAAGCTAAACTAAATAAAAATATTTGAAGTGTGCCACTTGAGCACATTTAAAATATAAAATTCAGGAAAGGAAGGCATTACTTCAGAAATTTTGGAAATAATCAAGACATATTCAGAAACACAGTTTGTCTATTAAACTAATTAGAAAAAAAACCTCCAAAACCAAAAATCCCTAAACCAGATAGAAAGAACATAAAAGAGAATTTTAAAGGTTTAAGAAGCAATAAAATCCATAGAAAGTCATTACACTTGCCTATTTACCCGGTTTAGTGTAAATTAATAACTGACACCAAATATTGGTATTTTCTTAACTGGTAATAATGAATGGCAATTTTAATTTAAGTGTTTTGCAACATACAGTACAAGGCTAGAAAAAAACAGAAAATAGAACACTAACAAGTTCTGGATTTCACTTAATGTAATATAAATCCCAACATTAACACAGCGGCTTTTCAGTGAGTATTCCCAAGGATATAAAGTTTTCTAAAAAGTATCACAAATGAGCAGCGTGGTGGAGGCTTTTGGAATAAAGCAGGAAAAACATTTCTTGCCTTCTACTAACTAAGAAAAAAAATTTTGACAGAACAGAAACATAACCAAGAGCATCTTAAAATACCAGATGTTTTAAATGTCAGTTTTGTTTGAAATATTTTAAATAATAAATCTCCTCTACTCTGCTTTTACTTAAGTAAGTGAATAGGAGGGTTCTGAAGGTTCTACAAATAAGTCTCTTTTGCAAAAAAATGATACTAGAAAGATGAGTTAGTAAGTGACCTTATTTATTAGACATTACAGGATAACACATATTTCACTATGGCTTCCTTTCCAGTGTCCTGTATGTATGCAGTTTGCAAAGACCTGAAGATCTAGAAAAAAAGACTATAGAAATGTACTATCTATTTGGAAGCTAGGAAACATTATTTTTTATTTATTTATGCTATTACTTTTCCACGGAAAGCTCCATGCTTGAAGCACTATTACAGCATGGTGCTGTTTGTTAGCCCTACCAGATCACAGTTTATAAAGTTACAAGTATTGCACTAATAATCACTGCAAAAGGCAGCACAGCATCCACTATCAGTCTACGACTTTTTCACATCTCTGCAAACACAGACCACGTAATTTGTGGCAAGCTAACTTCCTTGGCCTTGGCTTCTTGACAGAAGCAGCTCTCTGTGAAATTGAATAAAATCCAGTTTCAGTTTCTTCTCCAGAGTCAAATGATTACAATATTCCTTGAGGAATTCTGAGTTCATATTTGTCCTTTTCTGCTTCTGGAGGGCTCTCTTAGAAAGTGCACCTTGAAGGGCATTTCCCATTAACTGTGGTGGATATATTTTGCAACAGCGAATACATCTACACTTTAAACTGCAGTGCAGTGTTAATATAACTGAGCCAGATCTGGTACTGGAATCAACCTAGCTATAATAACATGTAGTTCTAGATGAGCTAAGTTAATCTGGTTTGTAGGAGAATCAGCCACGCTTATGTACCGTGTCCCACTGCATCATCCTGTGCCAAAATGCTGAGGTTTGTCTACAACCTGTGCCAACATCTTGCCTATCTGTAACCAGTCACTGTACGATGTTAAGCTACAGAAGGCTGCATTTTGAAATGTGATAGGAGATATCCTAGAAAACAGTAAGTTTGACCTTTCATTCTCAGAGTTTCCAAACTTAGACATGTCTCAGTTTGAACTGGGTATCTCAGAAGATCAGTTACCACAGAAAATTGAGACCTTCATCTCCACTTACTCAAAACTTCACACAAATGTTGCTATTCACATCATGTCTGGCTGTGTTCTTCCATACAGATGCCTTCTAAATGTCTGTCATGCCCATTAATGTCTTGCATGTTTGAAGGAACAGGGTTTGCAACAGAAGGTTTTAAAGAATTTTAACTTTCATGACTTTTTCCCCTGAGAGACTCATGTTTCTGAAGGGCCTTCACAGGCTCTGGATCATCAGACAAAGGTGTACTGAGGGAGAAGCAGCTGCTCAGATAGTGAATTTTATGTTAAGTGGATTCACCAAACCAAACGGCTATTGCAAAAAACCCATCACATGACAACCATGGCTTTACATAGCAGATCAAGTCAAATGCCCAAACCGTAAGCATGGAATTCAAAGACAGGTTTGCAGATCACAGATTAGTTGAACATGCTAACAATTATGGCTTTAAACAAATGAACAAAAAAAAATCAACATACACATCTAAGATTGATTTCTAAGGACAAAACTGCTCTCTTGTACCAAATGCACTGCATGTATTCAGATAAACTAAACGAGAGCTATCTGTGTAGTCCCACTGGATTGAATGAGAATATCCGGGAAATGACTGCCAGAAGATGCGTACCCATTGGTGAAATTATGTTGATCGACTGATTCAGATTGAAATTTCTGACTTGCTTAGTGGCAATTTTGCCTTGTTAATGAACCATTCCTTTTCTACAGCAAAATGTGTTAAAGAGTATCATGCCGTCTGTGCCCAAACCTCTAGCATCAACTGCATAAAATAAAGAGCTCTGTACAGTATTTTCAGTGATGCAATTTATGATATAGTATACCAATAAAAGTGTTATTTACTTTTAGGCCATTTAGTGTTATTTACTTTTAGAGTGGTTAAAAGCCTTTTGATTAGCAAAATGGCAATAGGGCATATTGATAATTCATTAGACAAAGATACTGTAAATGAGATCCTCTTCTGTAAATCAAGAGCGATTCAATTAAATGAGATTCAATGCTTGCAAATACAATGTGAACAAATCACCTCAGCTTTTATCTTAAAAAAGCTCTTTGTTTGGAAAAAAGTTGTTTTCCTGTTGCTGTCCACATAGTAGTCTGTAGTTCTAAAGATGCGTTAAAAAAACTGCAAACTTAACTTGAGTGATTCGTTCATCAAATCTTCTCACTGAGATTAGCTTAGAAAATGACAGCAGAAATTAAATCTTGGATGCAAATATTTTCTTAGGAGATACATGCATGCCTTTCTCTGGCAAAATTTCTATTTATTGGAGTAACCGGGAGAAAGCTGGTAGAATTAAGCACTAGAAGAATAGTGTATGCTTTTCTTCATTTCTGTTTCATAGAATAAAAATCTTTTGATGTTTCTAAGATTTGTTATGGCCTCTTTTATTCAGTTCCTAAATCTGTAATCTCTGCTAAGGCAAAAGCCAGATAGAATTAACTAGAAGACTGATACAAACCACCATTAATTTCTCCTTGGCTTTGTTATTGAAAAAAAAAAAAAAATAATTGTCATATTATTAAAATCTTGGAAACAACTGTGCTTCATAATATATAACTCCAACCAGGGAACATCATCAGTAAAGAATGATGATGGCAATCTAGTAATTCATAAAACCTGCAGGATACTGTTCCCTACCCAAAAAGATATACTATTTTTAATACACTAGGTTGTGCAGAAAGGAGCAGACAAGATCTCAGGGACAGTGTTTATGAACAGATGAATTGTGGCAGCCCCACTGGAAGGATATCAAGTCTGAAGGACTTACTGATCGAACATTATGTGGATGAAGTATTTGATACACTCACACAGACTTGGTATCACGTCCAAATAAGACATAACAGCCTCAGATGTGTCTCAGATTCTGTGAACATTCCAGGTGGAACTACTGGCTCATTACACCAGTGGTTCTGAAAGAACTGTAGATCACACTCACCACCAACAGCAATCCTTAACCATTTCACTCGGTAAGATTTTAACTTAGTTACTCAGAAAAGGAAACTAAGCACTATGCATTATAATTGTCTTCAAAAACTAGACGATATCTTCCAGGGACACCTTAGTAACAACACCATTAAGCACTAGATCTAAATGGAACAAAAAGGGACCTTCAAAGTAAGTGCCCACTATCTTTTCTAAGTACTCTGCAGTAAATCTTACTCTTAGCCTCACCACTGAGCTCAGTTCCATTGGGTTACTGATGTTCATGACTGTCACTGAGCACAGACCACAGTTTGCAAGATTGCTATCTCAGATTCTTGGGATTGTTACAGAAAAGAGTTTTGAATCAGAGAAAAGAGAGGACAGCAATGTGTTGAATCTGGAAGAGTTTTATGGATAGCGTGGACAGAGGGAGGTAAGTGCAAGTGAAGAAAATTTAGAAAAAACAGTTTCTAAACTGGCATGCTAAGGAACACAGCAGAAAGCACATACGGGGGAGAAGGTTAGAATGTAATAAAAACAAGTCTGAGTTGATACACAAGGTGCATTTGTGGGGAGTTTCAAAGGTGCGGAATTATATTGTTTAGGAAGACGGCCAAAAAAGATACAAAGGGTTTAGATAAGGGGAGGGGAAGCAATGGAAGTGTAAAGTCCACTAGGAAAGAGTAGGTTACAGGTTACAAGGTACAAGAATCAAAATAAGAAATTACAAGGCATAGATGGAAGGTGAGGAAAATTTTGTATGTTACACAAGAATAGATGGTAGGAAAATTTGGTACTAATCTGAATATAAAAAGATATGGAGAAATTAGATATGGCTTCCGTTCCCCACCACACTGATGAAAATGAACGTGATAAATAGTAACAGAATGATAAAGCAGGAGAGGACTTAGGAACAAAGCATGGAATTCATTTTGATACTAGACATACCAGTAATACAGCTACAGTGAAATGTTAGAGAACCAGCCAAAGCACAATTCTGGAGAAAACTGTTTTATTTTGTTGTATAACTAAATTCTCTCACTATCAAGAGCAATCATAAGTGTTAGTAGCTATTAAAACAAACAAACAAACAAACAAACAACAGGAGATTGAGGGAGGGAGGAGAGTGATGCAGGGAGGAGAGTGATGCAGGGAGGAGATGTATTCACAACATTTACTCCCAGAGTTGTCAGACCCCCAACATGACAAATGTTAATAGGAAATTCTTTCAAGGGTAAAGGCTTGACAAGGAGTGGATGATGGGGTCCACAGCAGATCCTTTAGTGTTTTTAAACAGTATTTTCTCAGACAACAACCAAACCAACAAGCACAACTTCTGGTCTGCTGTGGAGCTGACAGACATGCATGATTTTGAGCAACATGCCTTCATCCTACATAGACACCAACATTACAGTAGAGACAAATGAGAGAATTATTTGTGGCTCCAGTCTCAGGTAGTCAACATAGCACAGTGAAGAACATGACAAGATGAGGTCTGGAAAGTGGGGAGTTCAGTCTGGGCACTGTATTTTTTTTTTTAAGTGAATACATAATCCTCATTGTTTGTGATGGATCCTGTCTCACAGGATGGACAGGATGGATCCTCTCAACACCTGAGATGACATTTCAATCCCAGCTCCCTGAAGTTCAGAGGTGTACAGCCTTCTGATCAAAAAGAGCCACTGAATAGAATTTTTTCAAGTGCAAAATTATTTAACAGATGGTCAAAGTAACCCCTCTTGAAAGTATGAAACTAATATTTATGCTCTGAAAATGCTTCCGCCTTTTTTTTTTCTTGTACCTGTGTGACTCAAGTAAATTTTTAAAAAAGAAAACAAAAAAAAATTAATCCTTACCTGTGAGGACATGGGTAGTTGGAACAAATGAAGACAAAAAAATGTACAATTTAAGAAAGGACCACAAAACTATACTAATCCTACATCCTGTGCAGTGCAGACCATGGAACATACTCCATTAATTCCTGCATTTAAGTGACAGAATCACAGCATTTAGATTGGAAGGAACCTCTGGAGGTCATCTCTCACTTCCTGAAAAGCCTAGAAAACAATATTGCAACACTGTGTACCAACAGTTTAGTAGAGCTCAATGCGAGATCTCACAGAATGGGAGGGTGCTGATCTCACTCCAACCCATGTACACACAAGCACCACGGCATATGTAATCAAATAGTCTGTGCAGCATTCATAGTGGAGATACATTCCTTGCAATGACACGGTGGACAAGGGATGCCAGCTCTCCAGTCCTCATCCTAAATTCTGGTTTCTTTTTAGGTTGGCAACCACGTGCTGTTGCTGGATGTATCATTCTGTTGTTTTTAGGCACCAACAGCAAACAATCTCTTCATCTTGTCTCACTTCTGAGTCATCAGGATTTACTCATTAACTTGTCTCCTGATATAGAGTCCTGAGAAGCTGCATATAGATGTGTGCTGTTATCTTTATGATCTCCTAATCTGGGTGCCGTCAACAGCCATTCTTGTAGCCCTTGGTGCTTCCACATCCATGTAGTCCCATTCCCATCAATCAAGGTTCCCATTGCAATTCTCAACAAAAGTAGAGACAGGTCTGAAGTTATATTTGCTCAGGGCCTTGTTCATTTTAGTTTTGAATGTCTCCAGTGATAATGGAGGGTCCACAACCCTGCGGGGCACCTATTTCAAAGCCTGACTCACAGGGAAGAGTTCACTCATATCCCCCTTGGCTCCTTCACTGATTCAGGGAGCAGATCCAAGGCAACCTCTCATACCACGCACATTGCTACGCCTCCCACCCCCAGCAAACACAAGATGATGAGGATGCTCTTCACAGCCACACAAGGTACAGTAAATTGAGTAAAGTGTATGACAGGTTTGACAAGCATTGACATCTACCTCCTATTGTCAGCACAGATCACAGTGCTGCTCTGGAGAAACAAAGCTAGCTTAATACCCCCTCAGCTTCCATAATCCCTAACTAAGAACATACCTGCTTGGAAATGTTGGCCACTGCCAAGATTTGTTAAATTCTTCCTGAGTCTGTTTGGCAGATGACATTTTACCCCTTACCTAGATGGAACTGCCAGCTGGGTTATAGCTTGGGGGGTCTAGTCATCCCTGAGGGTAGCAATCTTCTCTCTACCTCTAACATGAGGCTGGCTATTAAGGGAGTGTCCTCATCTTTAGCATAGGCACTTAATGCCATTTCCGTATGCCTCTCTTCATCCATGGGCTTCTAATTCATTACACTTTCATGGCACTGTGGAAAAACATTAAAAGAAACATACAAACAAGACTGACCATTGGTTACTTTTATTTGAATCGTGCATGAACTGCACTATCAAATAAAGATAAATTTTGCATGTATATATTTTTACATGAATGGTTACATTTTCAGATAATTTTATTTGTAATACATTACTTTTTTGATGATTCTGATTTTCCAAGGTGGATCTAACACAGTGATTTTCCAGGATGGTTACAGAGGAGGGAGTGTGTTGCCTCACACTCTATGCTTCTGTGCTTCTAAATACAGTACTGTATATTGGGGAAAATACAGACATATGTAATGCTGTTGCTAGTGACTGTTTTTCAACTGGAATAAAATACCGTATTTCTGAAAATGCAGAAGAAAAGTAGCTCAATATATTTATTTGAACATTACATTGATAAATTAATGTGTTCATCTACAAGTATCATATGTGTACAATAATATTTAGCTAGATAACTTTATCTGACGTTTCAAGAAAAACATACAGTTATAGCTGTGCTCTACAATCAGTACTCTAAAGGGCATATTGCTGGAGGGAGAGAGTAACACACACATACAAACACAGCCATTCCCCGCCTCTAAGCCCACTTCAGCCAGAGGACACAAGATGTCTCCATTTTAAATGCCGATTCAAAACTGAAGATTTAACAGAATTATCAGGGAGTTACTTAAATAAAACAGAAGCTCGGTTTAAACAGTTTAAAGCTGGGACACAATGCCATTATCACAATGCCTCCTATTAATTATTATGTTTGCTCTTTCCGGCCCGTCACAATGATGAACAGTAATGACTGCACAATGCAAGATATTCACCATTTAGCCAATTCACTCAGTCTAAGCAGGGGATCAAAGATGTCGCTATCCTCTTCTATTTCTTAACAGCAGCCCTTTTTGGTTCCAAATGGAACTGAAAGAAACTCTAAAACTGGTGTGACCTGTGCACATCTCGCCTGCCATATCCCAGAGCCTAAAAGCCAGCTGCAGGAACGTAACGGCCACAACTCTTAACCTCAGTCTTTCCAGGGCAGCTGGCACTGCGGAGAGGCAGAACAGTGCTACACCACTTCAGTTCCCTTCCTCTCAGATCTCCAGCAGACCAAGGATCATCTCTGGTGTGTCAGTGGCAGTGCCATTCTTTGCTTATGTGAAAGTAAAATTGGGAAAAAAAAAGTTTCATGGACATCTGGAGCTGTACATGGGAAGTGAGCTTTGTCAGTGTCCTCGCTGGAACCGGCGGGTTTAACAGAACAGACCCCCAATCTTTGCCCATTTCCGATCAACACAATTCCCTGTGGTTTCCCCATTATAACTTTGCTCATCAGTGAATGTATGATGCTGGCTGTTTGCTGCCTGGCACACTGCATTTCTTTTTGCAGATGGGTGAATAACCATTCATATCTCTGACTAGAGTCTTTCTTTTGATGGAGATACGCAACTGGAGTTGTGTGGGGCAGCTGCTCAGTATTTGTGTACCAGTCTGAGTGGCCTAGTATGTCACAGTGGACAAATGACGTCATTTCTGGAGCAGGCTTTGCAGGAAATGTTCCACTGCTTAGAGCTATGAATGCTGATGAAATTGCTTTCCCAAGATTTGTTTCTTCTCTCAGAACAATATGATCTTGCAATATATGGGTTCAGGTTGATTTTTTTTTTTCTACAAATCTTTCAGACTTTGCCTATTATCTGAGCAATCCACACTCCTTCAGTGTATTCTCTAGAAAATTTGATCTAAACATTGCAGTGTGTACTTGTAGTGCAAAGTTAGGTATCTTAACAGGCATACTGTCAGGACAGAAATTCATTCTCATCCACATGTCAGTCCAGAAATCCCACTCCTAGTTCATATTTCTTCCCCAAAGACCCGTATCTTCCATCTTTCCTACTGTAAAAAAAAATAAAAATCAAACCAAACAAAAACCCCCACAAAACCCAGCAAACCATTCCAATCCATTTTGACTAAAGAGCAATGCCAAACAATATTAATCTCGTTCTCTGGAATTTTCTGACATACCCTACTGGCTCCACTTCTGTCTGTTTAGACCCTAAATATGTGCATTACTATAACATACACATTTGAATTTTAATTTTATGCATATATAAATATCAAAGCAAATGCTACCTCCTGCCGATTCTCCAAATGTCCCAAGACAAATGTAACCCTTCAAACATGATCAAAAGAGCTCTGGGCCAGAAGTAATGGGGTGATATTAACCTTACTTTTCAATAGAGACAGTCATGTGCTGACCACTGTAATTTTTTTTTTTTGTTTGTTTCCCAGGAGTTATTATTTGTCATAGCATTATTTAATGTTTTTTTTTTCTCTGTTTTCATCAGTACTTTGGTTAATGTTGCTAGTGTGTGAGCAGAAAAATAAAACATCGAGGGTAACTCTTTGAAACACCTGTTAAAAAAAAGGCCTGTGTTCCAATGACACTGGCTTTTCTGTACTCACACAGATGATCATAAATGAAAAAAAGGTTTGAAAAAATGAAAAAAATGAAATGAAAATAACTAAGTATAAAGACACAACACTGCTACTGAAAAAGGTGCAGAGTGAAGCAGTAAAGAGGAGGAGCCATCAAATATGCAGCAGAATTGTTTGTTACAATTATTATTTTACAGTCGGCAGATAGATACGGTTTTTTGGACACTTGCATAGAATCATGTCCACAGCTGCTCTTTATCAATCATATTGTGTGAAATTATTTCTCTTCCTTGAGCAACAAACAAACAAAAGGTGACAGGGATGAACTTATTTGTACCGTAATTTACTATATGAGGTTCAGAAGGCTGTTCAACTTAATCATAGCCATATCTGACTAACACAACTGCACTAACAAGAACTCCAGAAATTTTCTCTCTACGTGTTATTGTGACATACCTCCCCCCTCCTTGTACCAAAGTCAACGAGAATTCGTATTTTAGAAAGACTATGTCAACATGTGTTACTGAAGCCTTATATTTACACTGATGAACACACCGAAAATTCTCCTCAGTCCCCAAGAACCACACTTCAGCATGAAGCAGATGTTTTGGCCATGTTACAATAAATTCATAAAAAGAAGATTCATAATGCGAATGTCGCCAGATCTGTAAGCACAGCACACTACAGTGGGAAAAGCTATCTTGGGAGATACACCAGAGGAAGGTAGGGAGACACTATTGCACTCAATGTTTCTCCATTCTAGAGTTACAAAATGCTTTAACTTGCCTGTCAGATGGCACGGATGGGCAAAGCAGTAATGTAAGAGAGCTTAATTTATTCTTAAGAGACAGATGATGTAAGATTTACTGGAAACTTAGTTCATTTGGGATTTTTGTGGGATCCATCCATATGCAATATTATTACTTCATTTTTACATCACTTGCAGACCATTAATTTTCAGCTCTTGTAAGAGCTGCTTCTCTATTTTCCCATCCAAGGAAGCATTCGTATTCAAATCCCTACTTGAGCATATGTACAAATATGTAAATGCTTAAGTTAAGCATACGTCTACTTTCAGTGTAAGTGTGATCCTATTGTCTTAAGAAGATCCCTTATAGGCTAGGATATGATTTGGCAAAATAGAACATGTAAAATAAAGATGTGATGCTTGAGAAAGCATTTTGGTGAGTTTCCAAGGACTTACCTGCCAGCTGCCAAGCTGGCTTACAGCTCTGGGCTCAATCTATTCATCCAAAGTGTCTGAATGACTGGTAACAAAAACAGATGATTCATCGCTGGTATGTTCTCTGTGCTCTCTTTGTCCTGTCGGAGACATGGTATTTAACGATTAAGGTGTTAATATTTCAGGCTAAGAGAAACTTACGGTATAAAGAGGGTAGTTTTAATCTTACTGGATAGATACTTGTTCCTAATTTTTAAAAGACAGAGAGGGTCAGAAATGAAATTTTTCACAGCTGATTAATCTTTACATGAGCAGGTACCCATGCCTATCTTCTCAAGTGTAAAATATGAACTAATGGCCAATGAAGAATAACATAAGCTATACAGTCAGAAGGCACTCTCCCTTTTGGGCTTTTTGGATAGATCTGACTAGTAAGATCATATTTCATTTCCATTTACTTAATAAGCATTATTCAAGTTGTTGACCTTGAACTTAATAGCACAAACATCAAGGACTTATCTCCGAGACCTACAGGGAGGATAAGACGACTTCAGGTCTGCCTCGGAGGGAACAGAAAGGAGAAATACACTAGAATATTGAAAAATGCAGAGAGTGCTTCCTCCTAACAACAACTTTGCTCAAGTTATTTAAAAAAAAAGAGGAATTAACAAAAGAAAATAGCATTTCTCTTTAACATTAAAGTACTTTCTAGTTGCACTGTTATTGTATCAGATTGCTATAGAGAACAGCATGACTATTTCCATAAGTTGGGTACCTAACCCACACTGTGAATGAAGTATGTAGATTAAAAATTTCACAGACATTTCCCCACTAATGTCTGCATTTGCAAGGGCATGCAAAGGGATCATCAAATAGGCATATTTTCGGGGCGGTGGGGGGGCTGAATACTAGGCTAATAAGCTTTCTCACTGGTGGACTTCTGAAGGAGATACAAAGTAACTTCTGATAAATGGTATGGATTACACAAAAATTTGGCAGAACAATAAATAATTAAGAGGACAGGATTATTTGGCAAACCAGGCTTATTCAAACAAAATGCATCTGAGCAGAGAGTCTGGAATTATCAAACCGGTCCTTGAGGATGGGGAACTATCTAATGGAAAACAAATCATCTGAAAGAATATAGAAGTCACAGAGGACACATCCCTGAGTATGAGATCTTAGCAACATGGATTTAGTGACATGGGATGGGTGAGGAGGGAAACATAGCTGTTTTTTACCTCTACATACCATTACCATTTATGCTTTGGTGAGAATCTTAAGATATTTTGCACAGTTCTGATGTTCACATTCTGTAAAGGATATCGAACAATTGGATAGTTTCTCACAGAAACTGTGAGATCAGTCACAAAAAATTTATTCAGGAGCTGAATAAAACTCCTTCCAGTGAAGGCTTGAAAGACCTCTATCTTTTTGGCTTATCAAAGAATGAGAGGCAACTTGATTACAGGAATAAAGCATTAGGTACAAAAGCGCTGTTTGATTTAGTGGACACAGTAGAATGTTTGCAACATACTGAAAGCAAAGCCAAGTACAAAGAGTGTTACAAAACAGCGGCTTTCTATTGAATATATGTATCACAATACAGTTTTAGTCATACAATCACACATCATTTTCTTCCAGAGGAAGCTTCATTGAGCATGTGGGACAGTCAGTGGTTATGTAGTGAATGTGTTGGTTTATTCTCATTGTTTAATTTATGGCCCCACAACTCACTCATTGTACACCATTTAAACCTAGTACCAAACACAGCACTGTTTCTTTCTTCATCCGCTTTCATTTGGCTGTCACTTTGACAGCATCTGAGTGTAATTCAGTGAACTGAAAAAGATCCA
The DNA here is from genome assembly GCA_009806455.1 of Tetrax tetrax. Classification (NCBI taxonomy): domain Eukaryota; kingdom Metazoa; phylum Chordata; class Aves; order Otidiformes; family Otididae; genus Tetrax; species Tetrax tetrax. Next base: position 465,353 of record WHYT01015718.1, on the reverse strand, counting down.
GGAAGATAAAAGCCCTCATTACACACACGTTATACAACTCCACCTGGACAAAGGGCGATTCAAACACTAGCCAAAATTTCTGCTTAAGGTGTTTATAAAATCCTAGTCAGTATTTTCAATAGTGGCAGAAGCACTGGCAAACCTTTTCAACCCTTTTAGAGAGTTACTTGTAGGACTTGTTCAGAGAGTAGAAAGGCCAGCATCAGCTTGAGGTTTGAGAAGGCTTGTTTCCACCATCACAGAATACTACGGTGGAGATGATGCTCCAGGACTCCCATTATGCATTAGGAGGCAAATGGCTTCTGCAAGTTCTTGGTAAACACCTGCAGGGTAGCTCCTCAGGGGTCAAGCCATACTTTCATGTACAGCTACTCCACAGCAGAAACTTCAAGGTCAGATGCTTTTTCAAGCAGACTCTGATCAGGTCACTGCTTGTGAGTCAGCAAGGGGGGAATATTTCCTTTCTGTTCACAGGAGCACATCTCCTGCCTGAGATTTACAGACTGGCTATCCATCTATCATCTGAAACAGTTTTCTTTCTTTGCTGTGAACTGCCTGCCAAGATGAGTTCCCCTGCCTGGAACACCACCTGCCCTGAAACTATTATGGGAAGGTTTGGGTTTCCTGACCAACACCTTTTGCCACAGATATTGCTGATGAAGCCTTGAAAGCTTATGAAAGGGGGCCTAAAAGAAGCCTTCAGCCCCTACCTGGGCCATGCACTGAGAGGAACAGGGGCACACAGTCTGGTATCTAAAGATTTTCCTGGTCAGAGCTCCACCAGCCTGTCCTAGTTCTAGTCCCACCTCAGCTCGACTCCTCATACCATTCCCCGGTAGCTCTCTCCCACCATGCCCCTTGACTCCTGGTCTTCATCTCCACCATGGGCTGCACATCAAACCCCACCTTGTTCCTCACTGCAGTCCCATACACCTTCAAGTTCTTCAGGTTTCCCTACAGCTGTTCTCAAGCCCAGTTTATCACAGCCCTTTCTTTCCACCATTTCTCCTAAAAACTTGAGCAATTCCTAAATGACAGAGGAAAGCCAAGAGATAAGACAGTCCATCGTCATCCCTCCCCCATTTCTGAATATCACAGCACCAGCAGTAGTCATCTTTATAGACGCTATTTTCAAAATGCAATATATAACACTTGTGAACCTGAAGCTTTCAAAGAATCACAACTTTGTAACACTTTGGCTAAATTTCCTGGAAATGGCAAGAAACATCAGGCAAACCCTTGATGAATTTCAAGTCTCCGCTTAGAACTTTGGAGATGCTGGTGCATCTCAGGTTTTCACACTACCTGGACTGAACAACTTAAACTGTTGCTGTGTCATTTAAACATTTACTGAATGTTTGCGTAGATCTTGTCTGAAGAGTTAATAAAGACTTCTGTCTGGAAAGTTAATAAAGATTTCCTTCCATTTGGAAATTCACCAAAGTTAAGCCCTCACATCAACATCCCCTCATTTCAAAATAATTTTGCTGCAAGTTGCCATCAGATCCGAAAAATTGGATTCATCTGCCTATGCTGAAAAAGATAAAATGGGAAAAGGAAAGGTATGCTTAATTATGGCATCATTTCTGCAGGAAAATCAAGTTGAATGAAACAACAGAGGACTGGGTTTAAAAATTTGTAGTAGGTTAAAAACTGCACATCTTCTACTTCTTTATATGTCTTTGCAAATGAATTTGAAACCTAAGGTATGTTTTCAGGCAGCCTGAGCTCTTTGCAGCTTACTAAAGCACTCTCACTGTTGCAAATGTTTTCTTTATACTAGAAAGTCACAACTATCATATGTTACACTACTCTACGGTACGCATCTGCCCATACTGTATTACTGCCAGAACATTAGCTTACATTGGATAGGAAGTGCCTCAGCACACAACGCATGCAAAGGCCACAGGAGAATTTCCCAAGGTTTGCTCTCCAAGGATCCCTATACTCCTTGGCAACCTTGCAAGGAAGGACTGAAATCACAGCCTCTAGACAGCAGGTGATAAGTGTCCCTGTATACTTGAAATAGCTGCTGGCTACAGCAAGCGCACATACATCTCTGGAAAAACATTTATCAGAGATTCTTCAAACCTAGGATGTAGACAAACATGTTAAACTCAGAACTATTAAAGCAAGAGGAACACTGGTGAGCAGACTTCTGCAGTGGCTTTATATCACTGTATAGAGTGCACAGCTTTAGAGGATGCCTTCAGGACAATTTGAGAATAGGCTTCCTATAAACCTAGTCTAGACTGAGGAGCATCAGAAAGGTATGAAATGACAGTCTGAGACTGTGTTCTAAGTGCTAGAACTGTTTAGATCATTAGAAGCCCTTACACATGTTAGGCTATATTATGGAACATATTACCTACAGCAAGCTATCTTGCTCTTTCCTGGTACTGCCTCAACTACTACATTGTTTTTTCCTCTGATATACTTCACCAAGTGGAGTTTTGCAGCTGCTCTACACAGAACAATTTCAGGACTGGAATGTCACATGGCAGCGTAACCATAAATATTTTGCCTATCCCTTTAGCTTTTAGGGTGAGATTGTATTGAGTTCTGTTGTTTCTCATTCTCTGCCATGCAGCTAAGGGAACAGAAGTCCTCAGGTCCTCATTATACACAGCTGACCTTTTCTTTCCTGCTAGGTGCATTTGATTTCAGATCGCTCAAAATATGGTCTTGCAATACTGTTTTCCATCATGCTAAACTAATCCAAGGTCTCAATTTTTACACATTTAATAAACCCAAGAGTTTGCTTTTCAGTGTTGCATGAAAAACAGAGGTCATTCAGAAGGTCGTAACTTTTCCAACAAAACAACTGTTGGGACACTTTTGAAAGAAGCAAAGGACAAACACTTATAAACACTGGGCAAAACACTGCAACCAACAGAACTAAGAAATTCCACTACTTTTTTTTTTAACCAAACTAGATCTGAATTCCACTGTATCTATTGCCATGATATTTCTCATTTAAATTTATATTGAGAAATGTTTAACCTTGTTTAACCCTCATTTAAAACTTAATTTCAGTTATACATCTCTTGCAAGAGAAGCCTGTCTCCATTTTATATTCTACTTGCATTCATGACTGCTGAAGAGAGCTGCACCTTCTCTTTCCAACCTATAAAATACTTTCACATCATTTACTTAAATGGTATTGGTAGCTCCACTTTTTTTTAATGGTCACTATTTTTATAGACCTCTCAAACATCTTCCAGTCAATACTTAGCCTTTGGGTTCTGATACTCTGATAGTACCTTTCATATAGTGTTTAAAGTCTCAAATAATCTGATATTTAGATTATGTATTACTTAAATTTTCAATTCCTGTCCACCCACTCAGTAACTATGATAGCCACACTGTCCTCATCTCACATACTATTTCCCTTTTTTTTTTTTCTTGTTCACATCCAAGAAGATTCCCACCTAGAGCATCCTGCTGGCTGCATACACGTCACAGTACAGTTTTGCCTTGGCCCATCAACTAGTTTATTTCCTGAACCACTCACCAACAAACTGTAATGGCTGCTCCTGAGGACCTCATCATGCAAGGTCAGCCCTTCTGTTATCATTGGGAAGTTGCTCTGAATTTTAAACTTCTGCTGAAAGGCATGGTTATTCATACAGCCACTACGTTTCGGATGTTGTTCGTACAGCCACTACAAACAGTGCTCTGGCAACTGTGCTGCTAATGACCTTCCCATCGACCCTCTAGCATTACTATCTCAAGAGCCAAGGGTAGCTAACTCTTGACTAACCTTGGTTGCCGGAGATAAGAAAACATGTTATGCGTTATCATCTCTACCATCTTATCTTAGTTTCATATTCTAAGGAGTGAGGCTGACTCCGAAAGCTACAGACTCATTCCACATAAAACCTTTTGGTATGCTTACTCCTAAAAACAAACAGTAATTTCTTGGTTACTCCTCAATACCAGTGCTTTAGATTATTATTATTTTTTTAAATAAGTAGCTCATTTTAAAGCCATCGCCCTATTCAACATTACTTCATAAAGCTGAACAAATTGAACTTTCCAACCCCAAAATTTCCAGGAGGGGCAAAGCATATTTTTATAACAACAAAAACCAACAATAATAACAACAAAATTATTATTATCAAGGGTAACCTTAGCTGAGGCGGGGAAGCGCCGTCCCTGGCAGAGCGGGAACACTGAGCCCACCGGTTGCAGCCCGGGGCAGGGTACCGCGACCGGACCCGCCGGGCCCACCCCGGTGAGGGGCGCTTGTCCGGCAGCTGAACCCCCTCACCTCCCTGGTGCCCCCCGCCCTACCCAGTCGGCAAGGGGTAAGGGGCCGCCTCGACCGTACCTGCGGCCGCCCTCTCCGCTCTCCATCAGTTGCCACAGACGCAGGGACCGACACGTCCCCCCCCGCCCCCTTC
>WHYT01015718.1:400598-445388 GCA_009806455.1 Tetrax tetrax | reverse complement strand
AGAGACAAAGCTACAGCAGTACAAAAGGGACCAGAGTGCCAAATGGACACAGTCCCTCCCCAGCTCTGCTGCTCACAGGTGCCTCTGGCTGGGTAGAGCCACCACGGCAGCGGCAGGGGCTGGAAGTGGTTTTAAGGAGTGGGGGACATAAAAGGGTTGTTGAGAGGAGGAGGGCTTGAAAGGGAGCACTGTGGTGACCAGATCCATGGTATCTGGGGTGCACACTTGGATTCCCAGCCTTTCCATACCTTTTTTTAACCACATTGGGGAGATACTAGCAGACTGAAAATCAAGTATGTGTAAATAAATTCAGACTTGCAGCTGATCATTTAACAAAATAATTATCAGAGATTATAAAAGCTTCCATCAAAACTTGTGGTGGGAGAGAAAATACTGTTGAGCATTCAAAACTGTTGGAAAGCAAGTATTACTGCTATCTGGTTGACTTGCAACATGGCTGGGCTCATGCCTGCCCTTCACCATGTAGTGCCGTACAGAGATACCACAGCTGCTCAAAAACAAGGCAGTGAAGTAGCCTGCTGAGAAACGGGCAATACGTGAGCTGAAGTGCGATGCGATACCATTATAGACATGCTTGACTGTGTTTGTACTTAACTGTGCTGGGCAGCATAGATCTATCCCAAATGAATGCAGTTACAGGCCTCCTGTGACAACATGGCATCCCAAGGAAACACATGAGTTGAAAGGGTCTGTTTAGGATATTATTAATCTGGAAAGGGGTAAAATGATGTGTCAATATACAGAATGCGTATCATTATTTAATTATAGAAGAGCCTCAGAGACAGTGAAGCCAAGCCTAAGGAGCTGAATAAACACCACAGTGGCCAAAGGGATTGATGCTAGGAAAGCATAACTCTGGATGGTGTATTTTGTCTTATTCATGCAGGCTACTGGGATCTTAATGGAGTGCAATTGTGTAGGAAAAAAGATCCTGGCATTACTGTGGAAAGCTCAGTGGACAGTGCTGTTGAACAAAATCCTAGTGGGAAATAAAAAATCAAACTGGAAATACTGTAATTCTCACAGATCGATTATTTGCTTCATCTTGAATAATTCGTTCAGTTCTGGTAACTCGACTGCAAAATAGATATAGCAGATACAGAGAGCATCTGGAGACACGCAATGAAAATGATTAGAGGCTGAGATAGAAAATTTTGTATCTGGAGAAATGGAAAAGATTAGACCTGTTTAGGGATGGCATGAAGAAAGAACATGATAGAGCTTTGTAAAAAATAATGAATGACACAAAGAAGATAAGTCCTGCATTTCTAGTCACCTTTTTTTTTTTTTTTTTCATAATTTAAGAACAAGAGTTCATCCAGTGGAATTAAAAAGATACAAATTTGAAAATGATGAAAGGAAAAATTAGCTATTAAAATGAAAGCTTCACTGTTACATGAGATAAAATCTAAAGAAAGGATTAGATTGTATAAAACATGTGTAAAGGGATAGAAGCCTTTATATTTCAATGCATAAGCCTGTCATTAAGCCAGAGGGATAGGGAAAGGAGTATTAACAGAAACTCCTCTTTAGGCAAATTATTGAATTTCTTGAAACTTCTTCTGAAGCTTTTACTGCTGGTGATTAGGGGGAGAAGATATGACAACAGATAATATTGATTCTCATCTGATACGCAGATTCACTTTCTCATTCGGGGGGACTAACGCCCCCCCACCACAGTCACCCATTTGTCCCTGTGTGAGCATCCTCTCCCATTGCACAGCACTGGGTGTTTATCTTTCCACACATCACCAAGGACGATATTACTGGGAAACTGCAAACCCTTCTTTTTAAACTCATTTGCAAATCTGGCCTTTAGGATTCAGGTATCTAAAGACGCATCCGTGTGACAGGCATAGTCCTGTATTTCTATGGTCCATGCTCTAAGTAGTCCTGCTAAGCGCCAGCTGATTTTCCTCTGAAAACCCCTTGACTGCTGGAGCTAGTAGCTTGCTATGTGGTTTGTGTTTAATCCAGACCAGGGGTAGGTTGAATATGTGACCATTCTTCAAATAGATACAAACTTACTAGGTGAAAACCAAGAGAAGCTAGGCAGTTTGGCAGCAGGTTATTTCAATTCTTTTGATATGTCATGATCCCCAGTCAACGAGTCGCTTTTGAAATTTTCACCTCAAGTCTTCCAGTCATTAGTCACACAAAATTCCAAAATCTTAAAGAAGATGTTAGGATTTTTAAAAAAAATATTATTACTGTTGGCCAGAAGAAATTAGATTAAGCCATGTTACATATACATTTTTCATATAGTGGGAGTTCAGTACAACAACATACTAAATGTGCCTGGTAAAAAAAATAGAGGCTTCATACATCTTGAGAAAGATAATAATGAGACAAGACCACACATACCCCAAGATGCTGAGCCAACTGAAAACTACTTATACCTCTCACAGCCATTACTTACATATAAATTCGAATCATGCTTAAATTTTATGGCAAATTATGATGCCAGTACTGCAGAGCACTACTACACCTTCTTACTCTTTTATAAGCTACGTCATCAAACAAGCCCTCAGGCTGAAGCTATCTGTTCATACATAGGAATCACAATTTTTTCCATGCTACTTGTGCATTAAACCAACCTGAGATTGTTCAAGTAGATTGACCAACTTGTTTTAGGCCTTCACTCTTCTACAGCTTGTGGAGAGAGGCTATAGTACAGATAACTCTATAGAGGCTTTACTTTTCACCTCATCTGTGCAAACAGCCAAATGCCTCCTTCTGGAGCTTGTGCCATTGCCACCAAGAGCTATTCTATTCCATGATGGTGGTGCTCTGCCAAATGAAATCTGGGTAACCCTGGTAGAAGAGCAAGAGCCCCTGAAAATGTGATAACTATTTTGCAGAACAAAACTTATTTTGAAACAGAAACAGCTCTTGAGTATAAACAAAGAACAGAGTGACTTCATTTGGATGGGTCAAATATACGGAATCTACATTTATAGGACATGTGGACATTTGGTTTTGTTTTGAATGTTGTACTGTTTCACTTGATTATCTGGAACTGCTGGTAGTACTGTAGAGAATTATATTTCTTATTGCACTCAGTGACAAACTGTTTCATTGCAAACATGAGATAGTTTCATCTAGAAAATAAGATGCTTTAATCTGAACAAAGTAATATCTGACTGTATTTGAGAAAAAAAAAAAAAACAAACAAGCCAAATAACAGAATGTTCTGAAAACTATTTTTATTACATGATGCCTCATCTTAAAACATAACTTGGCATCTGATGTATCACTTATGGTTTCCGTATTTCAGTGTCTGGTTGAACAGACAAGGCTATTTTATACAACTTCATGGCACTTTAAGCTTAGGTGTGATATGGCTTTTGATTACTAGACCCATTCAGAAAATTCAGGGAACATTTCAATCATCAGTGCGAAAAACTTCATTGATGTGGATGAAAACTGGGGTGGAGGAATGCCCAAGGGGTAAAGAATGGTGATATAGACCCCAGATTTTTATACTGAAGAGTTAAAGAACACATGATTTAGCAGTCCCTACAACTTTAATTCTCACTGCCTGTAGTCACATCGATTTTGCCCGTGTCAATATTGGATAAGAAAGTGGTGAGCTGCTAGCATATGTCCTACCCAGCTCTATCTGGAAACCCAGTGGGCTCTCAGCAAGGAACGCATTTCCCCACATTTGCAGGAGGGACAGCTAGCATTTGCAATGCACTTGCTAAACTGTTTATCAAAGATCTGGTTGATGGCAGATAAACATGTTAGTCTCAATACACTACTCATTTTATTTTGTCCTTATAACCCAGTTGTAATCAAAATGTTGACACATTGAAAAAGAAAGAAAAGAAAGGAGTAAGAAATAGGAGGAGGGACAAAAACTAGACGGGGCATACAAAGCTTCTGGCACAGAGGAAATGTGGATTTCTAGCATGGAGCCCCACAGTGCAACACAGATCTGGCATGAAGGAGAAAGAGAAACCACAGCTTAAGTAATGGAGAGAGGAGAAATGGAACAGAACCGGATAGCAGCCTGATGGGAGAAACTCGACTGGATGAAAAAACAGTGCAGAGCATATTAGTGTGGGCTAAGATTTTGGGAAAAGATGTGGAATGCGGTGTGAAAATACCACCTCAAAGGAGTGTGAGAGGACCCTACTCTGGCGTAAGAATGGGGAGAATGGTCGCATTCTTGGGGCCCTGTATGGGAAGCAGAAAGAAAATTATGAGCGTGCAGGGCATATGAGGGAAATGAGGGCTGCTAACATTTGAAAGCACATGGGGGAAGACAAACAGATGTGAGAAGCCTTGTCTACATCAGATATCATGAGGTGAAAGACTCCTGAAAATAGCCACAGTGGTTGTAATAAAAATGTCACTTTTTACATTTGAGGGTTACCGCAGATTAGTACAGAATGAGTGTTTTGATAGATATACCTGATAATACTTTTATCAAGCTGTGCGGGAGACAAGTTGAGAAGGATCTCAGTGTCTGTCCAAAATTACTCTTCTGTGCTGTTGCACTCAAGTCTCATGCCTCAGCTCTTGGGGTGGTATCCATGTCTCTGAGAAAAGATTGCAGGACTTTGATATGAATTGTATCTTGGAATACAACTGAAAACATCCACCATGATTGGCAGCATTGTTTTTACACAAATATGCCTTTTTAACAAATGAAAACTTGAAAAACAATATATTATGATATGTATTTGGACAACATGTCACAGATAGAACCATTTTTTTCCAATTGTGCTTCCATGACTTTTACCATCATGTGTCCACTTTTTGGAAAATGTGTAGTAAAACTACTGCTTAATTGGAAGGAAGAAAAACAAATAAAAATAAGCGTATACAAAGTACCTTGACACTTAGAGGGCTAGTGAACTCTGTTTTAAATTTTTAAGGCACTCTTATCCCAGGTAGGTTTATTTATTCCTAGCTATTGCTCAAATACTAAATATTGTGGTGATATTATTGTGGTATTTGCCCAAATAATCAAAATAGAAATGCAAGTTTCTAGTACATCTCTATTATCCTCTATTATAGAAGAAATAGTATTTATTTGTTTATAATTCTAAAATATCACCTTTACTTTTTATTTTTGCATATTATTAATTTTCTTAAGACAATTGAGTCACTGGCTAGATGTAACAAAGTGGGCCTCCATTTAAATGAAGGAGATTATTAAACAAAGTAGGAATAAATTCTGGTTAATTTATACATATTTATTTAAAATATCAGTCTACCAGATTTATAGAATGTTATAAGATATTGATTTAGAACACTGTAAATCTGGAAACCCGATTCAGTATCATCTAAAGGGAAATTCCACACTTCGGTAAGAAAGGAAGAAACTGCTTTCAGGTTATGCATTTTTACATTTTAAAGGACAGTTCTTCTCTTCGAAAGCAGTGTAGAGGTTTGAAATACTGGAAATAGTCCCAGAGGAGATTAATTGACAACATGGAGGTGAATGGGTCAATTATATAAAACAGCCGATTTAATCACAGGGTTTCACTGCTTTGTCACTTTGACAGAGTAATAAAGAAGTTTATCGCATCCTGGAGATGCTATCAGACAACACTTTTGCCATGCTACAAACATCATGTCATCACACGTGAAAGATTTTCTGTGGTCATTATTAGTATATAGAATGGTTGCAATGGTAGTTTTTGCTGCAATGGGTAATCAAAACTAGTATTTTTTTCTCAGCTTTCTCCCTATGCCTATGAACACATCAGTAGTAGATTTAAATATTTCAAGGGTCAGTGGAGTTAACAGCACTGACTTTTGAGAAAAATGAGAAAACACTGCATTCATCATACTTGTAAAAAATTTTATATTGTGCAAGTGTTTGCTTATCTACTGCTAAGCCCAGGAAGCCGGACACGTAGCGAAGAGGAAATGAAATAGGACATTACAAATCTCTTGGCAGATAATGCAGTGTTTTACACAGAAGATGAGGCAAGCATTTTGTAGGTATCTGTGTGGTTGTTTTTTTGATGAGGTGATGAAGTGGCATTTCAAGAGCATCTCTGGTGAATGCTACAGAACTGCAATTATATGTACCCATCTGTGCACTTTTACGGGCATCATTACAAATCAGGATTAGGCTTCCTGAGATTGCCCATCTAAGCAGGATAACCAAAAGAGAATAGTTTGCTAATTTTCGTCTGCACACCTGCAGTATTATGCCTACAAAATGAAACATGCAGCATCTTATTAAAAATACATGTTGAAAACTAGGTCCTCTTTTACAGTGAAAACTGTCAGAATCTGGAAATGTTTCTAGCAATGTGCAGCTGGTGCAATCAACTGGAAAATTTTCTAGAAGCAGTACTGAAAATGCTATAAATTTTTTTTGCCTATGTGTAAGCAGCATTAAATAGTCTTTGCCTGACTAGCCTCTGATAGGGCTACGCAGTGTGTTGTTGCCACCTAGAGTCAGCTCATCAAACTGGAAATGCTCGATGTCTTTTTTCCCCTCCACTTAAAGAAAAAGGAATCCTCCAAAATACCCAGACGTCTCCCATCCTGACACTTGGTGTCAGTTTTCCCACTAGAAAAAAGCAAGGTGCATTTCCAAGAAGTGAACTACCTCTGTGTGAATTGCTGGAGAACGCAAGGCAGCCTGTAGCTTTACTTTCGTTAGGGTCTGCAGAGGATCCACTTCCACCCATCAGTGATCTTGACCTTTGACAGTGGAAGCACAGTTCTGGCCTCTTCAACTAAACCAGTTAACTCAGGAGTAGCAAGCGTGTGTGGTGCAGTGCCAAGGGTATGTGTGTGGCTACTGGGGCACTTTCTTGGTGGGTAATCTGGATCTAGGACCCCCCACCCCATCTCCCCTTTTTTCCTTCAAACCACATGGTTCACATATTGTTGCTTTTGGTCATAAAGAGATTTGAATACACAGCAAGCAGGGCCATGAAGGAAATGAAATGTGGAAATGAAAACCAGTGGAAATTAAAATCCCAGTGAAGATTCAACAACCAGTGCAGATTCACAGCTCTTCTTTTGTGTAGGTGGAGTATCCACTTCTACAGTGGGCAATAAAGCCCCTACTTCTGAAACAAAATCAACTTATCCACTTCTATATTTTTTCACATTTTATACCCAGAGTAACTGCAAAACAGAAACTGAAGAGAATTTAGACTAAGATCCCAATATCATTCTCACTGCTCTGTCTTGCATCAATTTTAAATAAAAATTTAGAAATGACTCTGTAATTTATACTCAAATATCATCTTGGGGAATCCTAGAGCAACTACAACTAGTGAAGTTTTCAGAAAAGAAAGAAAGAAAGAAAAAATCTTTGTAATACTCATTCTGAAGTGCAACCATTCCTAAGGTAGAGAATGAAGGAGAGTAAAGGAGATAAGAGATAATTAGGTTCTTTTCACTGACTGCCTGGTGCCTCTCACCTCTTATTTCTACCAGATAAAGAGCCCCAAACATGAGCTTTTGTAATCTATAACTGCTTGACTAGACATTTGACAAAGATAACTCCGTGATTCCAAACTTTAGAAAGGTACAGTAACAGGACAGATAACTACTGAGGGTGAAGTGGTGGTTGAAAAAGTTAAGAAATCATCTCAGGAGAAATTCAGATCTTCCAAATGTGTGGAAAAAAATATTACAGATCTGTATTTAGAAACTGTAGACAAAAGGAGAAAACCAAGGGCTTCTGAAAAATATCAGTTCCATGAATTTCTTCAGGCTGAATGTGCTTTTGAGTGTGGATTTAGAATTCTACTAGAATAGATTTCCCTCTAGGATCACTTGGTTTTGATATTTATCATTCAGAGCCATCAAGAATAATTTATAATACAAGCATTCTGCTTTGACTGTCAGTAGGAAATGTCTCAGTTTCCATGGCATATGCAGCTATGTACTGAAATGTTTGTGGTATTTTAAAATTAATATAATTCAGTTTTGGGTTGGTTTTTTTTTTTGAGGAAAGTTGCCATTTTGGTTGGCCACTATAGATAGATAGGAGACAGATGCTCTGTTCTCTCCTGGAAATGTGACTTGTTATTCTGCACCTTCATTTAAGAAAATCACTCAGACTGACCAGCTAAGAGTTGCTCTGTCCTTGGATGAATAGCAATAAAAAGCTCTTCCTGAAAAAAAAAAGTATTACTTTCTCCCTTCATCCCTCTCAAAACCTGCCCAGTCCTTCTCTGAAAGCTAACAAACTAGAGTTTTAGCTTAAGATACAGTTTACAGAATATTCCGTAAGTTGAGATCATCACAAACAAATGACACATCCACTGCTTGTTTGGGTGGCTTTGATGTTCTGAACACTCATACAACATTGATTTCTCTTCAGCTTTTGAAATACATGAATTAAACTATAATACTGAGACAGATTCAGAGGATGAGGAGGAAACGCAATGAGCTTTCCAGTAATTCGTCCTAGCCATAACTAGTGACAGATCACAGCTTTTGTTTCACCAACTTGTTTTTACTACTCTGCTTAGAGCCAGCACGGAGAGTTTTGAAGAGATTGTTTTCCCTGACATAATTGGCACAACTCTTTGAGTTAACCAGGCCTCCCATGGAAGGAACAGAATGCTTGTCCTGGGCACAAACAGCATAATTTTAAAGCCAATGGCAGTGAGGTTAGTTAAATGCTTTGCAGTAAGAGTACAGTGGCACACAGATATGGCAAAGCCATTTCAGACTTTAATTGGAAAGAAGCTTAAGTCTTGTGAGAAATATACTTCTCAGACAAGCAGAACTGTAGGCATAGCTGGTAGTGGAAACCACTCAACTTGTAATTCTGCAGTGAAAGCTGGCAGACTGATTTATAGGAAGACTTGGAATTTTCCAAATTAAATACTATAGGTAGAAAACCAGATGCTATCCTCTGCAGGCCACCAAAACAAACATTTTTGAAACGTTTATTTCAGTAGTTTGTAAAAGTTTAAATAAAAATAAATTAAAAATAATTTCTTTATAGTCTACGTTATAAGCCTTCATTACCAAAATTGGGAAACCATGGAGCAGTTTGTTGCTGGCTGGCTTGTTGAAAAAGATTGACCTTTGGCTCAGGTGTGCTTTCTGGAGTGTGTTTAATCTGCCTCATAGGAAACGTTCAAGCAGCATCTGCTCTTTTTCAAAAATACATGAACAAGTAAATCAAAGCTCAAATCAATATAACATGTAGATGTCATTACATTTTAAATAGTCCTAAGGAGAAATTACTCATAAATGTTTATATCTAAAGCTTAAACTTCCCTGAGAAACAAATACTCACATTAAGCAGTAAGGCAGTAAGGCTTTTTAGCTATTGAGCAGCTCAGCATCAGTAAGAGCAGAAACCTCTGCTTCTTCAGGTTTCAAGGTACAAGAAGGGAAAGGCTAACATAGGAAGTGGACAGGGTGAGAAGGGGCTTAATTTATAAAATGAGGAGAAGGAAGATGGTAAGTGTATCTTTGAAAGATCTGGAATCAAATGTGCAAAGCAAAACCTTTAGTCTCTGAAAAATGTTTACGCAAGCCCTCGTGCCGAGTCTCGACCATGCAATCACTCCTTCCCAGGGAAGACCATCAAGGGATGGAGTCTAAACTCCTTTCTGAGCTCCTTTAGCTTCTCAGGCTGCTAGGGAGGCAGACTTCTGTAGAAATGAAACATAATCCTCATACTAGTAGCTATCTGCTGGTTGTTAACACACTTAAAAAATCTACGTTGCTATAAACCTGAGTGCTTTCTTAATACAACAATGCTGTCTCTCTGTCAACATCCATACAACCATCTAGCTACTCCTAATAATTTCTGAATCCATTGGGCAATTTAAGCTAAGATTAATACAGGAAGAGTGTTTTCAAAAATATTAAATTCCTGCCAGTTTTGCAGAAATAAGTGGCTAAGGAGGGGGAAAAGAGTACATTAATGCTCCCCATGGAAGGGAAGAGGTAGAAGCTCACCCATTACTAAATGGTTGATTATCTAACAGAGCAAGAATCATTAGCTGTGATTCTCATGGGACTACTTGCCATTTATTAGCAGCTCCTCCTAGCACGTGCAGAGATTGCTGTAGTCAGAGCTAAACGAAATCTCCAGAAGCAGTGCAAAGCTGGCACCAAGTGTAAGGCTGGCAGCTTTTTGGCTCCATATTGGTAATGTGCAGTGTGCTTGTCAGAGCACATGACCAAGGTAACAATAATGAATTTTGATTACACTGGCTTAGTTTTGCAATTCATTTGCTGAAGTAGGTTTTTCTCTGTAGTTTCCTTAGCACAACTAGAGATGATCAAAAGTGTTGGTCTTGGTCAGTAGCATTGTCAGGGCTCCGAGGGCACCACCTGCCCTGCCTCAGCTGCCCTGGGCCCCCTCTGACCCTGTCCAGGGCCCAGGACCCCATTTCAACCTCCCAAGGTTCCAGTGCCACCCTGACCAGAGCCCAGGACCCCATTTCAGCCCCCTGGAGCTGTGAATACTGTTCCAGTGCTGCTGCAGCAAGGCCTGTCTCCGGCTTCCCACAGCCCTGCCCTGCTTGGCCATGGGCCCATCCCCATGGAGGTGCCAGATGCCCAGGGCTAGGGCTTCGTCTGCTCAGGATACCCTGGCCAGGGCAGTGGGATGGGCCCTGGCTGTCAGGCCCTACCCTGCCACCCTGGGATTTCTCCCTGGCCCTTGCTGCACCCTGACAGCCATGCTGTAAAACTACCAGTGCTCTTCTCTAAACCATGTCAAGGGATTACATCCCCCCTGTGCTACTCAGTCTGGCACTCAGGTCTCTAGAGGAAAGACAGCAGACCGAAAGAACAAGCTTACAGGGCTTTTGCAAACTTCTCCAATCACTTCTACAAGCTAGAGCAACAAAAGAGTTTATGAAAAGCAAAGAAAAGGAGGTCTAAAGAAAAGCAATTTGGCTAAAATGGCATTTTTAGGATCTCTTGGTGCTCTCTTGGCAGCTTTTGGTGCTTGTCAGGTTAAGCCGTGATGGCCTAGGAGGTTTCTGACCTCAGCTGGTCACCTATTCAACTAAAACTGATAGGGATCAAGAAGGAGATCCCTTGGGCCCCAGTCCACATTCTAGTGAACTGAATTAGCCACAGCCACCTCAGTTTATGTCAAGATATCAGTCTAGTGCCTGTGGTGTGGGCACACCGCTATTTCTGACAAGTCAATGATGGGGCAATAACCCGTAGAAATGGGTGGGCAACTCAGACCAGTAGCCTCTTAAAATCACCTCAGTGTGAACCCCCAGTGCTTGAGAGTCAGGGCCCTCAAGACTGTTTACTAGGTCAGTTTAGTATCATGTACTTGTCACTCCTTCCTCTTTTAAAAGGCCACCAAGTTGTCTCTGCCCAGTCTGCTGTCTAGTTCCATTATGCTTAGAAAAGCTATAATTGTCACAGCTCTAGCGAAAACTTTCAATTTTTCATTTCTCCATTTCTCACTGCACATCCTCCCACCACACGTCACCTGTTTCCTCAGCCTCCCCCTCAAGAAACAGTGGTTCCCCTTTCCATCTCTTGTGCATCAGCTTGGTTACTGAACGTTTTGCTGACGACAGCTCATGTGCAGAGACGTGGGCTGAAGGAAAGAGGGAGGCTGTGGCAGCTGAGGTCTGGGATTGCCCAGTATACTACTGTTTTGAAGAAAGTGGTTCCTAGGGAATTTATGGGAACTCGGATGAACGTGCTACTTTGTCTAGTTGTCCTGGTCCCTCATCTCCAGATAGACTGTGCTCCATCCTAGGCTACCTCCCATGAATCTGCTGTTCCAGTGGTGACTACACATCTGGTGCTTCACAGTCCTTGCTGGGTGTTGCTGCTCTCTGTTTTGCTGTTGCCTCCTGGGTCGTCTTGTCTTCCACGAGTGTGGAGCTCTCAGGAGGTAGGCCTTTGCTTTGAAAGCTAAAGGAGAATGAAGGACCAACTGTCAGTACATAGAAGAAATGTAAGCCAAAAGACTGAACCTATTTAAATCACAGCAGTGTTTTAGTATAAGGTCTCTTGTTTCCAAGTCCCCATTCCTGACTCCTGTGGAATGCAGGGCAGTTGAACTGAAATGTTCATACAATGTTCTTCCAATCTAAAAAACCAAAGATCCAAAGCATACCTGAGGACAAAGCAGTGTAGTTACCAACGGCCATTTCTTTCAGCATCCCTTATACTGCGGTCTTTGTTCTCACTTTTCCCTCTCTAGGTGTGAGCGACAAGGAGTAAGAGAGAAACCAGACTCGTGGTGGGATCACAGCAGGTCCAGACAGGCACTGCGGAGAAAAAGAGATCTGCCAGAGGGGGAGTTTGCCTGTCTCCTTGTTTTTGGTATCCGAATGGCTTCTCCTCCAGGGATCTGTGCCTGGAGCTGGGGATAGAGCACATCAGACCCCACCTAATCATAAGCAAAATGAAGCAGCAGCTGGCTATTTACATAGTGAGTAGGCAAGGAGTCCTCAGTTTGCTCCACTGAACACTGTAAATCATTATCTACTCAGTTCATAGGTAATTAGCCCATGATCCTAGTCCTTGAGGCCATGACATCTGATCTAAAAGATTTCAGGGTAACAGACAGATGCACTGACAGCCGCTTTAGGATTATCACTGAGCAGTCTTACTCCCATGCTGCTGAGGTGGGTGAAGGCTTTGTGGCTGGAAATATTATCCCGGGGAGGGCAGAAATGATCTCATAACTGGAGGCTACATATGCTTTTGCACTGAGATTTCTCTTCAGATCCCAGTTTTCAGGAAGATACAGTGGTAGAGGGACACTGATGCTCTATCAGGCATACATCCACGCGGTTTTGTGATACCAGAAAGGACTGCATGGTTATTAGGCTGCTGGATGCAAGATCTGCTTGCTGGATGATGTGGAATATCTAGGCAGGCTCTCGATGAAGGCTTGAGGGAGCCTTTGGACACAGTGCACAGAGCAATGACCTCAGGAAGGGAGGAGAGGGCTTCTGAAGGCAAAATGCATGCAGTCAGATGGTAAGCTGGAGGCTAGGAGCTCCATAGTAGCTTCCACTAGAATGCCTCCAATACCATGAGCAGGGCTGAACTGGGAGAAACAGAGAGAAATTCTCAACGAGTGGCTAGGAAATGGCTGAATAGAAAAGATTTGAACTTGTTAGAAAATGGGAAAACTTTTAGAACATTTATAGTCAGATTCAGGTAAACTAAAATGAAACCACTGATGGCTGGTTAGGAGATTTTTTAAATTGAAGGAAGGGAGAAGCTGACAAGTGCTAAAACATGATTCGGGGCACATATTCAGAGGAGGAAGTCAGGAAAACTTTATCCTCCAGTGAATAACAATAATTTGGTGAAACTTAAATAGAAATAAAGAAGAATAATCAAAGAAAAAGCATCCCATAGTATTGAGAAGGGAAAAAAAAAGATTTTTTAAATTAATGGTAGAAGTGTAACAAACAAGATGGGGAAGAAAAAATGCCTGGCTTTAACCAGGCATAGTCTCATAAAACATGTTTCAGAAACTTGATGGGAAGAAAGTAATTGATCAGACGCCTGATCAGAGTACAAAGTATAAAAAAAGACAGAGGAGGTAACAGCAGTAGAGAAGTGGTAACGTGTTAGAGAAAGCCTTGTGTCAAATCAAAGTAACAAGCTAACTGTATTTAAAAACAGCACAGAACCTATACAGCCTGACATTCCTGGCTTAAGCCAGTAGCGTGCCATATCAGGTTAGATCAAATGTCTGTATCTATTACACAGCGAGGGAGAGCAGAGCTGCTGACAGCGTAAGAAATGCAACAGGAATAGGAGATATCAATTTCGCACCTGCATATTGGGCAAATGTCACATCAGGGATTGCTGCTGCAGCAAAATAAAATAGTGTTGCTACATGAAAGAGCCTACAAAAGAAGAAGAAACTTTTTTATTATCTCTGAGCAGCACACAGAACCTGGTCCAAAATGCCCCTGCTCAAGGGGCTCTTCGTAACAGTGACCCTACTTAGATTCAACATTCTTGCCTAATGAACAAAAGCCAAAAAGCCCCAACTACAATGGAATTACGTAAGAACAAGGAACCTTGTCAAAAAGAAACTAAAATGGATGCCTGAAGGCTAAAATATTTGCATGGTGACTATTTAAGTGTTACGTGTAGGAGTACATTTGCTCTAAGCCTCTGTGTATGGACAAAGACTTTGGAAAGACCAAAAGGAAAGCTGACATGGCTAACAGCAGGGCAAAGGAATTTATTAGAAGCAGAAGACTTTCTTCAGAAAATAGAAGTTGTGTCCAATAATGGAAAATAGAAAGAACCATAAACTCTGGCAAGTTAAATGAAAACCACAACAAGGTCAGCCATATAGAATCCCAGCAACGATTTCCAAAGACATAAAGGTCCATCAGTAATGGCTCTGAAAGAAATTAAGGCACCATGGGACAAGAGAAAAAGTCTTCATGTGAATAACCTATTAAAAAAGGTGGATAAATGGCCAGTGTTCACATTTGAGGGTGGTCTCCAGTGATGTTGGAGGGGGATTTGTTCCTGGGCTCCTGCTGTTGAACCTATTTATAAATGAATGGGAGAAGAGGGCATATGGTGAGAAGACAATTTGCTGAAGGCACAAAGTTATTACCTGTGGTAAAGGCAAGTTGCCTTAACTCTTTTTAAGGCTAGACAAGTATTCTCCTAAGTGTTAGTATATGCCTGCGTTGATCTTATGCTCTTTGAAAGACCTGCGGAAAGCCAAATAAACACAGGGGACAACAAAGGAGATGAGAGAGGATGATAAAGGTCAAAGGGTCAGAAATGTATAGACAAGGAACCAGAGGGGGAATAGAGGGCATGCCACCCTGAAGACATCTGAAGAGCCAGTGGACAGAGCCCAGTGGTGCTGTGCTGGGAGACCTGAGAGGAAAACAGAATGGATATAGGCCCTGCAGTCACAAGGACCCTGTCACCACGCTTCCTCTTTCTGCTGCTGGGGATGCTGGGGGAAGTTGATCAGGAAGTCCCATGACTCAGTGGGACCTCAGATGAGGAACGTATAAAAAACCCCCATGCCACAAGAGGTCTTGGAAGCACTGGGAGAGGGGCTGCAGCCTGGCACAGTTGGTCTGTGTGCATAGTCAGGTCCCCAGATGTTGAACAATGGCCACAGCACCCTGTGAGATTTGCTGTTAGCGCAGACTGCTCCCAGGACTTACATTCCTGATGGGCCATGGGATCAACTAGGAGTACAAGGTGACCTCCTGGGATCCTTCATTCTCTTCCAGTGTAGGAAGTCCCATAGCATGCCTGTCTAGGGAGGATGTACAGACAAGAGAAAAGAGAGAGGACCACCAGGAGGACTAAGGGCATGGTGGTGTTGGGTTGATGACATTGGACTTGATGATCTTAAAGGTCTTTTCCAACCGTAATGATTCTATGAGTCTAAGTATTTCCGCAGCATGATTTGAGGGTAGACCAGCTGAACATTAGATCTCTACTAATACAGTGCCTGGCTGGGTGTGATAAGGAGATGCAAGGTCCAAGAATGAGCTCTGCAAGGCTGGGACTATGTGGGGACTACTGTTGGAGAATTCAGTAGAGACAGTGGCAATAATCTGGCCTCACCTTCTGGAAAGGCAGCATGGATGACCCCACGTGGAGGGTGAGCAATGGAGGGTCCACCGAAATCTGCATACCTTCGCTCAAGCCAGCACCATCTAGCACACTGATGATAAAAGAAAAACCAGGGACCTGTTAAAAATGATATTTCAATGTGCACCTCCAGCAGACACTGCAGTTTGAATGCAGCACCTTGCCCTGCTTGGCTACCCTATAGCTCACTGCCTGCTGTCGGAGCCAAGATGCTGAACTAGATGGAGCTTCAGTACAGCCTTATTTCAATTCCTACAGTCACATGTTTAGACTTAGGATAAGTTCTCGCTCCTGTTTGCTTAAAGGCAATTCCTAAACTCCCAGGCCAACAGATTCTAAAGAGGCTTCTGATTTTGGATATCTCCATTTTGGGTCACATTTCAATTTCTGCATGAGTACACTTAATCATCACTTTGACAAACAGGGCTGGCACATCTCCAACAGCTCACTCCAAAGTACAGGCACTTCAGAGGAGTGGCCGTTTGTGTATAGTTAATTGGGTGTCATTTATTGAGCTGGCAGTGGGAGACAGTCTGTAGCACAAAGCTTTGCGCCGCCCAGCAGGTCACAGTTCCAGTGTTTTGATTTCTCAGGACTGCTGGATTGCCACTGTTTAAACAGCAAAGGCAGACCCTGACCCAACATCTGCTGTGAAGGGGCCAAGAAGAGAACTTTGTCCTTGAACTTTCCTATCTTCAGTTTGTGAGTAATCTATGTGCCTCTCATTAGCTGCAATCTGGAAAATCTCAGTGGCTTTTATTTGTTGGTGTGGTGAGTGTCAAGATCCTAGCATGACAGGAAAGTAAACGCTGTGACTGCAGCTCTGCTGAACCCTCAAAATATATGACTACTCCATGTTTGTGCCTGTGGATTCTTCTTTCACTGTTGCTTCGACTGACAGTGCCACATTATGCAGGAGATTGGTAATAATAAAAATAAATAAACAACCTCCCCTCACCAGTGGCTTCACGATAGACGTAAGGCACACGGATGAACCTTATTCAAAGCAGGAACCTAAACGTGGTGAAACAATGGATATTTGATAATCGTATCCCAATACAGAAAAATCTGTGCCTTACTAGTAATGCTAAATGTTGTTTTGATGCCTCTCTCTTAACCTTTGATTCTTCATTGTGCAGAGCTCTGCACTCTTTGTAGAGACCTAAGGTTTTGTTTCTTTTAAACTCTGTGGTTTCTGATGAACACTGGCACTCAGGGGCAAATACATGAAATAAGAAGGAATCTGACATATCTTTTGCATCCACACACTGCAATAAAAAATAAGAAAGATCCACTACCCAAATATCCCAGGGAGTCAGTGCCTACCTGGTTCGAGGAAAAAGGATACCATGCCATGAACAGCATTCTCAAGGCTCTATCAACACTGAAAAAATATACAGTCTTGACTTTTTCACCTTATCCCATGAATCCATCCCACATCCTTGTGCTTCTAGCCTCATTTCCCACAGAAAACACAATTTATGTGATCGTGCCATCTGGCTGTCTATCAGCCAGTATGTTCTGAACCTGCTTTCTATCAAACTGACAGAGGGATTTGGGCTCAAAGAGCATTAAGTGCCTATGAAATTCATGAAAATCAGTATGTGGGTCAAAGTCAGAGACCCAAGTGAGTGCCCTTGCTAAGGGAAAGGTAGGCAGAACACAGCCATTTTGCAAGCTGCTTGCTAATGTCAGTCATCACGTGTGCGGCTCTGGACTCACCAGAGCAGATGGTGAGAAGCTTCTTGCTTAGTGAGATCACGGGCTTATGGTTGGTGTAGCGAGTGGTGTGAGCAAAGGAAGGAGAGGAAGAGGCAGTAGGACACACCTGTAGGAAAGCAGGTCTCATTAGGTCCACAGAACAATGCGTTTAGTGATAATCTTCCACTTATTCACAGAACCGTGCAGCTCCTGCGGTTCCTGAGGGCCCTGCAAAGATGTGGGTCTGTTTCTCATGGAGAAGGCTGACAGGCAATTACTGGCTCTTCACTCCCACACCCGAATCCATCCTGCTGAGCTCCCATTGCTTCCACTGCTTAGGACTGGAGTGAAAACTTGAAGTAGCTTCCAGGACTCCGGTGATAATAGATTTGCTCTTTGAAACAATATAAAGATTATTAGAAGTTAGGATGGAAAGTACAGGCTGGTTCAAAGATTCCCTAAAGAAAAACTCCCAACCAGGGAAAGTTTAGAAGCAAAATGAGTTCTCCTTCCCCAGCAAAGGGAGTTTCAGTTTTTGTTTTTCATATCTTGCTCTCTTGCTTCACATACTGTGCTGTGGAACAGCAGCTGAGCTTGCAAATACTTCTGGAGGAAAAGAGCTATTTTGCTTGAAGCTATGCCTGTCCTAGAGGGCGAGAAAAAAAAAAAAAGTGTGTTTTTAAGAGTCCTAACTCCTGTATTTTAACTAACTGAAGAAGAGTGCTGTTTAACATCACCTTGGTGAGCGTGTGTGGCATGGACGTTTCCCGGATTAAACTGAAGCCTGACCCTTTATGCTTACCTTCAGTGTGTGCGACCTCAGCCCTAGGCGTGCCGCAGCCCCTCCAGACTGCATCTGGTCAGGCCATTTTGGGATAGATTACTGTGGGCTGACCCACAGCAGGGGCAGGAGCTTACTGCGGTTTGTTCACTGGGGATTTCCCCACAGTGAAAAGGGAGGTAGAGAAGGTTTTTGCCTCTGGATTAGTTTATGAAGGGTAAATATGTAGCTCTGCAGGACTCGCAGAAAGAGGCTCTTGGGTGAAAGCTGAGTGCCCTTCTTGGAGGTGGGCTTGATGTGTGACAGACTCATGGGGGCAGGAGAGCCATCATTTTAGTGAAGAACAGATGTGAAATATATTAACTGGAGCCCTCTTCTCTCCAAGATTTCCTTCAGCAACACTCCCCCCAACCCCCTGCCCCAGCTTACTTCTGTCTTCTCAAGGACTCTATTATTTCACAAAAGAGAAAGAAGTGAGAGTTCAGGATTTGTTCTGCCTCTAGAGAGATACCCTGGGACCGACATTTTACTTGTACCCATTAACGGACTGAGGTCCTTGAAACTGGAAAACATTAAGAGAAAAATAAAGCTCATAGCCTGTTATATTTACCATGCTGACCAAAGATAGAAGCAAAAAGCTTTAAAAATATATAGGCTATTTTAACAGCAAGGCCACCGGTGAAGTTGCTGCCTGACTTCCTTCACAGAACAGATTGGAGTTTCTGAAAGTGTTACTCAGCCACGGTGTTTAGTCATCTGAGCTGGACTTTTGCATGCTGAGGACTTGTCACACTGGCTCACACAGCTTTCTAGAGGTGATTTGGCTTTAGGGTTCCCAGCCTGATGTGGCTTCCAGGAACCTGCTTTTCAAAATGGACTAACCATACACTCTTCACTCATCAAAACTCAAAAATTTCCCTCCTAAATGGCTCCTCTTCTCAGTAGCCTAAATAAAGCAGCCAGAACTGTTTTCCAAAAATAACATGTCAGCAACTTTCAGAGTTTCATGGTTTGTAAATGCTTCTGTGATCAAACTCAGACTTCCTAAAAAATTCTCCAGGGGGAAATGGCTCTTACAGCTCCCAAGGAAAGGACTTATTTTTCTTTTGTTTCATTTTCAGATATCTAGAGGGGATGTCCAAATCATTCCTCTTCTGGGAGATGCCTCAATTATTTTTTCATGAGGAAATTTTCCAGCATATAATTTGTTAGAATTATGTCACTCTAGCTGCCCCTGCTGCTCTTGAAAATTACAGAATACACTAAGAAGAGATGCTGCTGCTGCATCATGAGTGCCTACATGGGAAGGTACACGTGTAGTGTTACTACAGTGTTACTACAGCACTGCAACACTACAACAATACAGTTTGCATTGCTCAGCCATGCTGTAATTTCCTGCGTAGCCCTTAGACCCGAGGCACAGTGTCCTTGTGGTGTAACGACCCAAGGGTTTAAATATGGTTTTAGAAATACCACTGCATGTGGCCAGCCTTTGCACAGGCGCTGTCACGTTAGAGCTGCGGAGAGAAGGTTGAGAGGGGATTTTGGGAGGCTGACAAACTCTTTCCCCTGCCATTTTGTCACTTGAGAGAGATTCTTTCAGAGATTTTGATGCTCTTCATGCTGACCCACAGTGCCCCATGATCAACCTTATTTCTTTTCAAATCAACACAGAGGGGAAAAAAAAACAACAAAGAAAATAAGGGAGGTGAGGTGCTACCAGTGCAAGCAGTTGCAGAAATGGGAGTGACCTAACAGACCGAATGGGAGGAGCACTGACTCCTACACGTAGGGATTTTCCCTGTGACGGGGAACTTCAAGATAGATCATTGGGGGGATTCCCCAGTCTGCCTCCAGAAATATCACTCTAGAAGCAGTAGCAGTTTCACTCTGCTCTCACCATCCGTCCTGCAAAGAGGCACACTGTTGTTGCTCTGTGATTTGAAGCAGCAAAAGCCATGTCTTTGGTTGTCTACACTCTACTCATCATCCTGTGCAATGGTAAGTGGAAAGCCTTACCTTTTTCATTCTGGTTCTTCATGTTTATTTTGTGGGGATGTGTTTTGGGAAGATGGGAGAGGTTACTGAGGCAATCTCTTCTAAAGGTGTTGTGTACCTGTGCTTTGCAGTTTGGTGCTTAATCCATGGGGCTTCTGTGGTGGTCCCAGATGTTACTGTGAGATGTGCTGAAGAAGCACTGCTGCCCTGTAAAGTTCTCCAGGACTCCTCAATCACCTACCAGACAGCGTCTTGGTATAAAGTAAGAAAAAAGCCTAAGTTACTTGAGCAATCTGCTTTGCTTTCCTACCTGATACTGGCTTGTCTTATTTTATGAAGCGGCATCCTTCTGTCAGTGCAGCAGAGATAAGGCAGCAATAAAAGTGTATGAGCTGATTGCGGAAAACACGTGTTTTCCATGTCATTGTAAACAGACTATTTGAGAGTGATCCCTGAATTGCTTTTGGCCTGCTTTTCTGTCTAACTATTGCTGGCTGCCAGGGATCAGAATTCAGGTGATGCCCCGTGTACAGCCCGCCAAATACTACTCCAAAGAGGAGTCTTTCCACTATTTTTCTTCAGAGCAAAAAATTGTATTTAAATCTTGCAACATCAATGATGTTGTCCCTTGGTTAATCTCCCCTCAAACAGGAGTTGATTTTTTTTTCTTTGAAACAGAAGAACTAAACAAATACTTGCTATTCCTTAGGAAGATTTGGCTAGTGGTGGTGTGTATAAGGGCAGAGTACACAGAAGGCGGATGGAGAACTAGAAAATCTGAGTTATCTCTTTGCAGTCACAAAGTAAAAGCCACATCTTGACTGCTCTGATTCAGAATTCCCATCTACAAAGCAGGAGAGCCCTGCTGACCATCTGTTTGTAGGAGAGGCTACAAGGATCAATCAGCTAATGAGCAGAGAACTCCTGCTCAACACTTTTAAGATTAAATTTCTCCTAGAAAGAGAGGCAGAGTTGCCTAGTGGTTGAAGAAGTGGCTATTGACTTGCTGTACGGCACGATGTATTTGCATCTCAGTGCATAGTTTCAGTTTATGGTGTAAAGCCAAATTGACAGGAAAAAAAATGAAGCTTTTGTTCTCCCCCATTCTCCACTCCCAGCCATGCACTCCTGCCACTTACCATGGGCCACTCCTGGTGGTCCTCTGGTTGCCTGTTAAGTCAACTCTCTGTTGCTTGTTGTAATAGTAGAAAATCAATCTGTGAATAAAGATTTCTGTGGGTTACAGAGTTGAATTACTTTCCCATGTGATGGGAGAGAGTATAAGAGAAAGGAGAAAAAGTCCTATTTTTGGTGGGCAAAAATGGTTAATTTATCTCTGTGAGAATGTAAAGCCACAGCCTTGGCTTCTACAGCAGTTTGGTCTGATATAGTTCTAAAATTATTCCTCACAGTAAACCAACAAACGGTGTTATTAGACAGGGCTTCTGTGGTTGAAACTTGCAATGCACCTGAGTTTCAGTGCTGGTACAACAATGAGCACCTGCCTACTGACTAGATGAAAACTGCAACCAAAAGTACCTAACTCTGAAAGAGTTGTTTTGAACATCTGGCTACCACCCCATCAGCAAGTACAGCATCTATAGTCTACTTCTTTTTCCAAAATACTGAACTAAGCACAGGTGGGAGACAGAGAGGAGAGAACAATGCATTTGTTTGAACATTATTATGGGAGCTGGAATAGTTGTCAACTTATTCTTTTTTTGCTTTCTGCTTAAAAAACTGGGTAAAGACATGTATTTCCCATACAGATACATGCTAATTATTTAAGTCCCCATGTTTCCCACAGAGTCTAGGGCAGGGAGCTCATTGCAGGCAAACCATGCAGTCTGGTGGACCTGGAGGACTTGAGCAGAAGTGATATGAGGTAGAGGAGGAATAAGCAGAGAGGTTGACTGGATCCCTGAAAATTCTCCCCCAAACCAGTGTTGGAAGTCGACAAAAATGAAAAAAAATTCAGCAGGCTGATGTGTGGGGGATCCTCCAGAAGCATGTCCTTTTGAGTTCAGTGGCAGCGGGGAGGGCCAGGCAGCAAACCCAAGCCAAAAGCCATTGCCCTAATGAAAGAAGTGTAAGGAAACCTTGTAGACCCTGTTCTGTGCTGTCCCGTAGCTCTTTACAGTTCCACCTGGGCACAAAACACCTGCCCGTACAGGGAAGGGTGATATTTGACAATGCCTTTTCTGTGTGCCCCTTCCTCAGCTGCTCTTGCTAATGCTGCTTCCCTTTGCAGCAGTCAGGCTGTTACAGTCCAGACTGCCACTGCACGTCCCCTTCCCTGTCCCGCCAATCTCCTCTCCCTCCGTGGTCTCCTTGCTCTTCCTGCTTCATCTGTTTCACTCAGGAAAAGGCTGTTTTTCCCGTGCCCAGCATGACAGCACCACATGCTTTTTTTTTTTTTCTCTGCTAGCACTGCCAAAACTACAAGAAGAAACAAAATCTAGCTGTCTTCAGCTCTTGCCACCATCCTCAGGGGCTGATGGCAGCAGCCACGGTACTGCAGTCTTCTGGTTACTCATCCCAGTAGAGAGGTGGGAAGTGGGGACAGGCAGTTAACGCCGCTCTTGGTGATGCTAGCCCAAGCCACAGTTGCAGCCATTTTAGGAAAAACACAGCACCAAAGCTAAAAAGCCTGATCCTCGGCAGGAAAAAGTAATTTAGGCTCTGTGTTTTGCCCTGATGATGCTATATTACTTCTACTTGAGGGGCTAGCTAAATAGGCAACAGCTTGAAGTCCTCACTTCTCCTCCCTTCTCCTCTCCTCTTCCCCGCAACACTGTGAAAGGAGGGGTAGGGCAATGTAGGGGGCATGAGTGGGCTACCCAACATAGAGAATTAATCTGATATTTAAAAAACACCTACTGAAGGATTAATCAATAAACACCACATATACCCCCAAAGGGCTAATTAAAAGGCAATTCCAACAAATGGTATGAAATTTCAGACTGTAAAGTTCAAGCAGCTGTTAAGGCGAAATCTTTTGTATGAGGTCGTTTTGAACTGTGCAGTAAATGCAAGCAATTAGCCTTTGCTTCTGCTGCTTTAAAAAATGATGGCAATGACGATGTTATGGTGCTGCACATGCAGCTGTTTGCGCAGGGTGACGCTCCACGAACAAACCCCTCCTTCCTGCTGGCACCTCTGCATCCTCTGACCAATTAAGGGGCACTTTTACATAGTTTGTTACGATCTGCTTAAAAAAAAAAAAAGATACTGCTTAAAAGTACTTGCTTTTTCAGTTCTATATGGAGAAAAAATTGTTTAAAGGAGTTAACATTCTGGTGTCAAAATCCAAGTGGATGTAAAAAGGAAGGATTGCATTCAACAGTTCCTTCACTTTTCCTAATGTCTCATACTGCAAAAAGATGTGCGTGTGTTCAACCTGTCGTGTGCCCAGTATCCTTGGAGCTAATTAGATTCATAGAATGGTTAGGGTTGGAAAGGACCTTCAAAGGTCATCTAGTCCAACCCCCCTGAAAGGAGCAGGGACATCTCCAACCTGATCAGGTTGTTCAGAGCCTCATTCAACCTGGCCTTGAATGTTTCCAGGGATGGGGCACCAACCACCTCTCTGGGCAGCCTGTAAACGATGATACACTTTAAGTGTGGTTCATTTTTAGGACTGCTGGGCAACCTACATGCTATAAAACTGTATATGATCAACGTGGAGTGCAAACTGAGAACTGAAAACTTGATCGTATCTGCATAAGCATCCAGGCACTGGGAATTATATGTGGAAATACTGGTTTGAATCTCTACAGCCCACCTATGAAACAAGAATCTGGATAATGAAACTTTACTTACCTTTCTGCTTCATAGGGCTATTGAAAACTGAACAGTTTCTCTTTGTGTAGCACATTGAAAATAAGAACCACTTCATAAAACCTCATAATTATCACTTTATATCCAGTTAGAAAACCAAGTTTAAACACACACAAACGAAGTCCCAGTGGATATTTTGCTATTTTGCTGTTCATGTGATAGCCAGAAAAGTCTTAATCTAAAACAAATCTTGAGGAAGAGGAAAGAAGGCTGTACTTCAGTGGAGAGAAGTCTGTTAACTTTATAACACTTCCCTGAAAAATATAAAATTGTGGCAGAACTAGAGGGGGAAATAATTACAAAATAAGAATAAACCTTATAGACATTTAATATTAATTGCACCTTCCTTCAAAGGAAATTACTTTTGCTAAATGTACATAGCTATTAGCTACCAGCATAGGTAAATAGTTGCTAAATTATTTTAGCCTGATTTTTAACATACCCAAAGAAACACAGTCAAATGCTCCTCAGACATCTATTCAGCTCCAAGTAGCTCCAACAGATTGATGATCTGGACAGGAAGGGAGCACTGGAAATGATTTCATGACCAAAACAATTCTTTTGCCTGACATGAGCTACTGCTGGATGCCCTTAGCTAAAAACAGAAAAAACAAACCAAACAATAAAGAGGCTGTGTGACTGAGTCAGAGGGCTTTTCCAGCTGGCTCATGTGTCACATACAGTTCCTTTGCTGTTGGTTTGGCGTTGGGTTTTGGTTTTTCTTTTTTTCCCTTTTTTTTTTTTTCCCTGTTAAAGCACCGTCAGAGTTCACTCACATGTGCCCACAATTTATGTCTCTTTTTTTTTGAAATTTAACATTGGTATTTCTACATGACATGTATAGGAACCATATGGATGTACCTTCAGCCCTAATCAAATGTGAAAGTGCTTTTGTGCTGAAAAATACACCTATTAAGCAATTTCAGCTCAGTTGTGATTCATTGTATGTTGGCTATTGGGCACTGCCAGAATTCTAGATATTTTGCTTCAGAAAATAAATTCCTTCTGGCTGTATACAGTTTTCAGATCTCTTTAGCAATCAGAAATTTCAACTTGGCCATTATGCCTGGTATAATTTTAAACAAAACCATTTTTACAATCATTCCACCCTCAGAAGAAAATAAATTAATGTTAATACATTCCATTTTTAAACTGACATCAGTTTTGGTCCTGAACCATTTTGTTTGAAATAAAAATTTGCTTTTGTGGGAAAAGTGGATTATACTGGCACTTTGATTTACCTAGGAGCCAACGTACCACGTTAGTCTGGGAAAGGTTCAATGAGAAAAGGTATTTGATGACAGCAGAGAACACAAGTAAACTTAATAACTGCTTGCTTTCACATGTACATGATAAAATTAAGTTTTAATTGATTAGTTGGGTGTAAGTACTACAGCATATGTGAACTCTCTTTTTTTTAGTGTCACTATCATGTAATGCTGTAGCAGTTTTCAAAACTGCAGCTAAAACCCGGCCAGCTAGGACTTATAGAAGTGTTCCTCCTCCTTTTTCCACCTTGTTTTTAGTTATCTGAAAAAGAAATATTTGCTGAAGAGCACTTAAATGTTAGAGGTCTAATTATTCTACCTACTCTACCTATTTATCATAATTCATCCAGTCAGAGAATAGAAATGTATCAGCTCAGCTGTATCAGGTTGCTCAGACTCCCATCCAACCTCCCCCTGTTTCCAGGGATGGGGCATCCACCACCTCTCTGGGCAACCTGTTCCAGTGTTCCACCACCCTCATAAAAAATTTATTCCTTATATCCGGTCTGAATCTACCTCCCTCTATTTTAAAACCATTTCCCCTTGTCCTATCACAACAGGCCCTGCTAAAAAGTTTCTCCCATCTTTCTTATAAGCCCCCTTTAGATACTGGAAGACTGCTATCAG
Source organism: Tetrax tetrax (assembly GCA_009806455.1). Taxonomy (NCBI): domain Eukaryota; kingdom Metazoa; phylum Chordata; class Aves; order Otidiformes; family Otididae; genus Tetrax; species Tetrax tetrax. The sequence continues at coordinate 419,600 of WHYT01015718.1, read as the reverse complement.
GGCTCCCCGGGGCCTCCTCTTCTCCAGGCTGAACAGCCCCAACTCTCTCAGCCTGTCCTCACAGGAGAGGTACTCCAGCCCTCTGATCATCTTTGTGGCCCTCTGGACTTGGTCAAACAGATCCACATCCTTTTAATGTTCTGGTCTCCAGAGCTGGATGCAGTACTCCAGGTGGGGTCTCATGAGAGCAGAGTAGAGGGGCAGGATCACTGCAGCCTGCTGGAGATGCTCTGCCTACTGCAGCCCACGAGGCTGTTGGCTGCTTTTGCCACAAGGCCTCATCGCTGGGTCATGGTCAACTTGGTGTCCACTAGGGCCTCTTCTGCAAAGCTGCTTTCCAGCTGGTCAGCCCCAGCCTGTCCTGGTGCATGGGGCTGTTCCTCCCAGGGGCAGGACTTGGCATTTCCATCTGCTGAACTTCATGAGGTTCCTGTCAGCCCACGTCTCCAGCCTGTCAAGGTCCCTCTGTATGGCAGCCACCCTCTGGCCTATCAGCCACTCCTCCCAGCTTCATATCATCTACAAACTTGCTGAGCATGTGTCCTGTCCCAGGGTCCAAGTTGTTAATGAAGATGTTGGACAGCATCAGCCCCTGGGGACAACATTTCCTCTCATTGATGTGGAGGTGATGGAAAACAACAGACTTAACCCCCAAGCTGATTCCTGAAAAAGCCTGTCACAGACATTGCCACTGGCCAATGTATATGTGACAATAAACATAAACTCACATTTATTTTGTTGTTTAATTTTCTTAATTGGCAGTTTTATGCAGATAGGTGGAATGATGGTGCCAGCCTGCAGGTCCCCATTTCCCAGAAAAATTATTGCTTCAGTAACCCCCAGCAGCCAGTGTGGCAACGAGACCCTTTCTATGCAAATAGATCCAGTAGCATTTTTACTGGTCCCAGCACGAGTAATTATTTGAAATTTGGTGAAGCCACTACTAGCAGACATGGGAGCAGGGAAAGACCAGCTCCCTCTCCTCCTTCCTTTGGAGGTGGCGAGCACGGGGAGCCGGCATGCAGCAACTTGCTCGCCAGTGAGGTTAAAAGGAAATGAAACGCAAAGGAAATGTGGGCGGAAAATATTTTGTCACCGATTAAAGAAGAAGATGCTCCCTATGTAAGTGCATTTCCGCCACCAACAGTGCTCGCTCAGATCCCTCTAAGCTGGTGTGGAATTAATTAGGTAAAACCCTCTAGCATTTACCTTGGGCTGTGGTGTCACCTGGAGGAGACTCGGCATGAATTAGCGCTGGATTATCATAGGAGCTTGAGCTGTGAAATGATCTGTCTAGTGAGAGTCTGCCAAGCAATTCACAGGAGGTGGCAAACAGAGCGGCATTTTCATAATTTTAATTAGATTTGGGGGTAAAGGAGGTTAGCTTGAACAGAGCAAGAGGCAGAATGATGACCTTACTGAACACCTCATGCACTTCCTTTTACACGGCTGGGATACAGGGACACACACTGCAAATTTGGTCAAATAGTTCCTCGCTGCTTAAAAAGGGAGGATTGTTCTTTTTAAAAAAAAAATAAGAAGAAAACACGAGATAAGATTGCAGTGGAAAAAGGCTTGGTTCAGGCATTGGAGAAAGGGCTGCTGTGACCTCTGAGGAGGAATGGATGCACTGCGTGTGGAGGCTGGAAAAACGCCACCAGATGTCTCTGTAGCCCAAAAAATGTGAAGGGAGGCTGCTGGGGACACGGTCACCTTCAGGGGCTGCCTTCCCCACCTTTGCTCTTCAGTACAGGGGAGATCTAATGGAGAAGGAGAGGCACGCAAACCCCAAATTGAACCGACATGTGTGAACCGTTCCTCCTCCTCCCCAGGTGCAAAGGTTCGCCACCCCCATCCAGACCACCACTGGTTTGCTGAAGAGCACTTAAATGTTGGAGGCATAATTATTCTGTTTATTCTACCTATTTCTCATAATACATCCAGTTTGAGAATAGAAATGTGTCCTTCACTCCCAAGTGAGGGAGCCAGATTAGGGCGAAAAGTACCTTTTCCTCCTGTTTTGGGGAAAGGCTGTTTGTGCAGCTTCACGGACAGTGCTTTGCCTTAGGCAGAACAGGTCGGTGCGAGGCTGCAAGGAAAAGTTCTGACTTGCTTGTCCCCAGGGTCGCTATCATTTGGGACGGCAATGGAGCACCTCGAAAAGCTTTGGAGGGAATAAGGAATCCTGTCCCTTGACGCCCCATAAAGTAGGGGAGTTAAATCATTTACCAAAAATCTCACTGGGAGTAAGTGCGTGGTCCGGCCTAGGATACATGGGCTTAATTTACTTCTCTCTTAAATTAGTGGTGATTACAATTGCATACAGAAAGATCAAAGTGCTTTCTGATTCCCAGGTCTCAGCCACAAGAATCACAGCACCATTTACCACCCAAGACAGCAGTTATTTATGCTACCAGTTAATTTAAAAAAAAAGGAAAAAAACCCAAAACTAATTTTCTGATTGAACCTCAGACCTCCTGTCTGCAGTTTAGGGCAATGCGAAGGGCAGCCAGGCTGGTTCTCTCTGTTGCCCTGTGGGCAGTTTTAAATTTCACTGAGGAAAGGGGTGGTAAGGGAAGGGAGAGTGGCAAAAATTAGATCTGAGGGAGGTCAACTCTATCCACTTAACTGTGATTGACCCACTTGTAACCAGAGCTGAGCCCAGCCTGCGTATTGGAATTCCTGTGGCCACATCACTCTGACAATGTGCAGGGCCCGAAAATATCTAAATCCCTGCAGCACAGTGAAGTCCCTACAGCCACCATAGATGCTGCGTGTCTCATAGCTGCTTGTGGCTGAGCGTAATAAGAGAAGCTGGAGTAAATTTTCTGGGGGATTAAGAGGAAGAAGGTACTTTCTTCCCTGTTGCTGGGTAAAGTGTGGAAAGCACCAGGGAATTACTGCTCTGTGTTTCAATTGAAGCATTAAAAAACCCCCAAACCTTTCTGAGAAAGGATCTTTAAAATTATGAAAATCTTGTGCTTTAGTTTGATTCCCCAGTTCCTGAACAGTTCCCCCACTGGCAGCTTGTTTTACACCATTTTGGGACTGCAAAAGTAGCAAAGTATGAAGGAGCACCAGGCTGATATTTCTCTCCAGACTCTGAGTACGTTTTCCTCATGCAAATACATGAAAGGGAAACCAGATACTCCTAGCCTCAGTATGAGAAAATGGTGTTAATTTTAAAAACTTACAGGGTGACTGTTACACCCTGGTGCAGTAGCTATACTGATAAAAAGTAAGCACCAACATGCAACTCAAAAATGTGTCTATTAAAATGAAATAATAATAATAAAAGAGCCTTGGCTTGCATTAGTGGTAGGTTTGGCTGAAAAGCTGAGCCTTGGACTGTAGAAGCTGGCTCTGGCTCTGCTGCTCCGCAGAAAGACTGAATTCATTACTCAGGAAACCTTCACGGAGGGCACGCTGCCTTGAATACCGGGGAGCAGCACTGATGAATAAGAACGGACACAGGCTAATTCAAACCCTTCTCCCATCTTTCAAATCAAGTTAGTGATTTCTCTCTTCTTTGTGGTTCCCAGCCAATTGTCATTTTCAGTGCATCCCATTGCCCCGCAGTACAAACTGTTCTGGGAATACTCTTCATTCCTCCAGCAGCCTCTCAGCAATGCCAAGGAATGTAGCTCTTCTGGTTACAATTAAGAAATTCAACACACAAATGCTCCCCAAGTGCACCAGAACCTGCTTGTGACCTTCACGCAACTGAATCTGAAGGAGTTGAAGCAATTTTTTGTTCTTCAGTTCCAATAAAGGGAGGGGGGGGGGGGGGGGGGGGGGGGGAAGCCTCATTCCTCCAGAGAGGCATGGTGGTTCCAAGGGTCAGCTGTACAGAACCTGGCACAGGGAAGTGCAAGTTTCCAGGGCTGTGTTCCCATGAGGAGCTCTGGGCTGCGGTGTCACTGGGAGGATGCCAGCCAGTGGCTGGCAGAGCCGGTGCGCTGTGGTGTGCCTGCCAGGCAGGCAGGTTTCATTCCCAATACCGCATGGCAGGAAAATGTGCTGGCAGAGCGAGCACAGGCTGCGGTGGAGCTTACCTGCCCACTGCCAGGCTTGCCTGGGGACCTCTGGTACCCCGGAGCCACTGCTAAGCAGCTGGCTGGGCCTGCCTCTCACTGCCTCAGCTCCATCCCCATGGGCTGCCTCTCTCGCTGTCTGAACTCTTCTGGGGCCTCTGTGTAGACTACTTGAGAGCAAACTCTACCGCTGCCTTTTATCATGTTACATCTCTACTGGGATTCTGTCCAGGTGAGGCAGATTAAGAAGCTATTACAGAATAGCTCTATAGTGTTTGTTTATAAATATAATGTCTATTTAAGAAAAAAAGCAAATACTTTTTTGAGCATGAACATGTTGGACGGTTTTGAGGTTCCCCTTCTCCTGCCTCTCTTCAGCCTCTGCATTTTCAGTCATAAGCCAGCTTTAAAACTCTCTTTCCCATAAAACTCAAGATGACATTGTTGCCCAAGATGAGAAATATATTTGTGTTTTCCAGATGGCTGGCAACGGCGAAGGAATAGCATGGAAAATCCTTGATGTGGAATCTCACTATCCAAAAGAACTTGGGGGGTCCCTGGAGCTCTCCAATGACACCTTCTTTTCACTGAGGATCAGAAACACGACCAGCCGAAACAGTGGGACATATAAGTGCACTTTGGGGGAGCAGAGTGGAGATCACAATCTGAGCGGCACAGTCACATTAAAAGTAACAGGTACAATAGAGACCTCTTTACTGTCCCATGCTCCACGTGGCGTTTCATGAAGGCAACAGTTTAAAAATACTTTACAAACACCAAACAAGTAACACCTTCCTTTACATTTTAGGTTGCCCTGGAATAGAAGACGAAAAATTAAAAAAATACAAAGCTGAGCTTTTCATGCTGACTTGCCTTGGGATTTTTTACTTGCTGCTCATCTTTTTCACCTGTGTAAGTAATTCCCTTTCTCAAAAACAGACCAACCAAAACCAACACCCCCCCTCCCGGCCCCCATAATTTTCTCTTCTAGCACCACCTTAACAAACCTGGCCAGAAGTTGATGTTCCTATTTAATTTGTGACCGAATCCTTTAAATACTCATGTAGTATTTTCAAAGCCAGAGGAAAGTCAGGTGCACAAGGAACACAGAATCGAGTCCTAAAGAGAGAAAAAATTTCACTGCACCCTGACCTAGCTCAAACCGGACAGGTGTTTTCCTGCACCCTACTGCCATTTCTGCTTCCAGATACTATGAGTGCAAGCTGCTTTTCAGTTTAAGGGCACATCAACAGCTCTTCTGGTTTGGTATTTGGGAACACTGTTTGCCTGAGATAGAGGGACGAGCCCTTGGGATCCCTTCCTCACCTAGGGCATTGCTTTGTGTGGCAGCGTGACAGACAAGTTCAAGTCCACCTATTTTTTGCCTTGGTTTTCACACCTGTAAATTGGTGACAATCCCATTTCAGATGGGCATTTTTGTGAAGCTCCATCTTTCTTTTTAGACAGATATTTTAAGATACTTAGAAAAGAACCCCCTTGGGGTTTTATCTGTACCCTTGATGCTGGCTGGTAGTTTTGGGAAAGGTGGGCAGAAAAGGTATTTGGGAAGCTCACTTCACAGAAGCAAAACTGTGCTTTGTCTGCGGTAGCGGTGAGGTCAGCCCCTCGTGCAGAGGTCTGTGCCTCCCGGCTTAGAGGCAGCGTAAGCCTTTGGTGCTGGTACAGTGCAACACCAGCTGCACTTCTAATTAAAACCAAAACAAAACCAACCCCAGCATTTTGGGAAATGGGATTTAACTTTTGCTGCCTATTTCATATTTGCCTTCTTGTTTTGTTCTTCAGCAAATGAATCATAACTGTTGATTGGAGAATATCTGATTAGCTGCAGCTAAATGTAGCTTTTCATGTACTTCAGGGAGCAATTAAATTTATGCCTGTCTCTGTTTTAGATTGACAATGCTGCCAGTAATTTGTGCCATTCAGACTAAAGTTTGACAAGACAAATCTTGTAGGAATTTGTTAGGATGAAAGTATGAAAGCAAGGATATCACTCAGAGAAGACAGATGCCCCTGTTCTGCTCAGTGTCCTGAAAGAATTTCAGATCGCTAAAGAAACCTCTCCTTCCCACACGTGAAAAAAAGTCCCAGTTTTAGTGGTGCAGTTAAAAAATTGCAGAGCCATGTAGTGAAGATAACCACTCTGGTGGAATTATGTGTATCTTACTCATGGGTGAGGTCCAGTCTCAGATATCAACCCAGCTTTCATCAAAGTTTAATATTGCCCTGATCTCACAAGTAAGCTTCATTGTTTAAAATACCTGTTAAGTTCTTACAGGTTGCCTTGTCCTCTCCTTTAGTGGAGATTGTGCATAATCTCCACTAAACTTAACAGCAACATGAAGTTTAAGACTGGTGTCAGGACTGGGGCTTTACTTTGACAACATGATGAAAATATTTTGAGCACTGACCTGTATTGAAGGCAGGTGGAAACACACTTGCAAGAGCTTGATGCAAGACCTGTTCATATGAAACCTTGAAATAAATATAAATTTCCTTTTGTGATTAAGGGTTTTGTCCTACAAAGCTCCTTGACTGAGCAAGAAACAGCAGCTTTTCTTTGCACTGAGTCCTTGTGTGACAAACAAATGGAAAAGGTGTAACGTATGGTTAGCAAGGAGAAAAAGCAACACTTTCAAACTTTAAAAAAAATGCCTTTCATAGGAACCCTCAGTTTTAACCCTTCTTTTCTGTTTTCTGTTTTAGACATGTCTAAGAAAAGAGAGTATGTCTCCTAATCATCAAAAAAATAAACCAGATATGAAACACATGCTCACCCTCATCAATGTACATGAAATGACAACTTTTCAGGATTTAAACAGCAACTTGCAAAACAGCACTTGCAAAAATGGACTTACTTCAAGTTCTGTCTAAGCTGACGACGATGGCACTGTGGGCTCATCAGTAAACATGACACGAGCTGGATGGCCAAGTGTTACGGCAAGGAAATAAATGATAACATGTGGCCTCTTCAGAACAGTCTGAAAGTAAAGGTAACCTGTCAGTGCTCTGCTTGCACTGGACAAGCCTTTGAAAAGCACTGTCACGCACTACAGTAACTTTTGGGAGTTAGGCGGCTAAGAAATACCATTGCAGCTACACAACGGTGTTATGATGCTGTTATGAAGTTGGTATCAACTTTATTTCACTCTGCTGTGCAGCCCTCCTGTTCTGAGCAAGAACACTCCTGTGATATGAAGACCAGGTCATAAGGAGGCCATGGCAGCGCAAAGCTGGGTAATTAAGCTCTTCACTGAACTAATAGCTCTCGTCCTTCAAAAGCAAACACAACAGGTGCTGCAGTATGAGTAGCTAAGTGTGCGAGACTGTCTCTGCTCCGAGCTTGCTTCTGGATGGAGTTCCTTTACTGAAAATGAGATGTAACTTGTCATGTGATGGTCAAGTAAGCTGAAGAGGTAACTTCATGTTCTTGTCCTGGGTGGATCAAATCAACATTCACTTTTAAATCTCAAAGCGAAAGGCAGGCTGAAATGTAAGAAGAGAAGAAATATTCTGGAAGTCTTTCTGGATCAAGAGGAACTTTTCTGTCTCTACAAGACATGCAGGGACACATTTCCCAGGGGCATTTCTACATGGGGCAGTCCATAGGAAGCTTCAGTGAGACTGTTAACCTTAAAGCAACAAAAATAGGAATGAAGCAGCCAGTAATATTAAGAATATGTAAAGATGACTTGTTTTGTGGTTTATAAAACATGAAGCCAAATGTGGGTGACACGTCAGCCGAGTTACACGAGTGATAACGAAAGCCATGGCTTGGAAGAAATCAACTGTCCATGTCTTTGGGATGTACTGAATGAGCTGTGAGATATAGGAATGGAAGATGACACATATGAGCACCTGCTTTTGGTGTTGACAGTGTGTAGTATATATGAAACAAGGACACAAGAAAAGCTGAACTCAGGCGCACAGTATAAGGGAGAGAAGACTTGTCCTCTTGGACCAAAGCAAGCAAGAGAGATTCTGGAGTGTGAAATCAAGGAACCTGCCTTATCGGGGTGCTGGTGTGGAAAGAGAAGCAAGAGGAGTCCAGAGTGACTGTGGGTGTTGATGGCAGAACATAAGAATTTGAGGCAAAAAATGTGAATTTGCAAGCACTTAAGAACACACTATTTAAAAAAAAAAAAAAAAATCCTTCAAGAGTTAAACTGCAACATTAGGATTTTTAATGCAGTTTGGAATTCCAGGCTATGACACAGAAGGTCTTTCTATAATCCTTTGACTAATTTTGAAGTGCTGATGGGAGGAAAGCACTGTACACCAGTCAGTAGTGCCTCTTTGAGCAGGGTAGATGCCTCCATTGGTGAAGTCCGAGGGGCTCCTGACCAGAAAAATGGTTACAAGGACATGGTAAATTAATGCCACATTTGCTTTTTTATAATAAATTTTTACATATAAATATGTGTAACATACTTGAAATAAAAATTCAGAGGTAACCTACCATTTGTCTTTGTGTGCTACACATGGCAAATAAACCCAGAAATACTTCATATCAATTGCATTTTATTTTACAGCCAACATAATTACATTCAATAATGTAGATGCCTGAGCCAGGCTCTTCTGTTAGAGAGGGCATGTATGTGTGTATAATTAATTAAGCAATGGATAATTTTATGCATTTCTAAGGAATTAAGGTAATTTCAATTTTCCTCAAAACTTCACTTTGTGTCTGAAGTACAGTTTAAAACACCTGTTCCCTACTGACAGGCAAGTCACTAGGGGAAACACAAGGGTGTTTCAGTCTACCCATGGGCACCTCTAAACATGGTGCACCATCACAGGTGAGCTGTACATTTAGATGGTAGTGATACGAACTGAAGGTGCAAGTGTAATAACTGACCTACGGTATATCAAGTTTCTCCATTTGGAAGTTTCTCCATTTCGTCAGAAAGGCTTCATACCTGACAGTCACAGGTTTTTTTTTTTTTTGTTTTTAGTATTATTATTATTATTATTATTACTTTTTTTTTTTTTTCTAGGAGAGAGGACAAAACGAAGGAAGGGAAAATTCAGTTGAAAGGGGTTGGTAATTAATCAGCAGCAAAGGCTGAAACACTTTAAAATTTATTTCTTCAGATGTATAAATAGGATCAGATCAGATAGGAAAGAATGAAAAAGGGACTTTGTGTAAGCAACTATTCCCATTATTTTTTTCCTGTGCCAAACTGTCTGCAATACAGAAGATGGGGCCTCAGGCAACGACAGTGGGAGTCAAAGTTCAGCCTCAGAAGTTTCAGCCTGGTTGATTCTGGGGATTTGCTATAGACCCAGCTGTGCAGTAAAACTGATCACGTTCAAGGCCACTTAAATGCATTAAAGAGTTTAGAAGGCATAAGCAGTGAGGAAATCTTATGCTGAGATGCTTGACTGAATCACAGAGCTGGAGAGAAACAGTCAACGTCCTAAAGCGATGAAGGTGCCTGCACATCTGGGATGTACAGAAACTGTTGTGGCATTGTAGGACAAAAACTAACATTAAAAATATTACAAATGAGAACCAGACAACTGAAGAATAAAAGCTAATATATTACAGCAACTTCAGCACTAACAGGGAAGGAAAAAGAAAAGCCAACCACATGTTGGCTGAAAATCGTACAGAATGAGCTACTCGTTTTTCAACACAGTATCTCAGAAGAGACAGTCCTTTCCTTGCAATAGGGACCTATTCATATTTCAAAATTAGTGCCTCAGCTAGCCCGGCACACATGGGAGGAGCACACGCACGTGTTCTTTAGACTTTAACACTTCATTATTTAAGGAAACGTGTTGTGGATTGCACAGTTGAGAGGCTATTTTGATTACACGGATTAATTGCTTTGTTTGACAGAAAAACTCGTTTTCTTTTCCACCACTCTTTTTATTATCCATGTCTTTAGTTTTGTAAGATAATATAAAAGCACGTGCGTATGCTAGAACTCTTCTTTGTAATACTTTCTTACAATACATTTTGGAATCAGGAATCACAATAAATCCATGAGGTGGGACATACCATAATATCTGTTTTATAAATAAAAGCTAAGACACGTGGAAATCAGAAAGCTCCTGAAGAAGTCTGGATCAGAATTGGAAAGATATCCGAGGTCTCCTGAGTCTCCTCTGGGTGCCTTAACCACAGGAGTTTCCTTGTTAATATTTCTTGTGGGTTTTGTAACTTTTTCATTGATTTTTTTTTTCCTCTGTAACCTACATTTTTCTTTTGTTTTGTCCAAAGGTGAACCATCTGCATTCAAAGAGAACCATAAGCATTATGCATAAAATTACTCATACAGAGCGAGTTTGTACGCCTGTGATTAAGGAATATGCAGTGAAACACTGCACCACACGGGGAAATTAGCCCAAAGAGAAATTGCGACAGTCATACACCAGAGCTAAATGAATATCCAAAATGGCAATGAGGGAAAGCTAAAGGACATAATCCACAAAATGCTGAGTGGCTGAATTATAGCCCTTAGCTAAGCCTGATTTGTGTGCCTAGCACTTACACAACAGATAACCCACGCTGACAGTGACCTTGACAGCATTGCAACGACAATATTTCCTGTGAGGGCTGAACAGTTTTCAACCTTTTTCTCCTGAGCAGGAGTTACACACACGCTTGTATTTAACAATGTGGACCAAAGCAACCTTCAGTATGTGCCTGTGAATGACAAAAGGAACATGGCTCTTTGGGCATGCCGAATGCCTGCCTCCCTTCTTTCTTCTGCCCTTGGTAAGACCGTTTCGGGGAGCATAAGGAGCATTTCCCCGGTGCACGCATTCCCTTTCTTCCTCCTCCCAGCCTGGTGCTGAGCAACCGTAGAGTGCAGAGGGGATCTGGTTCCAAGTCTGCTGAGCGACTGCAAGTATTCAGTGACCTTCTCAACCAATACCTCTGCCCCTTGGGAACTGCCATCGATTTTCCTCACCTCTGTATGCAAAGACAACATGTCTACACTATGTTACAGCTACATAGTTATAGGTAAATTGGAAGTGATTTCCCCACACCCCACAAACTCTAATTCTTAGTCATTTGTGGAACAAACTGCTGGGGAGATTAAAGAGTTACAAACAAACGCAATATCAAATTTTTCAGTTGAAGGTCTGTTCTCTCTTCAGTTCACTGCCAAGACCTGTGTTTGCAGTACTCTGCTTTTCGCTGACTACAGCTGATATTACTTCTGTGTAAAGCTGTGAGAAGAGTACTACTAACTCTCCAGAGTGGTGAAGTAAATCCTGAAGAATCCACCAAGGGAATGGGTGGTGGCAAGACCAACACGGGTCGCTGCAAGGAGCAGAGGGTCCTTTGAAGGCTTCGTCTGACATCCAACCTATATGAGTCTTCCCACCCTTTGATGGAGAAGTTTGGTACATCCCTGTGGCTGAGTTACGAGTGCATCTGTTACGCTGCGAATGAACAGGCTGGGCTGATTTTAAGAGTTTGCTCTGTTACAAGACAGATGTGACAGCCAGTACAAAAAAGAACCCACTAAACCCCAAACCAACCAAACCAACCAAAACTAATAAACCCAACCCCATGGACAGATCAAAGGCAAGGGGCAACAACTAAGAGAAAAGACAGGTCCTAAGGGAAACACGGATTACACAAGCCCAGTGCAAACATGGGCTTTGTACTCTGCAGAGTCTTTCAGTTGCCTCTTGAAGGGAGTGAGACCAGCCTGTAGTGGTTGGAGTTATTTCATTTGGTTGTTTTTAAAAACATTTGCACTGCGTGCCTCAGTTTTCCTATGGGAGCCAATGAATTCAAGAGTTATCTCATGTGAGAGGTGGGGAAACTGGCAATATTTACACCTTGTTGTCTACTTGGAGCTGAAAGGAACTTTTTATTCCAGTTGTCCTTCAGGGGGAAGAACAGGAGGCTTGAACTGCTGGACATTAACATTAAGGGAAAAAGGCTCTGCTGACAAGAGAAACTGGATTAATAAGAATTGTTAAGAAGGAAAATACAGGAGTCTCTGCAAATGCTAGGGTCTAGACCAAGCACCTGTAACACAAGTGTGTGACAGTTTCCACCCACTCTCTTTTGCTATTTTCATCCCATCTGAATTCCGGCTCTGCCAATTCACTCTCACATCTGTTCTCAGACTTGTTATCAACGCCGATTTAATCACATTCCTTCCATCTACTGAGCTGGAAGTGCAGGGTTATCTACAAGCCAGGAGAAATTAACCCCTTCCCTTCATTAGCACCAGCTAGCACCGTCTCTCTTGCAATGGGGCTGCTGGCATTCAGGTGGGCAGCCGAGGTGATGGGGCTGTGTCGGCTCCCCAAATGGAGTGTGCTGAGCACGTTACTGCTGAAATAATCTTGCAGGTACGCACTTAGCACAGGAGGTCTGGATAACCAGCAACATCTGCAGCTATGTGAGCGGGAACACAGCAGCAAATCGAGTAGATCCCCCTACTCAGCACTCCTTAGACCACATCTAGATAACCTTGTCCTGTTCTGGGCCCCCAAAACTGCTCCCAAGGCAGTCAGGGCTGGGGTGCTTGCCCTTTGAGGAAAGGCTGAAGGACTGCAGCTTGTTCAGCCTGGAGAAGAGGCGGGTTTGGGGAGACCTAAAAGCAGTACCCCCAGTTCTGCTGAAGAACTTAGTCTTTAACAGTAAGTCCAATCGTTCCCTGGGTACCCAGACCCCTGAGCTGGAAGATAGGGAGGAGGAGCAGAATGAGGCCCCCTAATTCAAGAGGAAATTATTAGTGACATGCTACACCATTTAGACACACACAAGTCTACTAGACTACAGTATGAAAAGCATAGATAGACAGAAGAAAAACAAACAATGGACAATTTGTGGCTCAAAAATGGATAACTAATCCTTGTCCATTGTTAAATAAAAATGCAGGTCAATTTACAACAAATTTGATTTTTTCAACTTTACCTCTTCACTCAAGGACAAATGCACAAGAATACATGGGGCACTATCACAGACCCTTCGCTGTGTTCTGGCTTTTCTCAATATGAAATACTTCTGCTGGCAGCTCTTCCAGAAATTCATGGTCTCCAACACATCTTGCACTTGAATTCTGGAAGTGTTCATAACACATAATATTTAATAAAGACAATTTTTGTCTGCATCCCATCCCTGGATCCCAGAACTATATGACAGCAATAGGCAAGTGACTGCACACACTGGCTCATGGAGCCAAGCACATGGTCTCATCATTTTCTGGTGTGTGCAGCACTCAGCCATGCTGGATTTTACATGTGGATAAAAAAAAAAAAATTAAAAAATTCCTAACCTGTGGCATAACATAGTGAAAGAGCCAGCCTCCTGTACAAGGCAAGGATACATTTCTCACACTGGGATGCTATATATGGCCTTTGTCCTTGCAGACATAAGGGCTCAGGAACTGCTCCGTCGTGGGACAGTTTAGCAGGTGGGCCACTGTTGACGGTGATGGAGCCAAAGGGAGGCAGCTCCCATCCTTGTGCTTGCAACTGTGCCCTTAGCTTTTAAAAAATTGCTATCCTAGGTCAGATGTTGGGATATTTCTGCTAGGCTGCAAGGCACTGAGAATATGTTTTTCAGCTAAGCCCCTCTAGACCTACCTTTTTGCAGGACTGAAGTTATTTAGAAACTCCTTAGCACTGTCTTACTTTCTAAGCATAGTGGCAGGAAGCGTATGTGAAGGACTATGAAGTGTCCCTGTATTATGGTAAGTGCCCAGGATAAACAGATCTGCGTGGGACTTTTTGGAGGCCACCTGGTGCCCAAGCAGAAACAAGAGAGTTGCCTACTACAGTAGCACTTTTGTTAAGTGCTCAGAGCAGTATCTACATGCAAATTGGGTTGCTAGGCCCTCTGTCCTACTTACTATACAAATACAGTCAAGTGGATTAAGGCAATTGTGACTGGCTCCCTATGCTCTACTTAAAAGAGGGACTGGTTGAAATGCTTCTTCCCTTGGAGAAATAAAAAATCCCCACCACCACCTCTCCCCAGCCCACTCAACATCAGCAAAAAAAAGACAAGCAGCACTCCTACAACATTTACTACAATTCTTAAACAACAGAATTTGGTGAATTTGCCATGACCCTAGAATAAGAGATTCTCCCCTCAGTTTGTACTTCCTGTCACCTAAGTAGGTGTCAAATCTCCTGGGTTTGTCTTCTCACAGCTTCTTCCCATTTCACTCCATCTTAACAGCCGTAAATGTCTCTAGTAAATTGTGCTAGTACATTTCCATTAACATTAGCAAAAGAAAAAAAAAAGTCAACTCAGCTGACAACAACTGTTGGTGTATGAAGATTAATCTTTATAAAGCACGCAGAACACGTATCTGCTCTACATCTTCCAGTACAGCCCGTACTTTGTTTCTACTCCTTCTCAACAATCGCTTTCATGAAAAAAAACCAATCACTATATTTTAGCATTAATATGTTCACATTGCTATTCTCACAGGCTTCACAATTCATGCTGTAGTTGCCAAACTACTCCCTCTGCTAGCAGCACAGGGGACAAGTGGAGTTACTCACCCCAAATTCCTAGAAAGGACAAAATACAGCTTTCTTCCACGTTGCCGAAATACTCACAGGATTAGCTTATTGACAGCTCATAGCATAGAAAGAGTTAAAGCTTTTGCTATATTAAATAGTGGCACACAACTGAATGCACAAGAGGCCTACCCTGATATAAACACAACGGCATGGCAAGTGTTAAAGCTTTGTGTATGGTAAATTAGGGCTTTGAAAAACATCTCAGTTGGGAGCAATTTTGGAAAATTTTGAAACACGAATTACTGACTCTCCTTCTCCTCCCCCTTTCAAAGCAGTCTTTGAGGATTGGTCACTTTGGAGAAAAAAAAATAAAATTAAGCGTCGACACTTGACATACTCGATCCATCCATAAACGTAAACATGCCTGAACTGCACTTGGATTTTTCTTTTACTAAAGAGCATATGGAAGCAATTACCTGAATGTAAATGTGATAAAGAATGGATGAAATGCAAACCAAATGATGCCTTATTACTTAATATAAAGAGACTGTTCTGTGAGATCAAAGTTGTGCAGCACAAAACGTAATGGGCTTCACTGGAGAGACAGGCTTCAGAGATTTGTTTAAAACATGGCTGCATTTTGATGAAATGCTAAGTAGACAAAATTGGGGTAAGTTTAAAGAGTTTCCCAGAACCTGACCTATGATCTTCAATAACATCTTTTCTCTCCTCCCACCTTCTCCCACTCTGTGCCGTTCCCAGATGCTGTGAGGGTGGCAAGGAGAAACTTCTGTGGCTTCATCTTGGCTCGGGCCGAAAATGACTCTATCCCAACATGGGAAGGAGTATTGTCACTGACACCCCCTGTGGACACCAGAAAGGGCAAGACCGTCTCATGACATTTGTATGACACCCCTTGCGCTGGGGCCTCTGTGCTCCCCAGCCATTGCTCCATGATCAGTCTCTACCTCAGCACATATTTGTCCTTTGAGTCGCGAAAATCAGGAAAGGCAGTGAAATAGCTTCTTCCAGGAACAAAAGAACTAAAGAAGAGGAGAAATCTCAAGAGTCATTTCTGAACGTTTTCCTACCATGGGCCACTTAACAAAATAAAATTCCCACCAAGAGCCTGCCTTGTCCTCCACCCCCTTCTCCAGCATTAGTTTTGCTTCTCTATCATGTTATAGTGATTTATATTTTAAAGAAGCTGTGTGCGGCAGACAAGGAGAAAGTATGCTGGGAAAATGGGGTGGTGGTTTCTGCAAAATTCCATAACCACCTCATCTCAAGTTGTTCACTTGGCCCTCCCACGTGTCCCCTGCCCAGAAGCTGCTGCTTAATGCTTTTCTCCAACTGTTGTTTCTGATCTTGTAGATTGGGCCATCATCTTTGTCAGAAGTCTGTAGAGTATCTAACGCAATGATTGATAGTGCTGAGTCCCACCATAACATAAATCAATGAACAATAAAGTATCCAAGTCACGTGTAGAGAAAGTGACCTAACATTGGACTATAAGCATTAATTAAAAAAAAAAAAAAAGCACATTTAACTTGGGAACGGTGGGTCTTGAGTTATTGAAAGGATTATAAAGTAATGCAAGTTAAAAAGAACATGGACAGAATTAATGCTGCCTATCTCCTTCAGCTCTTTAAAAAAATACATATATTTTAAACTCCCCAAAAGACTATTTTCTTTTGTTTTTCAATTGCATGCAATAATGGGGAGCATTTTGTGAATCAGTCTGATGCTTATGCCTCCAATAAAACCCAGGGTACTGTACCTTATTCATGCTTGTTTAAGCAGCCTGTAAAGAAAAAAAACAAAAACCCACATTAAAAATATGATTGAATTAGACATTTTCTCTTCTCATCAGTGAAGAATTGTTAAGTATTGTTGTTGAAAACTCATTGTTATGCAGTATTTTTGCAATGGCCACAATGTTCAAAGCAGCTTAGGAAGCAAATATAAAATACACTTGCCACCTGAGAGAACACAGTGGCTTTGATCATGCAAACACTAATTCTTTCATTTTAGAGGAGTTATTTGTGGGAATAAATATTAAAACAACACCAAGCATTTGCACTGCCAGATCCTAATTAGATGTCAACATGACATTGCAAGACAAAAGAAAGATGGAAAAATGTAATGAGTGAGTACAGCACACCTGCGTGAACCATGTGCTCATCCTGATACTGTGGCAGCTTTTCTGGTTTTTCTTCTCCTCTCCAGTTTGCTTGGAGGTGGAAACCAGAGAGAGCAAGGAACAACAGGATGGGAGCTCGGGTCACTGTTAAAGTGGCAGCACTGACAGTGCGATTCAGGACAACAGCAACATGACAGAAACAACCATCACCTGAGAGATTCCCTTCCTTATAGCAGTAATTCAGCTTGCAAACATGACATTAAATTTGGAAGGGTTTAATCATTCCTTTCCACCATTATTCGTACCCCCTACAAAATTTACCTCTAAAGCAGACAAATGAAGAGTTTGAAGCTGCTTCTGTGCTAATAGCTGAGCAATTTGTCGTTCCCTGCAATGGTAATAGGTTCAGGCCAACATCTCCCACTCGAGACCAACACCGGGTTGGCAGCTCCTTGTTAGCTCATTAGCTTCATTACCTGTGGGTAACGGTCAAGTCAGAATAATTTGCTGCTATGTGGGTCGTATGCTTTGGAGCTCATTTTGTGCCCTACAGTGCATCAGCAGTCCATCATTTCACTGATTGCTGGGTTTTAAAAATAAAACCTACTACTGCTAGCACACAAGCTCACTCTGAGAGACATGTCTCATTTGAAACATGCTGTGTGATCACTCTTGTGCTAGCATGGCCTGGTTTCTTCCTTGCTACAGAGCCACAGAAGAGTGAATTTTTGCCCCAATGCTTTATTTATTTATTTTGGCATTTCCATAAAGCTTTGAGTTTTTTCTAAGTTAATATTTGGGCTCTGAGGTTTTTGTTACTCTTCCAGGATTGAGATGACAGTGATTTTAGTGAAAAGGTCAGATATCAGTTGTGGGGATGGACTTCAGTTTAGGATACTGGTTATAAGCTTAACGGGTTTGTACCGATGCATATGGTAGGGCAGGACATATCCATTGCTAAACAAGCCCGAGAAGACCGAGCCAATTCTGTTATACGATTCCCCTTAAATTCTCAATGATGTACGTGTGCCTTCCTGTGGGATAAACTCACAGCTTCAAATCCATAATGCTCGAGCTGCTCCATGCATGCAGCACCCAGTAATTGCCTTGAATTCACGCAGATGTAACTGCGAGCAGAATATGGTCCCAACCTCTGAATTTCTTAAGAAAATAAGGGTTTTAACTAGGAAGATGAGAAACAGAAAAGTTCCTAATGGCAGGAGCTGAAAGACCCTACATGTCCAAAACGTACCAGGCTATCCTGAGTATGCCTGCTTTAGCTGCCTGAATTCATTGACCCAAGAGACAGATTCCTCCGGCTCCTGGCTTGCGTTCCTTGGAAATCCTAGCGGTTGCTGTGCCCTCTCTGGACTGATGGTGCTTCAGTCACCTAAGGAGTGGTCTAGGTGGTCTTGCTGACACCCATGTTTAATTATTGTGCCTGGATGCAAGAGGGTGCTGGGTGAAGTGTGTGTGGATGGGAGGGGGGCCAAGGTTTGGCACAGCTTAGGAGACAGGATTTGGATCCTCTGCTTCTTAGCCAATGAACGGGTTGCTGAGGCAGCTGAAGGAGGTGCTCCCTCATCTTCTGACATGGGATGTTTTTTTTTTCTGCTCTCAAGACAACTCCTGTGCCTGGCAACTGCAGTCAAGACAAATATCAGACCCACTTCTGCAACCAACCACTTGTTAATCCCACACGTACCATGCGGAGCTGCAGTATCTGTCCTCCACAGCCATGCAATGCAATTGTATTGTGGAGAGGCAATCTTTAGTCACTTGGAAATGCACCATTTCATTTCCTTTTAAATGCATCTTCAGGATTTTTTTTTTTCTGAGTGATAAGAGCTTCATTTAAAATAAAATAAAATAAAATAAAATAAAATAAAATAAAATAAAATAAAATAAATTAAAATAAATTAAAATAAAATGTGTTAATCTCCAAGGAAATGCATGAAGCAGTTTTGGGGAAACTAATGTTGAAAAGAAGTTTTGGCTAACAACAGGAGCATGCGGCAGAAGGCTGCGATGGCCCAAGTGCCTTCTCGACTGTGCACAGGGTGCCCAGCGGGTGTCCCAGGCTCCAGAATGCCTCCATGTGTCCTTTCAGACCACTTCACTGTTCTCATCTACTTTTTATTACCATGTCACAGCTTCAGAAAGCAGACTTCGCCCTCTTTTAAACTTGACCTGTGCTACCTAATTGCATGAGGACATAGCCCGGTGTCTGCAACATCACAGCCACTTCCATGATGAATTGCATTTGTCAGTCTCTGGGCTGTGGTCTTATAATGTGCTATATTATTAAGTTTCTTTGCTTTAAGTTGCCAGCTAATGGAATAACCTCTTTGT
>WHYT01015718.1:335671-384488 GCA_009806455.1 Tetrax tetrax | reverse complement strand
ATGTTTTTATGGCTCTTCCCAGCCAAGAACTTTTCTCAGCCATTTATGGAAAACATAAAAGCCACTGGGAGTTAAATAGGATAAAAACTAGATTTAAATCATCCTTACACATGCTGCTCACATCAGCATACAGCTGTTTTTCAGCATTTGGAGTCCTTGAAACTTTTAAGCCATTTAGAACAGCATGTGATTGGTATGAAAAATAGCACAGGCTTTCTTTTTATAAAAAGAAATCACGCTCCAGGGTGCTGGATGCAGGGACTCCAGAAGCCAAGAAAGATGTTTGAAGTGCTTATTGGCATTCCAGGTCCCAGAAAACTCTTCCTGCCTCACGCTATCTCATAGCAATCCTCATGCCTCCATCCTGGGAACAAAACGAGGAAGACATTCCCTCTGGCGCAGATGGCTAACGTACAGCACAAAGCATGCCTGAGTCCCAGTTTCGAGGACATAATGTGCATAGTTTAGGGAATGAGATCTTCCTTTTAGTTTTGTATTTAAGGCATAAGCAGTGACACTATAAGCTTCCTCATGCTGTCCTGCCAAAGTTGATTCAGCTCTGCTTGGACTGTCAAAGAGTTTGCACGCTCCACTCAATAAGCCACTAACCATAGAGAGAACTTGGACAACAGAAAATCCAATAGTCCTCAGAAAAGTAGCTTCTGCCCACCACCCCCTAAAAGGGAACAATTCCCATTTTGCACAAATAAAAAGGCAAAGCAAAAACATTAGACAAGGACAGGAGAAAAAGGAAAGGGGAAAAAGAATGGCCCAAATCATGTCATGGGCAGTTCTCATAGAAGAAATATGCTGTGCATTGTACCCTTGAAATTTATCAACAAATGACTAGGGGAAAGGGGAGCACAGCTGAAAGCAGAGGGATTGGGATAGTGCTTGAGATTGCACAATGTTAGCAACAGACATAGAAATGTGTGATTCTTTGGTGCGCAGTCTGAAAGGGCTTCGCAACCGTGGATCTGTGGCATTATTACCAATTTTCAGATAGGCAAACTGAAAGAGAAAGAAAACAGTGACTTTGTCCAAGTTTTAAAGAACAGGAGCCCTGTCTTTAAAAGTCTCTCAGGTTGCAAAATTGAGTTTTTTTCTGAATTGCGATGAAACCCCCGAAGTCTGAAATTCTCCGCAACGGGGAATTAAAAAAATCTCAATGTATTTCAAGTTGATTGGCAGGTTTTGTTGTAATGGAAACTGAAACATTCTATTTTGACTTTGACTTTTTAAAGTTAACATTATGTTGCAGCGAAAAAAAAAGCTAATACAAAATAAAAAATAATCAAGGCAGAAAGTTGTTTCAAAATAAAAAATAGACTAGGATGTTTCAACACTACACTGTGAGTACTTTTTCCACTGACTTTCTTCCAGGAATCTGCTGAAATCAATCCTCTTTTGCAAAGTGTTTTGATTTCTGATGACAATATAGTTCTTTTGCAATTTTTCTGACCAACTGTGCCAAGAACAAAACTCTGACAGCTCGCTTCACCTTCTAAGGACACATTTTAAATATAAAAATACTTTAATACAAGAAGTACCATTTTGTACTATCAACAAAAAGACTTTTTTTTTTTCCCACAGGATATTGAAACTGCCATACTGAGTCTGACCTGAAATTAGTTCAGGCCAGCATGTCTTAGTCACCGATACCCCTCAGTTACGTAATCTGTTTTTGAACTTGTTTTCAGTTGACATCTGCAATGTTCAGTAGAAAGAGTCCCACAGTTTAAGATTTTATATGTATTATGGAAAAAATGCTTTTGTTTATTTCAGTCTTGCTGCTTCATAGTTTTCAATCGGTGCTTCAAAGGCCTTGTACTGACATAAACGATGAATCATCATTTTCTCTTCACTTACTCCACATCGCTCCCAAATTTGTAGACTTCTTTGATCTTCTCTCTCAAAAGCTGTCTCATACTTTATTGTCCTGAGTAATTTTATCTTTTCTGCAGAATTGGTCACTTCATGATTCACCAGCTTTGCTGGAAAACACACAAATACATAGAGCAAGAGCATTGCTGCCTGGTAACACCCCTCCCTGCTATGTTCCTTGCTGTGTGGATTCAATAAGAGCCTCCCTTCCTTAAAAACCTGTGGTGGGAGATCTTTTCAAAAGCATTCTGTTTATGATTGTTTGTTCTGGTCTCTAATGGAGATTTACTGATCTGTAGCTCCCAGTGATGCCTACAGTCACTACTGGTGACATGTTTGCCACCGTATGTTACTCTGGGGGAAAAGTGATAGGTTACATACTGCAATTAGTTGGTGAATATTTTCATATCTGAATTCCCTTTTAACTCTTCAGTGACCTCTGTCTTGTTCTTGTGATTTGTCCCGCAATCTCTTCTATTGACATTTCTGTTTTAGATAGCTCCTCAGGCTCCTCAGCACCAAATACAGGTCTGGTGTGAGACTCTGTCTCACTGGTAGTGAACAGTAAGACCAATAATTAGTTTCTTCTTTCCATAATGACTTTGCCACTCTTGAATACCTCATTTGCTTCTTGATCATCTACTGGTTTCATTGACTCTTTTCCTGTATCAAAGGTGGTTGCATTTGTTATTGCTGATTCTGCTGCCATTGTCATCACTGATACCTTTTATGTTCTTGGCAAAGATCTCTTGAATTTTTTTTTTCCTGCTTCATTTAGATTTATACCTAGTATTTAGCATGCAAGAACTTATCTTTTCTAGTTTTCTCATTTTAATGCTTATTTTGTTTAGAATAGTTTTCTTTTACTAATAACCAGAGTGGTTTTCTGAGGGGTTGTTTCTGTATTTAGCGTGGTATCTCTAGTCTGTTTGCTATCTGCCAACATTATTTGCTCCTTCTGTATTTTTGTGCATGGGTAGATTCAGTACTAAAGCATGTTCAATTACAAATATTGAAACTTACTGTTAATATTTAGTACATGAATTACTCAAGGGTTATTTTGTGACTAGTGCCACCTGAGGAGTATAAAATGTTAATAGCTATTGAATAAGTTTCATTTCTTTGTCAATTGTTGACATTTTTATTTCACCACTGTAAGCCGAGAAACAGTAAATGCAATAAATCCCTGATAAAACACACTCTGATCACCTAGTCTGGGGACTTATCATCCTCTAATCCATTACATTTCTTAACCACCTAGCTTGCTTTTCCTAGTTCATAAGTCATGACATTTAGATTATTTTCTAGGTTTTTTTACAGATTTCCCATCTACCCATCATCAAACAACCCCACATATTCAATGAGAATGACAGCACTTCCTCACTTTAGAGACATACTTAGTGAGTGGAGATGTACGGTAACATGAGCCATGGAGAGACCAGCTCAGCACATGCTATATGTGAGAAAGTTTTTCATTTCACCTCATCATGTGATACTTTACTTATTTTCTTTGGAGGTTTCCAAACCTCAGACCCTTTATCTACTTATTTTGTGTAAATGGAGTCTACTTGCTGAGAATGACCTGATACCTGTGAATATGGATTCATATCTACTGCTAATTACTAGCTACAATTTGCAGTATTTGGGAAGAGAAATCACTTTTGTGGACATGAACAAACTTGCCCCAGAGCAAGTGAAACACTGGAGACAAGTTCACACACAATAACAAGGGTTGAGCCTCCTGCAGTTCACAGTTTTATGATTCCTATGAACTGCCTTGAGGGGAACTGGAGAGTTTGTGAGCCTGGACTCAACACGTGAACCATGTCTCATAGAATCATAGAATCATAGAATGGTTAGAGTTGGAAGGGACCTTCAAAGGTCATCTAGTCCAACCCCCCTGCAAGAAGCAGGGACCTCCCTGACTAGTCTCCCCATCTCTGAAGCATGGTGGGGGTCATAGCCAAGGAGCACCCAGCCAATTCCAGGAGAGCCAGCTGCACACAGGGAAAGGTGCTCAGGCAGAGCTTAAAAGCAACCTACAGACAACTTTCATTTATGGCCACTTGGTAGTACCTAAGGGGCTTTCTGGCAGCAAATGACTGCTGATTCCTCCTCACCTGGGTAGAGAGGCTTTCTCCTCTGGCAACATGTCCCTGCTTGGGCATGAAATAGCCCAGCGTGCTCCTGCTCTGGCTTGGTGGCAAGGGTTTTTTTCATGGGGTGATGTCTACACAGCAGGAGGCTGCTCTGATGTCTGATCAGGCTCAAGCTGCCTTCGCCTGCCCCACAATTCGAGGAGGCAAGGAGATGCCACCCCCGTGCCCCACTGCTGCAAAGGCAGCATCTGGGATCCAGACTCTTTTTAGGACCTAGCCCAAAATACTTGTCATGGAGCCCTCATCTTCAGAAACCTGAAACATTTTAGAAGTTTGATTTAATGCTGATTATTATAGCCGTACCTAAAGCATTGCCTCCAAGGAGCTCTGGGTTCCTATTACAGGCTTGGATCCCCCTGGAAGTTATCTAGGTCTGACACAGGGCTGAGAACAGCAGCTAGAAAGAATCACTTGCACCAGGAAATGTTTGTTGTCTATTCCCATTAGAAACAACACTGTATTATTTTATATATATATATATATACATATACATATGTAAGCAAAAAGTGTCTTTAAAAGGGTCAGTAACTCACAGATACAGAGAGAATAATTTACTAAAGTATGTGATAATTTGTTCGTCTGGAGACCCTTTGGGCAAAAAACCATCAAAGATAACAAGTATGCTAAATACTAATAGTGACAATCATAAAAAATTACACACATGATCAAAATATCTGTTTCAAGGCACTCTTACATTTGATAATAAAAATCTCCTTATGAATATCAAAATACAATTTTCTGTATGAAAAGGACAAGCAAAAGCCAAATTACATCTTAGCCTTATTTGCAGAGACCTTGCAAGATTTTTAAAAATCTGAACTCCTTATTTTTTAAATGCATTGAATGTATGTAAATGGTTTAGTTAAGGATGTCAGATGGGAGATACTGATTGATAGCGCCTGAACTGGGGAGAGAAAAAGTGAATAATGAACAACAACATAACCGAATTCAGGGTGAAGCAGATCTTTCAGGCAACTGGGCCAGTAAATAGAAAACACAATTTAAATTAGACAAATGTTACGTAATAAATCTGGAGGCAGTGAGCCAGGACAGTGAGAGTACATTTTAAGCAGAGGAGTAATTCAGAGTGAGCTGACCAGGAAAGGAACTTTCTCCAGGGGTTACTTTAGCAAAGCCCTCTGAGCCATCCAGATGGAGTTCGACTCCGGCACAAAAGGCAAGGGGAGGCTGGATGAATCAGAGAAAAGGCTATAAATCAGGAGAAGGGATAACATTTCTGCATGAGGTGGGGCACTTTTTCATTTGATGCGCTGTGCTTGGTCACCTTTTCACACACAAAAAAAGGGGCATTACTGCCCTGGAGCGGCTACAGACTCAGCCAGCCAGGCTGACAGCAGATTTTTGGAAGATGACTGATGAAAGGTACCTGGAGTAGGGGGTCTGCTCAGGGGAGAGGCCAGCCCTCTCCAGTGACCAAATGAAATCACCCAGATGATGAAAGAGCAGGGCCGTCCTAGCTGCCCCGTGGCGAGCAACCTGTAACCAGAGCTGGGGACCTTCTGCTCCGGGCACTGTGCAGCTTGCTACCACGCAGCAATCTGAGGGGGCATTTGCAGCCTCTGATTTCCAAGGTCTGGTGAGACACCAGAGAGCAGCGTTTGGGCTCCTCTGAAATCCACAGCAAATGATGCCCTTTGAATCCCTCAGCTCAGGGTTTCACCAGCCAATCTCAGAAGGAAACAGCTGAGAAAAAGAAGAGATCGGACACCCAGACCGCTCTCAGCCTTCTCTTTTCTTTCAAGCCTCTGTCACAACACCTCCAATTTGACAGTCAGATTGTAAGTGCAAGCATTACCACCCTCCTCCGGATGCACGAGCAGACATTTTAACATATGTGACTGTAGCACAGTCTAACATTGGGACGTAAAGGGGGAATACAAGCTCCTCGCTGCTACGAGCTAATTGCTCACCTCCTTTAGGCCAGACAGCAGAGACCTCTGCTAGGCAGCCAAGCTGCAGCCAAGCGTTATACTTTCTGCATATGGACCATTTAAATTCCTAGCAAAAAGAACAGTTTAGACTGCTTGGTGCTCGGGTAGGATTTCTGCCATCTGGTACCCTGTATCCAACCCCGGCAGAAGCCATGGTTGGATGCAGCTCTAGGATAGTAATCATAGTGTCATTTCCATACAAATGGCTTGTAACTGAGGAGTTTGGGGCAGGCCCATCAGAAAGCATTTGCCTTGCAAACATTTATTCTGCCTCTTGCTGTGTATCAGGAATCCAAAGGAAATATCAAGAATATCACTGGTGCATCCACAATGTGCACCTAGAAGGGATGAGCCAAAGATGTTGATGCTTATTTTGTTCATTTTTGCTGAACGCTGAACCAGGAATGCTGAAAATATCCCTCCTTTCTGGTGGGTGAAACAGCCAGTGAAACCTGAGAGGAAGTTATTTACTGATCTGGTCACTGCTGAGATTCAAGCCTTAGAAGTGGACTCGAACTCTTGCTCGTTTTGTGATAACTGCCAAGAAACGTGCCTTTAAGATGATGACTATTAAATCACAAATGAACTATCATAGCTGACACACTTCTTTAAGAAGCAGAGTGAACCTCCCAGTTCATAATAATAGCTTCTGCCTTCTCTAGAGTAAAGCCTCTAAATGTGGTCCAGAGCCACCCTCAGACAGAGATCCCCACTTGACGTGAACCTGAACCCCAGCATATGTGCTCAGCAGGCACAAATTTGTGCTCTGGAATCCTTGAACAAGGGTGCTTTACTTCTTTGGGACAAAAGGAAGAAGATGGTCGTGCCCTCCTGATGTCAGTGAGGCTACTTGTGTAGCCCAGTTCTCAAATCATTCACATGAGTAGAATTGAGCCCATAATTTTTCCTCTTTTTAGACTGAAAAGTACATACAGCATTCTCTCCTCCTCACTCTAGAAAAGATCTTGATATAGGACTGATGTTACTAGCTGTGTAACAGCAGCATTTCCCAGAAATTTTGCTGAGAATGCCAGGCAAGCATGAGAGATATCGTCTCACAGAACAATGGCACCACTGTGCTCTGCACTGCTTTACAAGGGCTCTGTATCCTCCTTTCAGACACATCCAGTGTCTCAGCAAGACAGGTCCTCAAGTGATGCCTATCTGAAAGCTGTTCAGTGGATGGCTACATATACATCTGAGGGCGATTCCGATCTTACATCCCTCATCAGCTGAAGGAGACGTACCACATTATGGGATATTCACATTTATACCACACTTAAATGCATCCTGTTCAAAATGCAGATTGTTTGAATGTCTGACTTTAAGTTAGTAAGCGCTGAACCCAATTATCAAGATTTAACACAATCTTATTTTACATTGGTACCTCTTTCTGGAGGTCCTGCGTAGTGGTGTACTACCTACGTTTTTAGTCAGAGAGACTGAGGGAAGCTAATTGATGGAGTCTGTTTTGACCACAGGACTTGCTAGAAAGCCAGCGTGACAAATGCATCATTGTTTAACAACTAGTTGTTGCTTTGGAGCAATGGAATGAATTTGATGAACCAAACTGGGTGCAATGAATGCCATTCCCAGCCGCTACCACCTTTCTCAGACTTCTCCACCTCTACCTTTTGTTATAGAAGTGAGCTATAGGGAGGCTGCCAGACAAGCACATCTCCACACTACGACCCGAGGAACCCCAGCCCACACCACCAAAGGCTTTTTTTTTTTGGTGTAGACAGACAGAGAGGACTGCTGCATGTATTGTCTACAGCACTCTCCCAGTAAAAGATGTATTGAAGAGCATCCCCTCCATTCTGTTAAAATCTTCCACCTATTCTAATATCTATACAGTTATTAAAAGCTCCAGGGTTTTGTGAGGTATTTTTTATTAACTAATATGAGAGAAAGGAGCCTTTGTTCAAGAACTAAAACACCAAGGTGAAACCTGAAGGACCTTTACTGTTGATCTCTGCAAGAAGTTTTCCACCAGAGACAGATGAACAACAAAATTGACACAGATAATATTGCTAACGGTAGAGAGGTGGGAAGAAAATAGAGCCCTGAGAACAAAACCTTTCATGATTCTTTACACCTAAACCCCAAACAAGTGGCAAAAAGCACAGAAATTACTTTTTTTCCCCTCACTTTTCTTTTGTGTCCCATATATTGCTAAGTATTAACCTGGCACCTGAACAACAGCAAATATATCTGCTTGCCAAATGATTACCATGTGTGTTTCACCCCCAGCGAGGTATCAGTGGATCTACAGTAAGAAAGCAGAAGGGGCTGAAGCTTTTATAAATCCATCCAGCAGCCTTTTCTGTTTACTTTTTCAACTTCTGCTGCCTTTCCACTGAGGTACAGCAGTGTCACTTATAACTCCCTGAGGATATGTTAGATAAATACGCAGCTTATTTAAGCAGCCCTGCCATCCATTTGGAGCAGATGAAAGCTTCCTACCAGCTGGAAGGTGTTTGCTGTAACTCCCTGTCCACCCTCTCTCTCTCTGCTCTTTGGAGGCTGCAGGCAGAGGAGAGGGAGGCAAGGAGAGGGTTTTTGCAAGGCATCTGGCATGGTCCTTGCGTGACAGGCTGGCTCAAGGAAAGGCCCACATCTTGGGTGGTGGCTGCAATAAGAGCAGCTGTGGTTCTGTACTCCCCTCGTGTGTTTTAAACCAGCTGTTTGTCTATTCACTTCCAACAAATTTCTTGATTTGTGGCTTTTGCAGGTTTAAAAATCACATTAATGGTCCCTAGATGCTTTTCTTTTTCTGTAGTAAGTCTAAATAAAAGAAATGAAATTATCCTGAAGCCTCTCCACCTCAAGTCCTTTCATTCAAATCACCTTAGATATCTTCCCTCATCTTCAAATATGCTGGAATAATGTGTTATTCTGACCTGAAGCTTGTTATATTTGGTGTTTTCCCTTAGAACTCAAGCTACTGGAGAATCTCAGGTTCCATTAAAAATTTTTTTGAAGTAGATAAGTGGTTTCAGAGAATAGCTTGAAAGCACAATTTGAGTGCAAGCTACGAGATCAGCAGCCAGATCTTAAAGTGAAGTCAGACACAGCTTTTAGCTATTAAGATGTGCTTTGCAGCAGTCTCTTCACTTCTGAACCCTTGCTGTTGGATCAGGTGCAACTCCTCCCATGCTTCGAGAAGCTGCTGTGCCCCGCTGCTCCCACCGCAGCGTTAGTGGGGCACAGGCAGTTCCTCTTCTGTGCTTCCCTGAGCTGCTTGTGCTGGCGGGAGCCGCCAGCTCCAAACTCAAGCCACAGAAGACATTTGAGGCCATTGGCGGCCAAGAGAGGACATTTCTGCTCTGCGCTAATGATGCTCAACTAATTCACCGTTGCTGGAGAACTCTGAGAGAGCTGTGCAGCGTAACCTGGGAACGGCAGTTGTGTTGCTAATAACAAAAGATTTTTTGCGGACTGGGTAATGACATGGGTCTGTCAGCTCCCACACGCAAAGCATGGGGGCAGGGAGCCACCACTTGGTTTTCCAGAATAATCTGGAGAGGGAGCTTCTTATCTGTGGGAGCTAACAGCCTTCTCCAGAAGATGAAGTTTGTAATGGAGGAGGTGTCAAAAGTCCTGCCCTAAGGAGAACAGCAGATCTGATCCAAGGCCAGGGGCAGTTTTGGTAAACTGGCTATCATAATATTTCTTGTATAAGGAAGTCTACGACTATAAACAAAGATGTTATCAAAGCATTTCTGCCTATGAATTTTTCATTTCTAGAAATCAATATGTTTCTTCCACCTGGATTTAATAGCAAAAAAAAAAAAATACTCCCAGCCCTAGTTTCGATTCGCTCATGGCTAGACTGTAAGAGTTCAGGTTCCCTATTAAATGTCATACATTCAGATCCATTTCTGTGGAGCTCTGCTGACTTCACTCTCCGAGATGTTCAGCCCGGCCGTGATTTATTCTGCAGAAGCACACAGCTGGCTCGCTACCTTTCCACCAGAGCTTATTTCTGAAAAATACTGCTGCTCGACCTGGGCTTGACGGCAAGCTTATTACTGGGTTGTGGTGTTGGGTTTGGTGGTTGTTGGGGTTTTTTTTACTATCTTTTCTGTCTTTCCTCTCCCTCTGTCAGAGTGACAGTCACCATCTCGGGGATCTGGCAGAAAAGGCTGGAGCAGCATGATGTGGCTGACACAGGCAAGAAGCCAGAACATTTTGTGTAGGTTAACTGTCCTCCTAGGCAGAGAGAGTCCCTCAGCTCTGACATATGCCAGCAGCCAGCCATTCCTCCACTCCTCCTCCCCTCCCCATCTATTCCTCCCACTCAGACTTTCATGCTCAGCCCAAGTTGATTAAAACATTGCTGTCATTTAAAAAAATAAATAAATAAAAAAAGAAGCAAGGGGAAATTTCCTTGCAGCTGCTGCTTCTGTCAGCCAGCAAGTTGCTTTTAAACTCCCCCTGATAGAAAGCAGCAGTGAGCTCTGGCTTTTCTTTCCTCACTGCCGAAGGGCTCCTGCACGCAGGCGTTTCCACACCAGAGCAATCTGGAGGAGCTTGCTCACGATGGCAAGCAGATGCCTGCCAGCATCCTTCCCCGCTGCCTCCAGCTGGTTGCCCACGGCTGGGCATGCAGGGTGCAAGGTCCTGCTCACCTGGCAGGGTCCAGCCTGGGGACACCAGGGCAAAATGTGGTGGGGTGCACCCTGTGCCACAATGAGGTGAGGAGGAAAGATGAGGTGGTGATGTCATACCTGTTTGCACTATCACCATGGCAAAACTATGTGTGGAAGGCTGTCATCCCCTCTCCCACACCAGTTCTGATACTGGGAACATCACTGAGCTGCAAGTGGGGCTTTTGGGGAATGCGGACTTGAATCCAGATGTGGAGCACACAGCTGGCATGTGGCCTTGGAGCAGACCAAGCCCAAGCCACAGATCTGTATCATACCTCACCATTCCCAGGGCCTGCAGAACTAAACTTGAGCTTTACAGCCTGAGACATCAGTCCTTGAGTTATATAATGAGCACAAGAAAGCTATTTGGCTTATCATCTCTGCTTGGGAGCAAATGCCAGTCCTCCACTCAATAGTCTGCATGAGCAGCTAGTGACCTGTAAAGGACGCAAACAAGAGAAGTGGGTTGCTGGAAGGGTACCATTGCTTTGAAGTAAAATATTATGCTTTACAAATAACAGCAAAATATGTTACATAAAAAAGAAAGAAAAACACAAGCATCGTAGGCCACCTTCCCAATTCTGCATGCACTTTCACCCTCCTTGTTCCTTTTCTGTTTCTCACAGAAGCCTCCTTCCTTTTGTGCTGTCTCCATGGTCATGGTTCCCTTCATGCTGAAGACTTGGTAAGATTTGGTTTCATAAGGCTGGAAAGCCCTGGTGTACTCCAAAATTCCTTTATTAAATGTTCAGCCCTCCACAATTTAAAAGGCTCAAAAAAAGATGACCAAAAAGGAGGTTGAAAAATCACGTGCCAACCCTTAATTTCTCAGGTTTGTTTGTACTTCTACAGCTCAAGGCACAGAAAAACTACATTTAATTCATTACAAGATTTAAGCTTGGTACCTTATGTATGGTGACCCACATTTTCAAAAATCAATGAAAGAATCATGGTTTTCCACTTCAGGTATCTCAAATAGTGCCTCATGTTCAGGCAGCTGATCTTCCTAAAAAAAGAAAACTTAATTTATTAAGAGATAGCTGGCCATTTAATAAGCTAGTTTTTCCATGATTAGTCACTGCTGTGTTTAAGATCAAAAATACTATAGGATACAGCAGATAAGAAAAGGAATGAACCATTTAGTTGTTGGAACAAGACTGACAAAATTTTTGCTATTTCTTCATTCATGTGCTAATAAAACATGGCTTCCAATATATCTGTTGCATGACCTAGTATCTCAAAGCTGAACTTCCAAACTTTTCAAACCATGGAAATTCTTCTTATTTCAATATTAATTAATTTCCATCAAAATGACAATCCATTCAAAATTCTCCTAAGAAAAATTTCCAGGGGAAAAAAGTTCAAATTGAGTGACAAATTTCTTCTGCTAAAAGTATGTTTCATTTTACTTTCAACTTTAACAAAAAAAAGAAAAGTACCTTCTAAAGGACAAGAAAATGAAAACGAGGAGTACTCTATTCTAAAATACTTTGAAATAAAATGTTCTTACATCTTCAAGACAATTTTTCTTAAATTATTTTTCAAAACATAGTACTATCAACCTATGCTGACAAAGTCTTGCAGCACATTTTTGGGTTTTTTAAATACAGCAGCTCTTTACAGGCAAGAAAGCTTACTTTGGGCAACACTGGGCTAGCTGAAACT
Organism: Tetrax tetrax; assembly: GCA_009806455.1. Taxonomy (NCBI): domain Eukaryota; kingdom Metazoa; phylum Chordata; class Aves; order Otidiformes; family Otididae; genus Tetrax; species Tetrax tetrax. The sequence continues at coordinate 372,173 of WHYT01015718.1, read as the reverse complement.
GCATGTGTACGGGCAAGGATAGGTAGGTGCCTCTTGACTGACAGGCTGCAGGCCAAACTTTGCCCTTGTAGGATCTAAAGGGATAGATACATATGAACACTGGAAAAAAGGTTAATGCAATTACCGGCTGACCCATTCCAGCAGCGAGCATGTTGATGCTGGAATTATCCAAATGACTGCCTGATGAAAGGATGCATTTGTTCAAAGCACATTTGCCTAGCTCACTAATCTCTGCAGATATCCTGTTGGGAAATCCTTTGAATCCAATACCTGATAAATGAATTTGGCAAGTGAATAAACATCCCACAAGGCTATTACAGAAATATTATGCACCTGTTACAAGAATGCTGCCATGCATTTGTTTTCACATTGTACCATTGCTCTTTAAAAAGGTTTTTTTTTTGATGATGGAGTGAGAAAAGCTGTTACCAAAACTCATGTTACCTTGAACACAGAGTTACAAACCACGTGCTTGGATGCATCTGAAGAAAAGCCTGTCCACCATGGGTCGGGCTCACCACATGTCCGCCTTCTCAGAGCAGCAGAAGTCCACTTCTGTGGGCAGTGACCCTGCCCTAAACCTGGACAGACCAATATGCAAATTTGATTGCCCATTGCCCATTGTGAATTTTATTTGCCCTAAGTGTGGAAGTCAGCCAAAGGGAAATGCTGCTAGGGAGCAGTGCTGCTTGCTGCTTGGTGGTGGAGGGGCATTACAGCATGATTTAGGATTTTGTGCTGCTTGTAAAGTATTCTGTAATCTTTACTGTGAAAAACAGTAAGCATCATGAATGCTTCGAATAAATACCCACTTTGCTGACAAGGACTTCAGCAAGTAGGCATCAGATTATTGCAATGAATTTTATGACTTTGACTTTAACAACTGTGCTTCATGGCTGCTTTGATCAGACAATTGATATTCCAGAGAGGTTGCCTCAATGTGGAGATAAGCTTAAGCAAAGGACTCTGCACAGGTCTGGTGAAGGAGAAAGAGTGGAAATTCCCCAAGCATGCCAGAGGGAAAGGCTCACAAAGACACACCATGTCGGACACAGGATGGGAAGTGCTGGACAGACTTTCCAGATCATTGTTCTACGAAATGGGTTCACTGGCACAGCTATTTCTATGCTATGGTTAATAATATTCATGGAAGGTCACCTCTAAATTCCTAACAGTGAACAGCAGTATTTCGAGGTGCATGTTAAAAGCCAGTTGTTTAATCAAGGAAGAACAGCAACTCCAGTACCTCTGCCCACTAAAAAACTAAAAGCCAGAGCTTACTTTTCAAACCCCATGGAGGTCAACTACACGCAGAGAAATCATTCACTGTCTGGCAGCTGAATGCAATAAAATTGTAAACTTTTCATAGGTAATTTGCAAAAGAAAGAGAGGCTAAACTAATTGAATAAATTATTTCCTATGAATCATTCACTCTGCTCTAATTAACAGGAGCTTGTGTACTCAGCTCCTTCTGCAGTATCTCCATGACTGCCCCTAAGGGTCAGGGTCCCTGAGAAATCCATCATTTTACTTTCAAATGTGTTTTCATTAAGTTATAGTCGGAAATAACAACAAAAGAGATAGTTTGCAGCAGAAAGGAGGAGAAATTATCAAGGGGACTTAGCAGCGGTTGAACTTCAATTACGGATGGCATTCCAGCTCTTCACAGAAATATTTGGGTGCTTATCTGAACTCCTGCTCACACCACCTGGATGAAGGGCTTCTCAAAAGCTCCCCCCTTCCAGATGTCACAATTCCCCTAATTAATACTCCTTTGGACCCTACAACCCCATAGCTAGCCCGCACACTGATGTCTCCCAGGATTGCTGCAAACATTATTAGCCTGTACATTAGAACAGTTGCCAGGAAATTAGAGGGCAGGCACAGATTAGCTGGCAGAGGAGGGATGGGGGAATAAGGGAACATTAGTTCCCTCATGGGTACTGGCAGATGAGCGCCTGCTTATGCAGCACGTAACACAGTCATTGCAATGCAGCACCTTCCCTCTCCCCAAGTCCAGTTAGGTTAGAGAAGCCTCTGCCTTGACGCCATCATTGCAAAGGTTTTAGCTGCAGGTTTTTTTGTTTGCTGGTTTTCTGAATGGTTGCATCTAATATGGGTATCACAGATACTACAATAAAGCAAACACTTTATCAAAAAAATAAAGCATTTGCTCCACTGTAATCCTCCGGGCTGATAAACCAGAGGGTTACAGTGGAGAAGTGGACAGTCCAGTTCCTTTGCTGGAGATGAGACGCTCCCTAACAAGCCAAAACCCTGTCCCATCCAGAGGATTTGTCAGTGGATAAGGAGAAAGGGGAAGTGAAGAAGGAAGCAGAGGGTCTGGCCAAAATCACTGATCCTCAGTCAGGAAAAAGAAGCAACACAGAATCAGAGATTCATAGAATGGTTTGGGTTGGAAGGGACCTTAAAGATCATGTAGTTCCAAGTCCCCTGCGATAGGCAGGGACAACCTCCACCAGACCAGGTCACTCAAAGCCCCATCCATCCTGGTCTTGACCACTTCTAGGGATGGGGCATCCACAACTTCTCTAGGCAACCTGTTCTAGTGCCTTACGACCCTCACAGTGAAGAATTTTTTCCTTAAACCTAATTTAAATTCTACCTTCTTGCCATTTAAAGCCATTACTCCTTGTCCGTCACACTATGTGCCCTTGCAAAAAGTTCGTCTCCAACTTTTTTGTAGGTCTCCTTTAGGTACTGGATGACTGCTATAAGGTCTCCCCAGAGCCTTCTCTTCTCCAGGCTGAACAGCCCCAACTCTCTCAGCCTGTACTCATAGGAGTGGTGCTCCAGCCCTCTGATCATCTTTGTGGCCCTCCTCTGAACTCACTCCAACAGGTCCATGTCCTTCTTATGTTGGGGGCTCCAGAGCTGGACACAGTAGTCCAGGTGAGATCTCAAGAGAGCAGAGTAGAGAGGGAGAATCACCTCCCTCGACCTGCTGGCCATGCTTCTTTTGATGCAGCCCAGGATGTGGTTGGCTTTCTGGGCTGCAAGCATACATTGCTGTCTCATGTTGAGCTTCTCATCCACCACTACCCCCAAGTCCCAGCCCAGTCTGTATTTGTGCTTGAGATTGCCTCAACCCATGTGCAGGACTTTGCACTTGTCCTTGCTGAACTTCATGAGATTCTCATGGGCCCACCTCTCCGGTCTGTCAAGGTCCCTCTGGATGGCATCCCTTCCCTCTAGAGTACCAATCACATTACACAGCTTGATGTTGACTGCAAACTTGCTGAGAGTGCACTGAATCCCACCATTCATGTCATCAACAAAGATGTTAAACAGGGCTGGTTGCAATACCGACCGCTGAGGAATACCACTCGGCACTGGTCTCCACTCGGACATCAAGCCATTGACTGCAACTCTTTGAGTACGACCATCCAGGCAACTCCCTATCCACTGAGTGGTCCATTCATCAAATCCATGTCTTTCCAATTTAGAGACAAGGATGTCATGCGGGACAGTGTCAAATGCCTTGCACAAGTCCAGCTGGATGATGTCAGTTGCTCTTCCCTTATCCACAAATGCTGTAATCTTGTAGAAGGCCACCAAATTTGTCAGGCATAATTTGCCCTTAGTGAAGCCAAAAGTTAATAAAAGAGTTAAGCCAAGATCTTAGATTTCAAAGAACAGCTTACTCCGAGCTTGGAGCAGTAAACATTTGGGAATTTTCAGGGTTTTGCTCATTCTCCATCCTTATTGCATTGGGAAGGCCTAAGGTTTCAGCAAGGCCTCTCTGACCTGCTGCAAAAGAAGGAGGGAGCAAGTCTCCTGACATGGCCTCCTCTGCCTCATTTGCAGTCACACTTAGATACAGATGTTGCTCCACGTTAAAAGTTGACACGTGTTGCGTGCCAATAGCCATTAAATCCTCTGCAGAAAGAGGCACTGTGCAACCTCCTTCCCCTGCCTGCCCTGAGGTAAAGCCAGGCAGTTGTGTTGTTCAGCACCTGACTGCAACTTGGCAAGGTGCAGGAACCTGGGTTTTGCTGTTTTTCAGCATGCCAGAGTTTCTTTTCTGTCTGTTAATAGAGAGGACATGTGAGGGGAGATTTAAGGGGAAAAAGCTCGCACAGAAAGATCATTTCCTCTTATAAAAAGGACCCTGGGAACAAGAGATGTGTTACAGTGATTGGAGAGAAACAAAATTAAAACAAGACATGTTCATCTGGAAAAATGAGAAGGATTATGTTACTGGAAAAAGCCCCCTGTCCCTTTACCCAGTAGTCAAACGGAGGTCAAAGTAATTAATATTAAAATTTCCATGTAACAGGACATGTAGAATCCAGTTATAAACACAGATTGCATTATAAAAACATCTTCTGACATGAGACAAAATTATAGATACAGGATTCAGAACCACTCTTCCAGAGAGTATACACAATTATGTCTAATCTGGGCAAGTTGTTGAAGGAGAATATTGGTAGCAGAACCATTATAAATAGGCCAGTTTGTTTCCTTACTTCCTCTGGTATTTACTACGGAGACTTCTCATACTCATATAGGCGTAGGAGAAGAATTGGGCCATATGTTTTGCAACAAATACATGAGCATACAGGTAAAGCAGAAGTAACTTTGCTCACTGACTCTCTTCTGGCTGTAGTTAGTGTTGCTGTGATTGCGTTCTGAATTGCGACCTTGCCATACTCAGTGCCACACAAACATAGAGGATGATCTGCTTCTTTCTTTACCTTAAAAGTTTGATGGGCTTTTTTTTAATCAAAAAGGCACAGAGTGACTCAGTGGTGTACCCAAATTTTCCCTTTTTCAAGGAGACTTGAAAGGCTAGTATGTGTAAGCACACACATTTCCAACACTGAAAAACAATTTAGAGGGAAGCAAGAAAGCTTGGGCCAGCTTCCCCAAATGATGGTTTTATAGCAAAGGCGATTGAGCTCTCTGCTTTTAAAATAAGATCAGATCCGTCTAGTTCCCTTTGCTGAGACAGCTCCCTATACTCTCAGGTCTTTGCTTTCCTCCAGACTGGTCAGTGCTAATATTGAAGTTCATATTCTTTAGAATAACACCATAACAGATATAATACTGTCTGATTCAAGGAAAACAGGAGAATCATGCCTGCATCTGTCAAAGGGCATCATTTTACATTAATGTTTTCCCTCAAAACCTAAAAATGAAGCCACAAAGATCAACATCAAGGAGTATGTAGAAATGCCTTGGCTCACATTACAAACAACACTTAATAGGTTGGTACTCAAGATGGAGAGCTGCTCAAGAGGGAGAGGGGTCTGAGTTTCTGGAGTGCTAGGCTTAGTGGTCCTTTAGTATTGTAAATGATACTGCTACACTCCAAGTATTCCTTCAAGCTGCTCAAAGGTGCATCGAAGATGGGACGTAAGCCTGATTTAAGACATTTTTCAGATAGCTAACTGCATAACGAACTAAAACTTCCCAAGGCAAGGGTTTAAAAAACCCACATTTTTCTCTTTCATATTGGATTTCTGTGTCTTGGAGTAATAGGACTGTTCTGTTCTATGTATTGCCCATAATCTTCTTTTCTGGGTGCAAAAGCTAATAATATGCAACAGGGGACTGTTTTTATTCTCTTTCCAACTGTTCTGTCTTTCTCTATCATACAATTAAATGCAAGAGTGAATGAAATATTTCTAGTTCACATTTGGTTTCAGAGAACTCGAGCTGTGTGTATATTAAATTGGCTTTTCATACAGTTTGCTAATAAATACTAAGTTTGGTTCAGTAAATGCTCTAGAGAACGGAAATGTTTTTAATACCTGCATAAAGTTATATAGCGCATATAAGTGCTTTCCTCATTGCAAATGACCTAAAGTTATTTAAGTACTTTCTTCAGTACTAATCTAAATGTATGATATAAAAATATGAACAGCCATTAGGCTAATGTTCTTCCTCACTAATAAAAAATGTTTTTGTGCATGCTTCTCAGCTATGGAACAACGTCTTTCAACTGAAGTGCTGCCTATTACCTTCTTTTCAGAGCCAAAACATCTTTCTGGGCTCAGTAGTTAATCCTATGTTAAAAGGTTTTTGTGGTTGGCCACAAAATTTGATGTTTATTCTGAATACCCAGAGAGATGAAACTCAGATTTACTAGATGCAGATGACTGAGGGGATATCAAAGTCGAAACTTCTGTGATTGTATTAACGTGATTCTCCTTACTTTTTATCCCATCAGCTTGGTGAATGTGTGGCTTTCTTTATCCTGCCTTTGACTTACGTGATTTTGAACTCTGGCATATGACATTCCCAATGTTGGCTACACTGAAAAAAACCCAAGCAAACAAAAGCTTACCACATTAGTAAGAAAGTCTGGAAAAGATTTTTCAGATTCATGTAATAAAAATTTTTCTCTTGACTTCATAAACAGGGCAAATCTGCCCCTCCGTCTTGGAAATGATGCAGAAAGAGTAACCAGGATTCAGGACTGTTCGCTATTTCCTTGCCTTCTTTACTGTTCTGACTCTTGCTATACCTAAAAGTGTATTCATCCTGTGGTATCTTTGGCATTAGGAGGCAGGGCAAGACACTATTTACCATAAAAAAAAATAATTGCTTAGTTAGAAAAAACATATTTCTAGACAGAATAATCTACCTGCACAAGAAAAATAATACCAAACTCCACATATATGACTTCCGGCAACTGTGACCCAGTTTCCATGTTGTGCGGTTACCAGCTTCAGGCTGCATGGGATGGAGACCATCATGCTCCTGGGCCAAGGTCTTTGCTGTCCTCACAGCACTACCAGCCATGAAACTTGCATGCAGCCATTTGGCAGGACTCCCAGCTGCAGCCCTCTCCTTTCTTTTCAGTCCCAATTTGCTTTAGCATTTTATATTTTCCCTCTCTTTTCAGGTGCTTTTGTCTGCCTTCCCATTTCTGGTGCCGCAGGGCACAAAGCTCTGCTCCTACCAGCCCCCTCCTAACATCACCCCTCCATCTTGATTGTCTGCCTGCTGTTCTCAAACTCATTCCCCACAAAACTCTTTCTTAGTTGGAGCTCCTCCCAAATCAGAAAATACTAGAAATAAGGAAGAGAGATGACAGAAGAGCAGTCTAAGAGTTGCATTAAGATGGCTTCATTAGCTATAACCTGAAAGCAGCAGGATGCTAGGGTTTACTGTGCACTGCTTCAAATCCAAGGTGTCTCACATAGCAGGAATGGCAAAGGGCTGGCATTCAGAGCCACTGTGGGGCAGAGCCAGGCCAAAAGATACGACCTTTTGCACTGCCAGTTGTACAGAATCACCAGAGTACAGGAACTGGCTTATTTTCCACACCACTGGAGACACCTGGATAAAATACGCTACAATACGCTACAAGTAAATTCTCCAAATCTTTATGCAAGATTTCGCGGAGCAGAAAAGTTGTCAAAGAGGCCTCAGACAACAGTTAGGAACTGTATCAAGTGTTGCACAGAAATTATAGACTCCTCCATGTTAATTTTTAACCAAGAATTCAACAATTTTTTTACCTCCATCAGCCACTTTGAGCAACAGCAATTACATAGCACAAGTGAAAAATCATATGAAACCATTCACATATTTCTCAGGTTGTCTTTTTTTTCACTTCTCAACTGAGCAAGTAAAACAGCAGTAATGTTATCTACTGGTATCATCTACCTTGACAAAATACTTGGAACAAAGCACCAAAGTGCAGAACTGCCTCTTAAAGCATCAAGAGGCAAAGGCAAGACTCTGCAAAGCTAACTCCTAGCATAAGGAATAGATGTAAGTAGGTAGCTGGAGAAGTAATGGTTCCAACTGTAGGCTTTACTGCTTGAGAAGAAAACATCTGGAGCCTTACCAAAGATAGGAGGCATTTGTCAGGGCTGCCCTTAATGTGTCATGCATTCCAGTTGAGAAAAAACCCACGCATATATTGAGATACATGATTTGATATGAAATAGGGGTGTACTGCTGTTTATTTAAAACCCAGTGTTTACACATAAACTTAATGAGATGTGGACAGATTGATACAAGAAGAATCAGAGCTGACATTCCTCACCTTGAACAAAGCTGATCCCTGTCATGGACAAAAAACAAACAAAAGGGTCTTTTAGTTGAACATACAGGGCAGCAGAGCCGTCTCTGCCTTGCTGCCACCAGACCCTGGGGCTTCTGCCACCCACAGCCTCCAGAGCACCTTGCTTTCTGTAGGGCCACTCTGTGCAAAGCCAGCTGCAGTGAGAAGCCTCGCTGAGGGAGATCAGTAGCCCAGAAAACCCCAACATGGACCTCCCCTACAAAAATGATGTTAATTCTTTCCTAATGAGTAAGGCCTTTTATACTGGCAAGGTTTATTCATCCCAGCTGCTTTGAGGTTTTTTTTTTCCCATTTACCTGCAAAGTACCGTTTGTGGGCTATTTCTGAGGAATATTTACATGTAAACTTTAGCAAAGCTAGAGTCACTTATCTTTAGCTTGCATGGTTTATCTCTCAGCCTGGATGTGGAAACAAATCCAGCCATCATCATCTGCCCCTATTCACCTTTTCCTTGCAAAAATTTGCTGAGCCATTTCCATAGAGATGCTCTCTCTCTCCCCAACCCCTCTCGGCACCCTTTCCCTACTTCTATTTAATGTCTGCCCTGATAATATGATTATATGAAACTCTGAAAGATGAACTTTACTGAAACAGAAATGCTTGACAAACAGCCAAAAAGCACCACTGATACCCAAATGTGGAGACAAACAAACCATATTAACATACTTGCTGGATGGTGTAGAAAGCATCTCTTTGACAGGCACACATGACATGCTAAGAAGATTAAAACAAGAGATGAAAATAAGTGACAGGGAGCAGAGAAAACAAAGTAGAGAGGTCCTGGGTGTCTAAGGGGGTGCATAATGGGATAGAGAGATTTTCACCTTGAGGTCAGCCGCCTGAATCCTACGCAGGCTCACAGCAGCAGAGCTCTCACAGCCCCTCAGACGCCACAAGTGACTGCCACTAACTGATATGAAGTAAGTTGTTAGCCTGGGTTTACCCCTGAAGGAATAACAGTCGGACTTCTTCAGCCTTTTCAAACACAGCCTCCCACGCCTCCTTCCTTACCTTCCAGGGGCGACACAAGCCTGGCTGTGCCAGCTGCCCAAACCAGTCTAACCCACATCCCTGTCACTGTATTTGGCAGATGCATCATCACAAAGGGTGAGCACCAACCAGGCAGTTCATGAGGGGTGAGTCCAGAGCCAGCCAGTAACCACACAGAATGGAGAGAGGGTCCTTCATGTGGCAATGCGAGGACGATGCTTTGCAGGCATTGGATAGCAACACATTGCCAGAGCTGGCTGAAAACCACAAACTCTATTTTTTGGGGGGAAGAACCTGGAAAAAGTAAAATTTGGAATTTTGTTGACTCCAAATTAGGAGTGCATAAATGCTGAGAAATTATTGCAGTGCAGAAAGTCTGAATTATTTCATTTTGAATGTAGTGAAGCTGAGTATTTCATGTTGAAAAGCTGAGGTGACATATTTTTGTTCTGACCATTTCAACTCAATTTTCTTTACATTCAATCAGGAAAGCAAGAGGAAGTTCAGGTGTTTCTCACAATAACAATGCAGTGTAGATTTCAGAAAAACAGATTCAAACAAAAAATAACAATCTCATAGCAAAATATAACAAAATGTCCACTTCATTCTCAATTGTTCTTGGAGAAATATGTTGACAAATTAACACCAAAATTAAGATGGGACAAAAAAGCTTTTCATTTCTGCAAAGCATGTATTTTTTAAAAAGTGACAAATGTTTTAAACAGATTTGTTTCCCCAAAGCCGTGTTTAATCCCATAATACATCACAGCCTTTCTGCGTGATACATCAGACAAGTCATTTTATGGGAAATCCCAGCCCTGCCAAGGTCAGTCCTGAGAGTTCATCTGTGGATTTCAGCATAGCCTGGATTCCTCTCTAAATCCATGTGTTGTAAATCCCTGACTGTGAAGAAAGGATAATGGTACCTTCTGTCATGGACAGGGAGCTGCTATACAGCAATTAAGGAAAACAAACAAATAGAGAAGAAACTATGCTTCCAGCTTATATTGCCTGCATGGGCAGTATTGCCCATAATCTTATGGGGGGAAAAAAAAAGAAGCATCCTTGCCAGTATAGCTCTTTCCAGCCTAGGTGCATTTCAGTGGTGGAATAATGTCCATGTCCATACTGCTGAAGTGCCCCTACCTACTGTCGAGAGGGATAGAGAAGGCATTTCTTTCACTGCAAATTTAGGGGGCTGACAGCAAGTAGGAGCAGTGTTCCAGTGGCTGGGCAGATTTTTTGCCAGATTTTGGGCTAGAAGCAGCTGGGTGTTGCTGCACGCTGCCTGGCCAACGATTGAAGCAGACAGGGAGGAAAAACAGATAACGAAGCAGGGACGTGAGATGTGCAGTGCTGACTGTGGGTGCTCTTCCTCATAGCGCTGTCGATGGATGCTGGGAACAGCTTGGACTAGGAGTGAAATTGTGTCCTTCTGGAGAGCTCGGCTGCTTGCTGAGGTGGTGGGGATATAAACTGAAGTAACCCGGGTACCCCTGGAGCGCTCCTCAGTGCCCAGCTATCCTAACACAGGAGCAAACCTCCTCTTGGCTTGAGGAACCCACAAAACGTGGTGTACTTGTTATTGTGGTGGAGGGGAAAGCAGGTGGCATGATCCCCTCTGAGTTTCACTTGTGTGTGGTTGGGAGGGCTGGCTTAGACTGGCATTTTAGCTGGAAATTACAGTGAGGCTAGTTTTGTCCTTGTTTTGGGTTTTGGTTTACTGGGACATGTGAGGAACCAAGAAGGAAAGAAAAGCAGATTTTTTTGTCATCTGAAAGTTGTGTTATCCTACAATGGTTTTAGATATGATCTTCATGTATGTGAAATAAATCCAACAATAAGTCATACTGATGTTAAGAAACCATAGCTGGGTGCACTCATGCATGTATATGCATACGTGTACATATGTACTTGACTTCGTGTGTTTATATGTGCATGTGAGACCGAGCTCTGATACCGCTTCGCTTAATTCCTTCTTTTGTCATTTGTTGAGGTACTGTAAATCAATTCAACATAAATCAAGTTGAAAGTTTCCAAGATTTCAGGAAGCAGATATACTAATGCTGAGAACATGATGCCTGAGCCACCAGGAGCTGTGCATGGGACTTGGACTCCCCGTTGTCACGTAGAGGAAACTGCTACTTATTGGAAAGACAGTAGGACCCCCATAGCAAAAGCTTACATTACACACTACGATGTGCAACTCTGCCCAAAACAAGTGATCTAGCAGAAATTGTCAACTCTCACTGTTGTCATATCACCGATGTTACCCATGATGGAAAACCTGTGCAAGGCAGAGATCACTGAGACTTTCAGTTGGTTTTGAAAAAGACAATCTATACATTGCAGCTAGAATGTTTGCAAAACGTTGTGGGGTTTTTATGGATATTTACTTTTCTTTTTTTTCAGTTTTTTATTCAAAGTGACACTAAAAAGCATCCAATTCACTGTATAAAATACACTGAATTTTCAACAGGTAACATAGTTTGGTCATACAGACAAGAAATAAAGCTGAAACCAGGCCAATTTGTATCATTTAAGACATACACTTAGTATAAAACTAGTTCAGGATTTATCTAACAGCAAATCTATGCTGTTACGTGGATATTTAGTATCCACATAAGCCTCCCTGTGTCATGTCCAATTTTAGCAAGGTGATAGAAGCAACTGCTTGTTTCACTCAGGGATTTTTCAGGAGCTGGCTGTAAGTGATTTCAATCAAGATTCAGCGTTTCTGGGTAGAGCATAGCCCCGCATAAGGAAGGACAAGGATGGTATCAGTGGCTATGTGCCCCCATCTGAATTCACAGATCACAATCTAAAGCTGGCTGGAGACTGACAGCTCCATTTCCCAGTAGCTTTCAAGGCCTTGAAATTGGTTTTCACCCTTCCTGGGAACAAAAATAAAAAGGTTTAAACTTTTTAAATGGAAATGTAACAGCATCAAACCAGCCATTTGGGGGTCAAAATTTTCGTCTTCTCTTTCAGAAAAGAAGGAGGTCAGGACAAGGAGAAAGGTCGTGAGAAACTGGGTTCTTGTGCTTGTGCTCCTATGTACAGCACAACACTTTTCCCATCTAATGCAGTAGGGAACCCATTTTCCCACCTCCGTAGCTATTACTCAAAGCTCCGGGTTAGCAAGAATGTTACTTGCTGCCTTTGATCTGCTGCTTTTTCTCCAGACACTAAATGATAACTTTAGTCGAATCCAATTAATTGCAGGAAAATTTCACTCAACTGCATGTGTTCGGAGCTGCTTTGCCATCAGCCCAGCCCCGGATGATGGGATTATCCGTGCTTATTAATATGACTCCGTTTAAGTCTGCTGCTGCTTGACATTCTGAGGCACAAAAATTTCTGCAGCAAAGCCTGTTTCTGGGTGAAAAAATGCCTCTCTTCCATAAAATCTTTTGCATACTTTGAGCTTTATTAGCCTTCTTCCACACATCTCAAGTGTAGGCCTAAGCCCTTGCAGGACTGGAGCCAAAATGCGCCAAATTCCTGTGCTCTCTGTGGATGCTGCTGACACACAACATGCTCCAGGCTAACCTGAGCCCCCGGAGTCTCAGCTGCTGTTCTCCATGTCCCCACTTGCCCCGTTATTAAGACCTCACCGACTCAGAGCCTCAATTCCTCTGGGTCTTTGCCAGTTAGGAATTGTATCTCCAGGTCACCACCAGACGGGTAATATTTTTTTCTTATTTGTATTATAACTTTAATCTGTTTGATTTCTTACCATTCACTATCCAGAGATATAGAAAAAAAATATAATAAATTAAAGTTTGCCTAGGAAATGAAATACTCTTGAAAAGATAATCAGCTGGATTAGGAAAGCAAGATAAGCTTCAAAACAGTAGGTCTAGAGCCCAAATTTTCATACATCTGTGTTAGTTAACCCTCCCATCCCATGATGTCCTCATCGCACGTGTCATCGCAAGCCGCTGCACTGGCTGTGTGCCTTGTGCCTGTGCTATGGTGCAAATGCTAGCATTTCCCTCACAGGCATTCATTCTCAAGTGGCAGTAATGCAGCCCAGCTTCTATTAAAAAAGTGGTAGAAAAACATGGCATCTGGCATGGGATTACTCTACGCTATTTACAAGGCAATAAACAAAGCTCATGGCATCTTCTAAGCATCCCGAAGCAGCTGATGTTCCTTGCAGACTCCTAATTCCCCAGGGGAAGAGTGCATTTTCCCTCCCTTTTCTATCATGTGCTGCTCTTTATTCAGCTGGGCATAACGCATGGTTCGGCTGCCTCTAGCCCCCTCAAATTAATGCCCATTAATGCTGGTAACTGTGTTCCTACAAACTCAATTTCATGTCTAATTTTAACAGAATATGCTTCAGATGCAGTGAAACCTCCAATTAGCCCAGGTACTTCTGGGAAGGTAATGGACAGGAAGGATGCTCGTAAGAGCTGAAGAACAGCTCTGGTGGGAATAGAATTGCTGGGATTCTAGATTTAGTAAAGGATTGCCCTGATCACTTCCAGCCTATAGCTAAATAAGGAATTATGGAGACATGTCAATGCAAGAGAGAGAATAGAGGAGTTGAGGAGCTTGAGATCTGAAACATTCCCATGCCCCCTGCTCTCTGACCAGAAGAAAGTCACATTTAATGCCTCGGTCTTCCTATTTATATAATAGAAAGAGTAACACAGGCTCATGGTTGCTAAACTCTGAGATTAGCAAGGAAGGGTAGTAAATATAGGCAATTTACTTTGACTTAAATTGAGCTTTTAAAAAAGCCCTTTTAAATAACAATCTAATGCACATTATATGTCTATATATATATGTCATAATAGCTTCTAGAAATACATATAATGGTCTTTATTTATGATTTAATTGTGCTGGTGTCACCATGACGTGATTTCATTTGAATTATAACTCCAGTGGGAAATCAACATGTCACCTCAAAGACAGGCAAAGTCTTCGGGAGATACTATAAGAGAGAGAGGCAATCTGGGAAGGAGATTTCAGAACTGTGGTAAAATTCATGTGATTTGATATAGTGGCTGGAGCTAAGTGACACATTCCTGCACTGGTCAATAATGATCTACAGTAGCCCAATTTTGAAGCTTTCTTGTTTTTTTTTCTTGTCTTCTCATATGATGTGGCTTGACCTCCAACTGCCTCATCCTTTATCCCATGGGAAACTTCAATCTGATTTTCAATAGCAGAACTTTTATTGTACAGTTCACTAACCTCTTTGCTGAAAAATTAAGCTGCAACCAAGTAAGTTAAATACACATTTTTGTGCATCTCTGAGAAGGTGTAAAACATGAGCAGAAAGAGCCAGAGTCACTCTACTATTACTCAGTCAACTAATAGCGAATCAGTAGACAATGGAAAAAAAAAGTCTTTAATAGTGCAGTAAGATTCTCAATAAATACAGAAATTTGTACTTTTCCAATACATTGATAGGCACTTAAGAAAGACTTAAGAAAAAAAAAAAGAAATTAGAAAAAGCTAAAAGACATTAAATTGGCAAAAAAATTGGTAGCACTCTATTGCCAAATATAGCTACTGTATTATTCTCCTTCTTATTGTTGTTTCTTTGTCTATAAATTCTGTAAGAATGAAAACTTTCAGAATGGGGGTTTGCCTAAATATAGTTAAAATGACAAATGACTGGAAGTGAGCCCAGGCAAAGGAGTCTTTGCTTCATTTCTCCTTGAATGGGTCACTCAAGACAAAGGTTGGCAAAGCAGGCAGCTGTGATGTGAAGCTTTTTTTTTTTTTGTTCACAATTCCATTATTTATCCTAGCATTTATAAAATGTATTCTTTACAGCATATCTAGGGACATATAAAAATGTAAATCTACAAATATTATAGACCTCTTTAGATTACTTCCTTGGAAGAAAACTCTACATCCCTCACAATAGCTGTTCTGTAAGTTAGAAATGGAGGAAGCAGACAGGCTTCGTTTCATGGGCTCCTACTTTTTTCAGACCAATGGAAAAAGGAAATGCCAACAATTGGGGCCACCTCACCCCAACAATGCCTCTTTTACAGATGCAGATTTTAAGTCTAAGCTATAATGCTCATGGTTATAATGATTGTTCAAGGCACTTCCAGCTCTTGCCATTGCACACCACCAGCGCAACATGGCTTACAGAGACATCACCTACAGCCTGAACTGCCTCTGTAGAGATAAGGAGCCCAGTGCAGACATGGGTGTACTAATTGAATAGGCTTTTTAAAATTAAAGCAAGCAGGATAGTGTGCTTCAAGGCCTCTGCTACCCAAAGTGAGCTGTAGTCATCACTAGTAAAAGAAGGACGAAGCAGCAGCAAACAACACTCAGACTGGACCTCAGTTTTAGCTGGGGAACTGGGAGCAGGCAAGAAACCAGTACACTCACGCTTCCCCCAGCTATAATATTTTGACATCAGGACTAGAGGCTACCCCAGCACAAACTCTAGGTGATTTCTCTGACTTAACAGCACTCTTGAGGAAAGCTAGCCAGAGCCAAACAAGCCAAGTTTTTGAAATAATCTCTCCTGATGTACATCTGTTAGCACAGGTAATTGTTCCATTTATCATCAGTTCTAACAATTTGATAAATAATTGCAAATACAGTTCATGTTTATTATTAGTTTTATATTTGTAAATATCTTAGGAATATGTTGGAATAAAAAATCAATTGTTACAAAATGGTACAGTATCTCAAAAATTGACAGAGGACTGTGTTGACATCTTTGAATGACAAGGGTTTTTAACAATCCGTAATATGCTTCTTATGCCTGTAATGTCTTGATATCTATTAATCATTTATTAAATTTTTAAAACATCTTTCTGTTTAAAAATGTGAGCTAACTAAGTCAGTGAAAATTATAAAGAGTATAGAGAAAATGAAGAGGAAACTCAGTGATTCAATGAAAAGGAATTCTTTATGTCTCCAGCAATTTCACCCAGTAGTAAAGACCTTAAAAGAACAGCCAAGAATGGGAACTGGCTGGCTGATTAAGGGCAACGCCACACACCAACAACAGAAAATGTGGGAAAAAAAAAGTTTGATTTTTTTTTTTAATGGGCTTGTATGACAACCCAGGGAGAGACTGATGTGCTACTTAATACTGGGAAGTTTGAAGATGCATGTGTTTTCTGAAAAGCACAAGTTTTCGACAAATATTTGTTGCCTGGAAAATAGCACTACTTAATCAGCCAGACAAGGTGCTGCTGGATGAAGCACAATGTGCTGTTCCTGTAGAAAACAGGAGACGAGTTACCACATCACACTCTGATCTCTCACACTGTAGCACAAGAACATGACTAATAGGTTGGGTCAAAATATTTACATTAAATAATATTAATTTGCTTCTTCCCAAGAGGTTCTCTAAGCCTTAATGCATTGCTATTTTTATTTCTTTGATTCATATCCTAGTAACTCTAAACAAGTATGCACTTGCACATTTACAGCCAATCTAAACATCCATTAAAACCATGTATCGTGTAACCCCTTGCTTCCTTTTCCTATCTACCTTATAATTTGGATCTCTGAGCTGGGGACACATCTGACTTGATGGTGAAGCACCTAGTTCCTAGTTTAGAGCATTCATACCCAAGGAATAACCAAGTACTTCTCTTGCAGAGTGTTCCTGCAAACGACTTCTAGCCAAAAAGGATGGCACACAGTTGGCCTTGGAGACACATTGCTTTTTTCAAGCAGCTAATGCAGAAAGAGGCAATATGGAGAAAGCCAGGAAACATAAGCTCCCCTTGCAGGGTTTTCCTCTGTCCACGCTTGGTTTCCAGGGATCCCAGAACAAGATACCCGAGGTTGTTTCTCCATAAAGAGACTGCTGAGTTTATAGGCTTCTCAGTGGGATATCTGGACAGAGCTGCAAGCAAACTCCTGAGGCTGGTTGCTTCAGAGATGCCAACTGCTGACTGAATTTGGCTTATTTCAATGCGTTCATTCATTCTCTATCACTGTGTCTGCCCTCTTTTCAGTCAGCTAAAGCCTGGCATCTCTGTGTGCCAACTCAGTGTCATCCAATAGACAAGAGCTGTCCTACCAGTGACCTTTTCAGTCTCTGATACCACTCTGAATGACGTCCTTGGGAAAGAGACCAAACCCAGAGGGCAATGGTAAAAAATGTACTTAGAGATTTTTAAATCCCCTCATTCAAATTAAAAGTGGATTAAGTACTATCCTGGGCAGTTACTAATCTGATGGATATTAATTCTAACATTGCTCACAGAATTATCAAAAAATAAATGCAATTAGATCATATAAAAGATACCAGTTTCAAATCAAGTGCCATATTAAAATCAAATCACATCAAAACCTAGCTAAGTATTTTTATAGCAGGGAATCCTATTAGAGGAAACCACCACCTAACCTTTGTATCAGTTTAAGAGCCATTTTGTGAAAGATTCTTAGAAAATTGTCACCAAGAGGCCCCAGAAAAACATCTGGAGGCTTAGGAAATGTTTCTGATTCCACATCTGTGGGTTCAAACCCATCCCCCCAATGCCAGAATGAGAGAGATGCACAACATGACTAAGGACAAAACAAATTTATTTGTATACCAGGTTTGAGAACTGATTTATATCTACTGCACGCTTAAACCTTGCACATGGTGGTTTTATTTTTTACTCAAACCATAATCTATCTGCTACTCAGGGAAAAAATATTTTAATGAACTAAGTCAGCTCTTTTGCTGCATCCCCAAATAGTCTTTTGAGATTTACATGAATCTTATTGCATGCTTATTTTATCTTCCATTTTTGGTAACTGCTCCTCACAGGGCTACTTTGGAAAACAGCAGCCTCTTCCTATGGGCTCCACTTTCCAGAGGAATGAGAACAAACAGTCTCTCTGCAGTTTCCAAGTTTTCCACAACGCTCGTATGGCCAGGCCTGATGACAGGGTTTCGGAGTGGCAGTGTATGCTGCTGCTTGACAAACGATGCACAACTGGGCCTCTGGGCTGAAGGCTTGCGGAGGCTTTTTGTTTTTTTCCCTCCTCCTGAAGCTGAGTGGCAGGATGATGGAAAGGCACAACGGCCCTGCTCTGCATTGCATGTCACTCATCAGACTGGGGGACAACCGATGGAGAAGGCTTTAATAGATGCCTTTTTTCCTCCAGTTTCTTCATCCCTCTGCTTGCCAGCTTGCCCCAAGCCCTCTTGGAGGTCTACTCCACCAACTACAGGGGAGTGCCATGCTTGCACCTGCCTCCATTGCTCCCAGAAGCGACCTAAAAAGGAATAATAAATTGCATGTGTGAGATCCTTATGCATCTTTATAAGGTATAAAGAAGCAAAAAAGGATTTGTTCCTGATCTGTTAGGTTGTAAGGATTTAATAAATATGTTTAGAACCACTGCCTTTTGTTCTCTGTGAGGGCATTTTGGTTTTGTTTTGTTTTTTTTTTTTTGTTAGAGGACCAGTGGGGTTAACGATACCGCAAGTGCAGTTAACTCTCTACTGTCAGAGGACATGACAGCTTGCAAGGGGCCCTGTGAAAACATGTGCTTGATTTCCCAGGTAAAAGTTGCAGTGTTGATATTATCAGAGGTCTTCCATTACCTGGGTATCCCTCCACCTTGAGACACCAGGGAACGTCCTTAAATGAGGATATAAAATGGAACAGCACTTTTATTCAAACTGTTACAAGTTTTGGAGACTACTTTTATGCTAGAGCATCCAGCAGAAGCTCGTGCTCATGAAACATGGCAATGGAGAGGAAGAGGAGTAGCTTCCCCCTACACGGCTGCCCTGATGCATGTGCCGCCGCTGCGACACAGAGGGACACCTCCATGGCTTGAGGAGGTATTGAAAAGGAATGGAAAGGAAACAAAACACATCACCTAGTCTGACAAAAACGTGTGGACCTTGCTTAACTACCCAGGGTAAAAAGGTGCAGCATTGCTAATTGACATTGATCTCACCAACGTGAGCTGGAGTCTAAGTGTCAAGGTCTTCAAGTAGAAAAGCCTCTGGAACCATAGTCTACTTAGGAACGGTGGTAGAGATTGGGTTAACTATGAAAATAGTTAAAGCTGTCTCCACCTTGCAAAAATGTAGTCCTTATTTTTATGACAAAATACTTCCTCAGCTGCAAGTGTCAGCAACGGGCTTCTCACTCCAGGTATTTATCTAGTATAATTAAGTGTGGAGTAGGGTTATACTGCTGAAATGCAATATAAATTAATTCTACATTCATAATGTATAGTCACAAGAGTGTATATTCATTACTTCTCAATTTTTTAAGTATGTTTTGGCATTTTTCTGCAGCAATCTCTTATTTCCCTGGTTCTCTGCCTGAAAAGTAACATACAACCAGCCATTTATAAATGTTTTCTATCTATAGCATCATTATACCCCTATATATCTTCTCCATTTCCATGATGCATACAGTATATTTTCCAGTTGGTAGGAGAACAAATGAGCAATGCTTTTGCTCCTGCAGCTGTTGATTATGCAGAGGGGAGGCTGCTGCAATTTTCCCAAAGGGAGTTTAGCAAGGTTTCTTTTCATTTATTTTTTGTAGTCTGCCTCTTCAGCCAGCAATTCACTCAGCACCTTGACCATGAATCCCTTGTAAATTGGCGTTTGCTAGCCTGTTTTTAGACACAGTACTTAACACTGGTCTTAGGACATTTCTAATTACTGAATGAGGGGCACCATGTGACAGGTTTATAGTTTATTATACCTCAGTGGCCCAAGTTGTAACAACATTTTGGGTCAGGTCAGGGTCTCAAGAGATCATTAAAATCTGAAGTGGGCCACTTGACAGTAAATACCAGCGCAGAACTAAATTTGATTCCCATAGTTCTGAAAGAAAAGAAAGCCAACTCATTAGCTAGCTGCCCAGGCTGATTTCATACGCTATTATTACTTTGTTCTTTTATCTGGCACAATGATGTGTTTGGATATTTACTGGTTGTTGGAAAAGACCAAGGCAAAGAAACCTTCACGTGCTAGTAGAAATCATACTCTGGTTGGTGATAAAGTATTTATTTTCTATTTCATGTTTTTAACAACAATGACCAAGAAAAAGAAGAAAAAAAAGGAATAAAGGAGATCTGCTACATGAAAGATACGATTGATCAGCTGGCTTCCATATAACCAGATTATTTGATCCATTTCCCAAATTTATATCAAGTCTGCTTAGGTCAGCATTTTCGCTTCCCCTTTTCACACGACTCCTCTGAATTACAGCTGACACCAGTAGGCATGGATTTACAGCATCTCCAAAGACATTAAGTAAACACACCCTGGGGCTCATCACTGCTGCTTCTGTGCTTCTCTCATGTCATTGGACTAAAAATCAGGGCAGTTAAAAATGATACCTTGACTGGGTACAAAAAACTGGTTTAGAGGTATGGATAGAAATATGACTTATTTTCAATAAGGTATTCATGTTTGCTAACTTTATTTCTGTAAGTTTCTAAACCAAAGAAAATATGTACAAATATATATTTGAAGACTATTCTATATGAATACAGCTGAAACAGGCCTGAGCTAACAAAACAACTTTGCCTTATCCCTTGCCCACATCTGAAAGCTATAAATTGGAAACTAAATAAATGGATAGAGAGACAGAAGGGACTGGACCAAGACATGAGGTTTGCATCTAGATGTGAATTCTCTCCAAGTTGCTGAAATAAAATTGAGAATGGATTTTTGCATTCAATTTAGAGAAATAAGGCTAGGAAGTCTTGCCAGGGTCATACACTGGAAAGCTCCTTACTCAAAATAAAATTGCCCCTTCTAATACAAGTCGGTTGGTATTAAGGTAATTAACTCATCCTTCCCTCCTGAGTCTTCTCTTTCCTCATAGGCATTTCTGCATTTTCTTTTGATCTGTGCCTTCACTTCCTGGCTGCCCTGGTCGTTTTACAGTGCATCCCCTGGCAGCTGATCCTCCCATAGATGATTTCTACTCATTTGTGAGCCCGCAGCCACCTCTCACCTCCTGATGTCAGCTCTCCAGGGCAAGGATCTTCTCCATCACCCTGCACAACAGTGACTTCATTCATGGGTGGGCTCAGTGAACGCAAATGACTACACAGTGATAAACCATTAAAGTTGTGGGGGAAGGCTCTGGTGGGATGACCCAACACAACACCTCAACAGTACCACATGGAGAAGCCTATCCCCCACCTCCCACCTCTCCTTTCCATCCCTGCTCCTGCTGTCTCCCTGGTGCCTCCAGCACCCATCGTGCTCGCATTTTAGCTGAGAAGGGGAACAGGAGCAAGTGGCTGGAGGCAGGCAGGAGGAGAGAAGAGGAGAGGGGAGAGCAAGCCGCCAGCCATCAGCACTGACCCACGTGATGGGTGGAACCATAACCTTGCAGAGGAAAATAGACACTGGGAAATCAGATAGGGGTTTGTTTTGTTGGTTTTTTTTTTCCTCAGAGGCCTGAAATTGAAGGACCCAGAAACATAGGAAGCTATGCTTAAGCGAGAAACCAAGTTAATGGAACAAAGCCAATTTAAAATAACTAAGTAGGTTTGGTCCCTAAAGCTCACAAGTCTCTCTCCATTCCTTTGATTTTCCTAAGGATCACTTCATCTGCCTCGTTCTGCAGCACTTTTGCACTGGTGCACTCCAAAGGTCCCCTTGCAGGGTAAGACCTGACACACATGAAGCTGAGAAACGTGCTCTTTGCTCTCATAGTTTATCTTCCAAGTGGGGCAGTGGGCTCTTTCAGTGCCAAAAAGGGAATATCAAATTAATCCAGGAATGCACTGAAGCGCTCGGCGCATCTACCGCAAACCTGGCCGAGCTCAGTCACAGATCACAGAGCTGCCTTTTTTGCCTGTCTGCAAGTATAATACAGTGATTTAGACACTGTGTACTTTTCCGTTACGGCTGACAAAGTAGCCAACCTTTCCTAAACCTGCAAAGAGTTAACCTTGGCTGGCAACGCAAGG
The DNA here is from genome assembly GCA_009806455.1 of Tetrax tetrax. NCBI lineage: Eukaryota > Metazoa > Chordata > Aves > Otidiformes > Otididae > Tetrax > Tetrax tetrax. The sequence continues at coordinate 350,218 of WHYT01015718.1, read as the reverse complement.
AAGGGGAGAAAGCAAAAGACAGCTCATAGGGTGGAATTAAACCCTTGTGCTATTTAAACTAGTAAGGTCAGTATCGCTGCTTGTTGAGCTCATAACAAGCCCTAGATTTTCCAAGCGTTTTCCATGACCTTGTCTAATCCAAGCAAGGTGCTCCTGTCATTGGTCACACTTGTATAGAAAGTGACTGGGAGTGAGAGGGAGGAGAGGGAGGGAGGAGAGGGAGCGAGAGCTCGAGCCTCACCCTGAAAGGGATTACAGCACGTGCAGTTTTATTTCATGGTCTGCCAAACGCCCCTCACTGTGTCTCTGAATGGAAAATGGGATAGAAGAGTGAGCTGGAATTTACAGAGCCTTTGAAAAGCAACTGGTGTCAGCATGTGCTCCAAATACGCCAAGTACTTCTTTCAATAGAGAGAAGGCCTCTTTTGGCTTTTATGGGGCACATGACAGTAGGCAGAAGACAACAAACATCGGGCTGCTGCGACCCCGGCAGGGAGAGAAATCTTCCCACATCTCCCCACCTACGAGGCAAACAGGAGGAAATATGATTGCAGCTATTTTTTTCCTGCATGCATCTCACAGCAAGGCCATAGCCAACATCTGCTGAATCCGGCTTAAAAAATGCACCTTTCTCGGTTGAAACGGGAACGAGATGTAGCTTGCTGGGTTCTTATCGGGTGCTCAGCTCCTCCAGGGCAGTGGGTCTGGGCTGTGTCTTGATCTTTTTCCCACAATTGTGGGGGACAGATTTCTTTTTGTTTGTTTCTTAAGGTGAAACATTTGTCTCATAATCCTCCACCTGGGGTTTCCAGTACCAGCCCAGAGAGGTGAGAGCTGGTAGTAGGACCACCACATCCATTGCACGGGCATCCCACATGGCATGGCTGTGACCTTAGCTGGACAGCATGGGTGGAAAGTGTCTCGGTGGTTTTAAAAACACTTTCAGCTGAACAAAGGTAGTGCAAAACAACATGTATAAGCACCCACTGGTTCCTACTGGAAGACAAAGCCCAATCCAATGGAAGCGCCATGAGCTGCGAGAGGAGGTGAGCTCTGGGGTGGCTGCTAGGCAGGACAGGAATTCAGGGGGAATGACACCCCTGTGTTTATAGGGAGGCTATATGTTATTATTCCTTCTCCTTGCAAGCTTTGTTTATTGTTTTTGGAATGGGATAAAGAGAAGAAAATTTGGACTTAAAAATAACTTGCATGGTCTGATGTACAAAGATAATATACATGACAGCCTAAGACACAGATTACGGGAACATACAAATATATATTTAATTCTGTATTATTTTTAGACACATAAGAAGTATGGAGAGTCTGCTCCTCCAAGCAGGGGACTAACTGTGCTCAGGAGTGATTTATCCGACTTCAAGAAAAATAAAGTGACATTCATGACAGCCCTTTGCACAAGACTTTGAGTTCCCCCTTTTGCTTGAAGGCGAATCAAGCATAGGCTTGCAATACTTGACTGGATGGTGGCCTGGCTCGTTTCAAGACCTAGCTTCTTCCTACAGGCTGAACAGGCGCACGCGGTCGGAAACTCTCCTCCTTGTAGCGGCTCCCTGTTTCTATGGAAGTTGCTGAGCTGCTAAGGTCTTTAAAGAATGTCATTTCAGATGATTCACTTTCAATCACAGCAGGCCTAAATGCAAAGTTAAAAGGGACCTGCATGTGTGTGTGTGTATGCACGTATTTGTGATCCATGGCAGCCTTGATGAACGCATTGTTTTACAGAACAAAAAGTTTGGCTGCTCCTTTTCGAAGCAGATGCATTAAATGTAAACACACCGGTGATGTTCCTAAAATTAAATATACTTCAGGAAATGAAAAGGCTGAGTCCTTGTACTACTTGTAGTGTAGCTGTTAAGGCATGTATATTAGTGCACAAAAATATGTTTCCTATGAAAAAAACAAGGTGGGGGGTGAACAGAGAAGATAAATAGGTTAAAGAAGAAAAATTTCACCCTGATTGGTATGCTTTTTCTCACCCTTTCCTAGTAAAAACTAGAATGTTTTGTATCAACACAGAAAAGTTTCTGTCAAAAGGGAAAATATTTACCAAAAGCTTCAAGTGACTGAAAGTAATGTCCTGTAACATAAACTTCAAGGCCACTTTCTTTCTAGCAACGGGCGGGTCTGTGTCAGCAACCTGCCCTTGTGAGAGATCCTGCTCTGTAACCATCCAGCAGGCAAACCACCATTTGCAAGGACAGAAAAACCCCACATTGCTATTATTTAAGTTCCTAAAATCATCGTCAGAAAGGAGGAAAAAAAATCACATTTCAAACTAACAGGGAGTTGGAGTATTTTTCACATTGAAAAGTGCCTAATAAGCCATTATTTTCTATTTGCATTGAGGCATAAAAATATTAGCTTCACTGAGAAACAATGCTAGGGTAGTATGTTCGATAGGGTAGCTATGTTGTAAGTGGAAACAAATACTGGTGAAAATTAATCTAAAGAGGCTTGTGTTTCATTTGCCAAAAATTTGACTTCAAAGAAATGTGATATCGCGGTACCTTACAATGGACAGGACTAGAGTTACAGTGTGAAAGTGTGGAACGGGAGGGTGGATATGCCTGAAGGTGGTCTTCACACATTTCATATTACCGTTTTACTTGGCTGTTCCCTTCTGTATTTAAAATACAGTTTCAGCTATGAAATGTGATAATGATAAAACACTATCGATACTCTCATGCTGTTTGTTCAAAATATAGAGCACAAAGGGACAAAATTTCAAGTGAAAGTAAATGATGATGATAACAGACTTGACAGCTAAATGAGCAACAGCATCCTACAAGGGCCTTGCTGTCTAGTCTTCCAGAGCCAAGCACTGTCAGCATACTTTAAATGTTAAGTTTCTGAATGTAGTGCACAGTTTCTATGATCAGGGTATAGGAAACAGCTCACTGTCCCATCTGATCGTGCCTTACATTTAACTCCACTGCACATGAGCATGGGAGTATGCTACCATGCTACACAGGTAGCATATTGCATATACGGCCATGCAATATATGTGTATTATATTAATTCATATCTCTTTCTCCCACTCTGTTATATGGAGCCAGACACAGGCAAAACACCAATCCAGGCTCAAAGAGAAAACATGTTTTTCTTACAGCTACGTCCTTGCTCTTTATCTTAATGCAGTCTTGAAACTCTCGAGTCTGAAGAAAAAAAAAGCGAGATCCAGCGTATTTTAGTATCTGACCACTAGTAGCCCACATGCATTCAGGCTGCAAGCTTCTGGGATCCTGCTGAAAAACCCCATTCCAGTTATTTCCAGCAGCTTTAGCAGGAATCAGATGAAAGGCTTGCACTTTCGACATGCCCAGTTCCCCCACGACGGAATCACTGTGCAGAGCAATTCCACAGTCCCCCCTTTGTGCCTTTCTTTCTGCAACAAACCCCAGTCTAGACGGGACCTGGCTAGAAATTCCCATCTCGCTGCTCCAGCCAGACGACATTTATCATCACCTTCAATGTAATGCTAGCTTGAGACCTCCAAATAAATGAATTGGTGCAGTTAAAGCTCTGCTGAGAGCTTGCTATGCTCCGGTCAGGCTCTGTCAGCTTCTGAAAAAAAAACTCGCTTTCCAGAAAAGTCTTCGTTTGTCAACAGAATATAAAGTTCAAGTAATAAATTGCAGCAGGCAGGGGTTAGGGTGGAGGATGCTCAACGCAGTGTCCGAACTGCCTGCCTGCTAGTGTCCCTCCTGCCATGCGTTTTGCTGATCCTGCTTGAATTTAGGAGGGGAGGGACAAGGAGGAAAGGGGCAAACGTTTCACCCAGGATGGGAGGCAGGGTGCAGGCAGGCAAGGCGCTGCGCAGTCACGCTGCCTGAATAGGAAACCCAGCCTGAGCAAAACAAAACCACAAGGCCATTTTTCCTAATTCAAAGGGGTTCAACTTGTTTTGCAACAAGAGCTAGCTCTTCTTGTAAAACCCTGGCATGGGTAGCTTTTCCCTCCGCTAGCTGATCCTGTTCCTTGTGTTGGTTAGGCAACCGCTGCCCTGCCTTGTCGCTCCATCCTGGCAAGGCACAAGTGTATAGCCTAGGCCAGGCCTCTTATTTTAGCATCCCGAGGGGACTATTCCAGCTGCACAGCCTGAGCCAGAAGATGAAAGCTTGACCGATCGAGTTTAACAAGTGGGAGCCCAAGTTCTCCCTCCCTCTCCTTTCCCCTCTCTGATTTCTTTCTGGAGGCTCCCAGCAAGGAGAGATTATTGTAGTAGGATTTTGGGAGGCACCTGACATACAATAACTTTTATAACGCGAGCCTGCTGATGACCCGCACTCCCTCCCTGCCCCTGCTCCGTAAATGCTGCCAAATAAAAGTAAACCACTTGTGCCAATAAACGGTTTGATCTTTACGAGTTTTCAGAGCCCTTCCCCATAAACTACGGGCTCTCTGGGACTAAGGGAGAGCTTGATTGCATGAAGTTGAGAAGTCAGCCGGGGCCAAAGAACGCTCGGCACCTTGCAGGGTCAGACCCTTCCCACCCCGGGCGCACCCGAGCTGGATGCTTTCCCATCAACCTCAACAGTGCTGCCGTCTCACCCACGATGTCCATCACGGCTGGTGGCAGGGGCCCAGCTGACTACAGCAACACTGGGTTGTGTTTGGAAATAAGCCAGATCTTGAGGTTCATTATCCTTTGGAAATCACAGGGTGAGAGTGAGGGGAAAAAAAGAAAGAAAGGGAATCTTGACCATTTTAACAGCAGCAGGGCAGTATTTAATTTTCAATCAAGTACCTAAAACAGACTTCAAAGGGCATTTAAGCTAACAGTTTTATTTTCTCAGGGAATAGGAGGAAAGATGAATAAGCAGAGTCAGATCTTTCTCAAAATAATTGCAGCCTTGACATATCTAAATTAGTTTGTAGAAGAAAATTCAGGGGCAGTTGGTCTTATTAATTAGAGATGCACCAGGACTGTAATACCCAGTTACTCAAGGGCAGCCTGGAGCTACTAAAGTAAAATAAAACAAATCTTCCTTCTTCTCCTGTGAATTCAGAACATACTCCCCTCCCTCTCCCCCTTCCCCATTTTAACTAAAAGTCATAACCAATACCTTCAGTTTGGAGGGGGAAGGGAAGAAATGTCTATTAAAAACATGTCATGACTTCCTCCTCCCACCTTACATGTTTCGTTGCGTTTATGATGGATTGCACTGTCGTACATGTAATAGGTTTTGTTACAAATGAGTGAGAAAACAAGTATCTCCGCATTTAAAAAAGCATTACTTAAACACTATTAAAATCCTTTGATGTTGAGGGTTTTTTTTTCCAGAGGAAAATAAGCAGTATTCTTTCATTCTGCAGATGCTCCTTCTCCACTGCAATGATTTTTGCTTGTGGTACTGAGCCACCTCTGTGCAGAGTTACCCTGCATGCTCGGTGGAGGCACCTCCGCCTTGGGGAACTGGGAGCCCAAATAGGTGGGAGAAGAAACCCACGGGGCAGGAGAAGAAAAGCAAAGGGCTGAGTCTGGGGTGGCCCGAGGTCACACAGAATATTGTCGCCTGTCGTGTGCCTGCACCTTGGCCCATGGCAGAGCTTTACTTGTATGTGGTGGACAGGCACAAGCACAGCTCTGCCCAAAAGAGCTGTGCTGGGTTTGAGCTGAGCTAGGGCTGCAGGGATCCCAGGGTAGCGGCACCTGCACCGGACTGAGAAGGATGTGTCATGAGTGCATAGCATCCCTGCCACACGTCCCCAGGGTTTTGAAAGGCACTATCTTCTCTTTTTTTGTTTGAAACTTGTATTCAGAGGAAAACATGTCCCACTTGCCCCCAGAGTGAAAATCGTGGGTGAAGTCACAGGGCTAGAATAGAAAATAAACTTGCTCGTCCTTTCCTGCCTTAACACATGATGGATGACTGGTAATGGGAGACAAATAAACTGTCTGTAGGCTTGTTTGGGCTTAGATAGCCATGCAATCCTTCTTGCTTTTGAAGCTTGAGGAGAAGACACTAGGAATGGAGAGGCCATGTTTCTTTCTTTTCATAAAAGCCAGGCAGCTGGCAGTAAAGTTTCCTCTCCCCAGGCTGCCTATGTCAGGGAGATCAAGTATAAACAGAGAGGGCAAAGAACAGCTCATTCTGAAATGGAGACGTACATTTAAGAGGGGGATGCTTTGGATGGCTGTGCAGGCAGTAAACCAACTGGAACAGGGAAGAGTCAGCACTGTGTTGAGCTAATGCAGCTCATTTATTAAAATATTTCAGATCAGAAGTATAGTAAAAATTATGATTCTTAGTGAAGGAGGCAGAAAACATGCCTCTTTTCATGTCTTTCTTCTATGGTTGAATTACAGCTGATTTTTTTCCTTCATTAGCTGAAAAACTTCCAAACTACCCTGATTTGCAACAGCCAGGAACTGCAGGCCTGACCCTGAAGCAAATAAGAGCAAGTGTCTGGGAGCAGAGGGAAATAAAGCACATCCCATGTCCTGTCCCTAAGGCCTCCCTGTTAATCCGGAAGCATCACTTTATCCCAGGGGGCGGGTAGAATTTTTGAGATCCCCTTAGGAAAACAGCACACTACATTTCCTGATTGACACAGTGTCTTTAGTGAATTTTGAACAAAATGTTTAAGGAATGCTTATTAAGGCTACAGGACCTGAGAAGACAGACCTGTGATAAACCACCCAGAGGACAGCAGAAGAGAGAGCTTGCTAGAAGCAAAGGTATCCGAGACTACTGAAGGAAAAGATTAAATGGCCAACCCACCATCCCACAAAGAGAAAAGCTATGTTTTCTCATGAACCTTGGACAATGCTTTCACAGCAACTGAGAAAGTCCTTTGAAACCCAGCACAGATTTCTCCCTCGGTGCTGGAGTCAAAAGGCAGAACAGAGCTGGTCAGGCTGCAAGGGACAGTGCTTTCATGCTTCTCCTTTCATGCAGACAGTGCATATTGATGTGACCATAGTAAAAGAGAGCTAATTTGTCAAAAACCTGCCATAATCCTTAACAGAAGTTAATTATTACAGAGCACTGTTGAGTTTTGAGGTAGTAAACATCACATAAACTAGACTAACAGAAATGCACTGGTACGGGAAGCACTCAAAAAGCATTTCCCAGGTCACTGAGATGCTGAAGGGGCTGCGGTTCTCCTGTTCAGCTGGACCCTGTCTCACTGGCACCCCAACGTTTTATCAGGAGCTGCCCATAATGAACAAGAGCAAACAGCTCATAGCATTCATGGCTGGAGTAATTATTTTTCACAAGAATATCCGTGATCTTTAAATTTCTAATCCTCATTCTTTGCAGAGTTAAACTTGGGCTATGCAAACCTGAAAAGTTCAAAGTGCAGCTGTGCTTTTTTTTAAATAGCAGAACTCAAACTCAGACTTCAAAACCTGCCTGTTACTTATTTTCTAAACATACATTTATGATTTTTAAGCAAATACGTGAGCTTGCAGGGAGGCTTTTTGACATGGTTTTTGAATGCTAATGTCAGCAAAATTGACCTGGAGAGGATGTTAAACAGGAGCAAAGAGTGACTGTTGCTGGAGCTTACTTTCATGATGACTGGTACTGTATCTGTCCAGTTGTGAAAACAAGGGGCTGTTTATACATATATGTACACAGATAAATAAATAAATAAATGTAAAAATAAACCTAATGATGACATGGATTGCAATTGTCAGAGATGGCGGGAGTACCAAAGCTATTAAAAGTTCTTAGACATTTTGTATGCTGTTGGACACCGTCCATCATAAAAACTGTTCACTCTCTATGGAAAGCTCAGGCAAATTTCACAGAAGCAGCAAGACAAAAGGCAAACCTTTCTGCACAGCCACATTGCTTTTCTTGGGTTTCATTCAAATGTAAAATGAAAACAAATTCCCATTCCCAGGAAGCTGCAGCAAACTGTGGATGTCGGCTCTGAGTCCGTCCCTGTGTGTTTTCAATGGAAGCCTCAGTCCAGGAAACTCTCAGCACGTGCTCGAGCCCCTTTCCAAATGTTTTCTTGCAACAGAGTTGTGGATCCTTTGGGGGTAGAAACCCTGAGACTAAAGAAGGACAAAAGGATGTGAAAAAGGAACTGCAAGCATCATCTTCCTTGCATAATGTTTTACCACAAAAGGAAAAAGTACAAACCCCACATGTACACTCTTATTTTAGTATATAGCTATAGTTTGTGGGGCAAAGAAAAAAAGACTTGTGGAAATTGCTCTAGAAGGAACTGCCTAGGAGAACAAACTGAAGGATAAAACAGCGATGGCTGTTTGGTATAAAGAGGTATTTATTAACAGCATCTCTCCCACAATGCATTTAGGTTTTTCAGAGGATCATCCTTTCATACTGGAGGCGAGCCAGCCATGATGAGGTGTACCCTGCCACCCTTTGCAGCTGCCCCAGCAGCAGTGGTGGTGACAGGCACAGAAGTTCCTGGGGAGCAGTGAGAGACCCTCCCCATTGCACAGTGCCATTGTCCAGCACCCACTAGCACACTGGGATGGTCTTTCTTACTCACTGGAGGTGATTCCTATCCATTTGTGACCAAAATTCAGATATATCTCATTATCCCATGAGACTCCTGCTTGTGTCCTGCCCCAGCCAGGGCGATGGACGGTGATGCCACCCTTGAGCTGCTCAGATTAAGCCACCTGTGCAGCAGGACTTGGGGCTCCCTCCCCTTCCTGTTCAGCGGCAGGATGCAGCTGTAGCCTGGCAAGCTGGGCCTCAGGAGCTGGAAATAAACATGCGCCCTAAAGTTTGGGGCCAAGGGATGCCCTCCAGGAGCTGAAGGGGATCTGGCATGTCTCCCTGGTGATGGAGGCAGTCGCCATGGTAACTTCAGGACTGCACACATCAACAGATTTTAACATGTTGGCAGTTTGGGAAGTGACTGTTTAGGCATTCCAATTAGACCAGATATTTACACGTTTAAAGGTATCAAACGCTTAAAACAAAAATAAAAAACCCCAGGAAGATCTATCCGAGAGAGCCTAAGTAGTGCCAAATTAGAAAGTAAGCCCTAAATACATCCTTAATGAAGGCACATTTGAAAAACAGTGTCTAAACACAAGGAGGAAAAGGGAGCAAAGAAGGAAAATTAAACTCCCATTGAAAACAAACAAGCCACCGCCCGCGGCTTGGCAGTGGGTGACAGGGCTCTGCCTCGTCCCCTGCCACGGGTCCAGCCCGACCCCAGTGTGGTGAGGTAGCCACAGCCAGGACCGCCCCGTGCATCTTCTCCAGATCCCTGGGGGAACCCCCAGATCCCCATGCAGCTTTGGCTGCAATTAGCCTTCACCTGTGAAACACAACCGGTTCAGTTCCCTTCCTTGTCCCTCTGTTGGTACCAGTCTCTGCTGTCACCCCATTTTCAGCATGCAACAGGCATTGTGACTGATTTTACGCGTGGGAGATGTTGGGAAGAAGACGGAGATTGTGACAGCGGATCTGAAGGTGTTAAGTATGGGGCTTTATCTCCTGGCATGGCAGCATGGGGCTTTATCTCCTGGCATGGCAGCGTGAAGCTGAGGGGTACAAGCTTTTGCCTTCAGCCGAGAAGATCAGCTTTGACTGATACCAGCACTGACTTTTAAATTGCCATTTTAAGTGTCAGGCTTAGCCACTCCTGGAAGCATATAAAGCAGTTCACACCCCTCGGATCTTTTGTTCCACAGAATAATTGTGTTTACACCTAATTCAGATTTTCAAGGCATTTATTTACAGCTGGCTAAAGCTAGAGATGTGGAGACAGACCCCCCCAACTATAAAGTGATACTAATTAAAAAGGACCCTTGCAAGCTTTGATCCTGGAGCACTGTCTTGTTTCGAAAGGGTGCAAGCTCCGTGCCTGTGGAGTATGACAGCCCTCCTGCCGCAATTAGAGGGATGACTGTGCACGCTGTTGCCAAGGAAGAGGAAACTGCCTCCAAATCAAGGAAATCTGAAATAATTTAATCTGGCTTTGCATCCCCATGCAGGCAGGGGAGAGGAAAGATCCGTGGCCACAGACATCAGCTTCAAATCTGTGACTGCTTTCCTCGCAGCCTTGTCCATGTGCCAGTCCTCATTTTGGCAGAGCCCCCTCTCGCCCTGACCCACCGGCAGTTCCCGTAAACCCGCCGTGTGCTTCTCCCCAGACCTTCTCTCCTTTCTCTCCCGCCACTGCAAGCTCACAGTATCTATTCGTGCCTTCCTCCCCATTAGTGTCAAGTCCAGACCTAACACCCCGTGGCAGCCTGCCATCCCCAGCTACTGTTCATAGCCTTGCCATTGCCCTCTCCCTCTGTCCCAAACTCCCTTCTAGGTGACTCTGGCACATCCCTCCCCCAAAGCCACCCACAGACCCTCCCATCTCTTAACATCAGGGATCTTCCCAGCTACATCACTTCACTACTTTAGCAAAATCCATGTAATTGTTAGACTATGGTTGAGATCTCTGCCTGTCATGCTGACCGATACCATGTAGTTGTTTGTGTGGGCTCCACCATCTGCCTGTATCTGCCTTGTCTTGTAGTCACACTGCGAGCTTCTCAGGACAGTGGCAATCTTTTGACTTCACTCAGGATGACCTTGTCTACTTGTGCTTGTCACCACTAGGAATTTACATTGCGATAGCCATCTCAAATTAGCCACCTTGACATAAAAACACAAGGTCTGCCCTTAATATTGATATAATGTATCTAATTGGCATGAAAATAATTCATTAGATCTGTAAAAGAAAAGAGGACATAAAATCAAAATAGTTAGTATTTTTATCAAATATCTATAATCAGAATAAACAGAATAAATTATCCATTAATCCCTTTCTACTCTAAAACGAGATCTTTCTTTCGTTCCACATACCTTTCCTGCTTAATTAACTACCATATCAATAAGCCAATGAAATTATGGAAAGTTGCATTTACATAATCAAATCTATTTTAAATCAATCTAATTAAATTGGTGCATACCTCTAATGTAGACATTTAAACCAGCGTAATCCTTACACGCACTGTTTTTAGCTAGCATTGATAAATCACCATAAACTGATTTAAGCAAAGGATTAAATTGGTTTATGTGCATCTAATTAAGATGTTTGTACTGGTTTAACTTGATCCATGTTAAACTGATTTCTTGAAAGTGGTGCAAGTTTTTTGTATAAACAAAGCTTTGGCTTCCTGTCCCTTCGGTTCCCTTGCAAGTCCCAAGTCATCGTCTGCAGGCCATTCACTGATGAGGTCTGAAGAGCTGACAGATCACATGGTGCTAATGACCCCCAGCTCGTTTCCAGGCTTTCAGTATCTTTATTGCTAGGAGGAACTTCAGGTCAGTAAAAACAGCAGGAGAAGAAGGAAGAGCAGTCAACCTAAACTGACCTCTCTCTGACGAACTCACCAGTCTGGTGAGGCTGTGTGAGTGACCCCAGTGAATGCCTCTCCCAACATCTTTTAATGCTCATCATCCCACAGCTCTCAGATCCTCTCCTGTGAAAATTCCTTATGAATCGGTTAAATTGTGAGACGCCTCATTTCATACCAGAATGGCGCTGTGCTCATTCCCCTGAAAGCCATATGAGAACCTACTCTGCTCCTCCAGGCTCCGTGTGCATGAGGATGACTGTTGGATGAGAAGAGAAAGGCTTTGCAATTGGTAGACTCTACTTTCACCGTTTTCTTATGAATACGAGAAATTCTTCTCTTTCACACTTGGTTGCAGGTCCACTGGACACTTCTTTTTAATTCCCACATCAATTCAATAGCAGTTCAATTGAATTTTTGTAGGTTATTAAAAAAAAAAAAAAAAAAAAAAGAAGCAGCCAGTTTTGGGATGGTATCTTCTTTTCACATTATTGTAGCTATTGTATTTCATCTGTATTATCCTGCATCTAAGGGCTTTGTTTGACTCAGCTGTAACCTTTCAGAGCTTCTGAATGAACAGAAGGAAAGTCAGAAATTAATCTTTATGCTACAGCTTTTTAAGCCATTTCAATTGCAACATTTCTTAACCTATAATTTGGCATAATATTGTGGGGTGCATCATGCTGTGGAACTAACTGTTCTTAAATTGTTCTATTTTAACGAGTGAATTTCTCCATTTTAAGGTTATGTCATGGTGAAAAACAGTCTTAATTTTAATGAAACAAATATTTTTCTCTCTTCGTGTTTCTATGGTGAATGTATCAGCCTGAAGCCTTGAGGGTGCCACTCTTTTTTTGCAACAGAATGTCTCACTCATAATTTAATCATTCAGTGGCACAGAGTAAATCTGTAGCCCAAATTACTCTGAAGTGGCTGCCTAGCAGGAGGGACATTTATGTCCATTACACTTTCTTACCCAAGCAATGGCTGAGCACAACTGGGGGATGCGACACAGTTTTATAGCTTTAGATTTTAGGAAGGTCGTTAGACTGATCTAGGAACACAAAGGTGATGAAAAGGTAAGTGCTGGATCCCTTTCAAGCTTATCAAAATATGGCTACCACTGTTATTTCCAGAGGAAAACCTACAAGTTGCACAAAACTATTGGTTTGTAGGCCGGGTGCTAAGACACCTGTGATCTGACATAGAAACAATATCTTCTTCTCAATGCTATTGTCTTAGTCTTTGCATGCATGATGCTTCTCATCTGCTTGCCAGCATACGCTTAATGCAAAGTGATCTGAAGAGCTATTTAACCTTGTCACTTTCCATGCAAGCAAAGTTTTATGTCTGCAGAACAGGAAATTCGCTATAATGGCAAATGTCTTACACCATTAAATGGGCTGTTGAACATTGCTAAAGTTACTTGGAAGGAGTTAAAATCCCCCTATTGCTTACTATGATTCGTTACAATGATTACTTCTTTCTTGTTTGAACCTTTTTTGGCAGGAGGGGGTGTTTAGACCTGAAAAACAACTGGTGATGGAACCTGGAAATCAGATAATTGAAGCATAAAGTCCATCCGGAGACACAGAAAACATGAGTCTGCCCTATCCACGGCAGCAATCTTCGTCTCTGAACCCAAGCACAGAATAGTAGCTGAAGGCCAGTGCAAGTAGAATTGAATTGGGAGTAAATCATGTGTTAAAAGCTAGCCATGGTCTTATGTACCTGAATGTCCCAGTCAGCAAGACCAGGACGGACACTTCTGGAGGAATTCAGCTTGTATCTGCAGCACGCACACACACAACCACCTGAGAACAGCACACATACTTGTAATCCGCACTTTTTAAAATTCCCCCAGCTGCATGCTAACAAATGTCATCAGATTCAACAGACGGCAAATCAGGTAGGCAAAACACAGAAACCTTTTTGAAAATCTGCCAAAACAGAATCATCTTGAGATCTAGCTGCCATTTAGTGCACAGACTATTTTGTGTGACAGGGATGCAGACAAAACCACACAAAGCAAACAGCTTCATCTGGATACATTTCTAATCGATTCGTCTGAATCCTCAATTGTAGATGAAACCATGCTTAGCAGAGTCCTCTACAAAAGCAAACATAGATCAATAAACACCCTATAAGCTGGTGAAATAAATCTTTGCAGGGAATCAAGATTTATGCTAATCTGAAAGGGCTCCTTAGCAAGTATGCTGTCATATTCATTGCTTCCTTTTTAAGAGTACATTTTATAACATCCCTTTATAAAAAGGACAACCAAGTCCTGTGCAGGAGATCATTGGTGGGGGCAGAGTCCTTCCCCTGTGCTCACTTCACAGGAAGATGTCACCTACCTCTGCTCCAGTACTTCAGAGTTACACAATATTTAGAAATGTCACCTGCAGTTTCCAGAACCTGTTGACCTGAAGCCCACTGGCTTATTTGGAGATTTGTCCTTTGAAAAATGTCTCGTATGTTGACAGCTATGGCTATGTCTTGGCTAGGATACAGTGTATTTTCAAAAAATGTATTTAAGTACCATTTTAAACCTCTGGTCTAGGCAGAGTAAGTGACCTTTTGATGTGGTGACTATGCATCATATAAGTGATGCCATATAAACAATATATATACACATATAAGTAATATAAATATTCATGTATATATAAATAGAAACATAAAAATTTTCTAGATAAGCAACAAACACACACATATGTATCTATAGACATATAAATACCTACCATTAAAAAACAAACCAAAAGCTCCATCAGTTTGGTGCATGGCTATGCAGGCACTATGTGTTCCAAGTGCTGCTCAAAGGTGTGAAACTGTCACTGTGATTTATCTGGGAAATAAAACCCCACAAATCCTGCTGTTCAACTCATCCAGCGGGATTTTTCCCTGCTCTACCCACTCCTCAGTGCTGCCTCTAAGCCATGGTAGCCTTGATGCTATTTTACTGTCCCTCTAATCTTTAAATCCTGAGATTATTATAACAATTTGCCTTTTGGCTCACTTCCATATTCTCTGTGCAACTCAGGAACCCTGTTTCAGTGATACCTCTTGGGGCTTCTTTGCAGAGAGGGACACTGGAAATCTCCCATACAATAAGATTTTCTTAGCTTTCATTCAACAGTGGAGCATCTGAAATTCCAGTCCTAATTGCAAACCTAGTCTCTTCCAGGACTAAAAGCCATCTGATTTTTTTTTTTTTTTTTTTTTTTTTTTTT
>WHYT01015718.1:174924-325051 GCA_009806455.1 Tetrax tetrax | reverse complement strand
TTTTTTTTTTTTTTTTTTTTTTTTTTTTTATTCTTATCGCTGTTGCTAAATGCTTCAGTGGAAAGGGAGGGAAAAGGAAACCCTTACTGTCTAATCCAGCCTCTGCAAAGATGTCATCCTAACTCCTGCTTGTTAGAGAGCAGTTAAAGCCATGGGACCCTAAAGCTTTATGTTCCTTCCTGGGAGCATTAGCTTTATAACCTCTCTTGATAGTTGTTTGCATATAAATATGCAATCCCTATCTGAAAGTTGCTGAATTCTTGGCCTTAGTGATTTTCTCTGGTAACCAAGTTTTCACATTTTATTTATAGGGAAAACCCCTTTTACCACATTTGATTATACCGTCTTTTGATTTCAATGACTATTTCAGTATTTTTTATTTTAGTGGATGGGGAAGAGAGAGAATCGTAGAATAGTTTAGGTTGAAAGGGATCTTTAAAGGTCATCTAGTCCAACCCCCCTGTAAGGAGCAGGGACATCTTCAACTGGATCAGGTTGCTCAGAGTCCCGTCCAACCTGGCCTTGGATGTTTCCAGGGATGGGGCATCCACCACATCTCTGGGCAACCTGTTCTACCACCCTCATTGTAAAAAAAATTCTTTCTTGTATCGAGTCTAAATCTACCTTCTTACATTTTAAAACCATTACCCCTAGTCCTGTCACAACAGGCCTCGCTAAAGAGTTTCTCCTCATCTTTTTTGTAGCCTCCCTTTAGGTACTGGAAGGCAGCTATAAGGTCTCCCTGGAGCCTCCTCTTCTCCAAGCTGAACAACTCCAACTCTCTCAGCCTGTCCTCACAGGAGAGGTGCTCCAGCCCTCTGATCATCTTTGTAGCCCTCCTCTGGACTCCCTCCAACAGGTCCATATCCTTCATGCTGAGGGCTCCAGAGCTGGATGCAGTACTCCAAGTAGGGCCTCATGAGAGCAGAGAAGAGGAGTGGAATCACCTCCCTTGATCTGCTGGCTGTGCTTCTTTTGAGACAGCCCAGGATGTGGTTGGCTTTCTGGGCTACAAATGCACATTGCCCACTCATGTTGAACTTCTCATCCACCAGCACCCCCAAGTCCTTCTCCTCAGGGCTGCTGTCAATCCATTCTCTGCCCAGCCTGCATTTGTGCTTGGGATTGCCCTGGCCCATGTGTAGGACCTTGCACTTGGTCTTATTGAACTTCATGAGGTTTGCACAGGCCCACCTCTCCAGCCTGTCAAGGTCCCTCTGGATGGCATCCTGTCCCTCCAGCGTGTCAACCACACAGCTTGGTGTTGTTGGCAAACTTGCTAAGGATGTACTCCATCCCACCGTCCATGTCACTGACAAAGATGTTAAATAGGGCTGGTCCCAATACTGACCCCTAAGGAATGCCACTTCTCACTGTTCTCCTCTTGGTCATAGAGCTATGAGTTGGCCATCCAGCCAATTCCTTGTCTACTGAGTGATTCATCTGTCAAATCCACATAGACTTTTATCTTGTTTGTAGACTTTTGTCTTGCATCATCTTGTTTATCTTCTTTCAATTTTAAGCATGTAATGCTACATTATATAGTATAAGCCAAACATCTATCTAAGCAGCAGCAGACAGAAAACATGAAAAAGAATCCTGAATTTAGCGCACAGTCTGCACCATCTGCCATAAATTGTAAGAAGTCAATTAAAAAGTTCTTTAGCCAGTATCAGTAATGTGTAATGGGAGCATTTACTTGATTGCTAATGGCTGGGTTTACATGATGTCTCAAAGCATCAGTTGTGAGGGTTGGCAGAAGCACAATGTTAGGACTGTGATCATCACTATAAATTAAGTTTATGTTGATATAATTAGCAGTTGCAAGCTAAAGCAATATTTATATTGATCCTAGCAAAATCAATGTTGCACCAATGAAAACATACTCCAAAAGTTCATGTGGCCTGTGCCATGGGATTCCAGCTGTTTGCTTGTTCCAAAAGTCAGGAAGATGAGAAGCCCAGCAATTTAGCTGGTGCTCAGGGACTCTGCAGGGCTAAAACGCTCCTTTGTGTATTTTCTCTGGGTGGGGGGAATGGGGAAAGCCTCAGGAGAATCCAGCCCCAAGTATGATGCAAGAACTGGGCAAATAGCAGGGTGTGATGTTTATGTGCAGTTGTTTTAGTCCTTCGTGGACGTAAATTTAGCGAGTGTTGACTCTGTTGGTCTTGGTGTGCTAAAACACAGTGAGTTGTTCTCTTGAAGCTCATTGTACAAGGATTAGGGAGAGGAGAGCCCGCAGCGTTGCCACTGGCTAGAAGGGTGCAAGACAAGGTGGGCACGCTCCTACTCTGGCTTGCACCTGAGTTTAGTTAGTTTGCTCAGGAGAGAGCTACTTCTCGAAACCACATCGTTTGTTACCTGGATTGCTCTGCCTCTGCCAGCAAGCCTTCTCGTTGGCATTTAAAAATTTGTGCTTTTGGTTCTCTAAAATGTCTCACAAGACATCCTTTCACTTTAGTACATACCCCAGTGCTGGCAAAGGTTTACATTAAACCTCAGTTTAATTGCACTGTATAAATAACATTTATACTGCAGGAGTAGCTACAGGCCCCAACTAAGCCGGGGGCCTCTGTTGCCAGCCCCTGTACAAAGAGCGAGTTAATAATAGCCCGCAGAGCGAACAACCTAGTGTCTTACTGCCAGGTACCTGAGGTACGGGGCTTGCCCGGACAAGTCACTAGTTACATTTCTGTGACTCTTTGAGGGGCTGAGAGGAGGGTTACTGGGGAGCTGCCGTATTACTAGAAAACCCAGCTGAGCGCCCAGGGTCTCATGGAGGAACCAGCTGCAGACTCGTCCCCAGGTCCCCGGGATGAAGGCACCTGCCGGCAGCGGGGCCGCCTACCTGGGCTGCAGGCCGCACCAAGCCGCGCTCAGCCCAGGGTTAAGCCTTACCTTTGGACCAGACCTCCAGTTTCTTAACTCCTGAACAAAGGCAGGAGAGGATGTGAGGCAAAAGCATATTTTTTTTTTAATTTCTGACTGCTACAAACAACGTGACGTATCAAGAAGAAATGATGAAAAAAACCCTCAACCAACCCACAACATATAATTATTTTAAATTAAAACGGCTAAAAAGCAAAACAACAACAACAATTGAGCTGAGCACACTCTTCGAACTGGAACAAAAACAGGAAGCTAAACTCGCTGCTGGCCGAACTCCACCAAAGTCAATGTTTTGCCAGCAAAGGATTTGGCTCCACATTTCTCAACAGCAATAGTTTTACAATAAAGCAATAGATTTACTGCCTAAGTAAAAGAGCAGACGCTGCTTTATGTATTTTAGTGCTCTGCTCCCAGAGCCTTCCTCCAGGTGAGCCAGCGCGATCGTGATGATATGCTGCTCGTCCCTAAGGAGCGTGCTGATGATGGTCAAGTGAACCAAACCGGTAAAATCAACTTCAGGCTAAACAGAAAATGAATCTGCCTGGTAAATACATGGCTATGACAGTGAAAGGACTTGCAATGTTCCTGTCAGCTTTTACACTGTGTGGCGCAGAGAAGAGTGTGATTGGGATAAAGGGATGTCATCTACCTCTAATTAACAAAATCAGAAATAATCACCTGCACAGGCGTGATTCACGTCACATTCACAGAAGCAGCTCTGACAAGAGTCCAGCGTCCATGTTGCCAACTCCATTTGAACAGCCCATGTAATGAGTTATTTTGCCTGCATCTGCCCTTCCGCTTGGCCAGTAAATCTGTTGTTTCACCAATAATGCTGCTGCTTAGAGAGTGTGAGCTTCGCTCAGGTGTCCTGAGGGTCTTGCATTGCTGTTTGTGGGTGGATTGCCAGAACACGGGGCAAGGGGTGGTCTTTGGTGAAAATACAGCGCATCCAATCTGTTTTTGCCTAGTGAGACAGTAAGAACTGAAAGAGACTAAAAAGCACAGCTGCCCATGGATGCAGGAATGCAAACGCTAATTCCCACCTCATGGAGGTTGCTGAACTTCTTGGAGACAGCAAAGGTGGTGTGAGCGTGGGCATGCGGGACATGTCTCTGGCAGGAGCCTGGCACTGCCATGCTCTCTGCTGCTCAGATGAGAGGAGGAACAACCAAAGCGTAAAATTGGCTGTGGTCCCACCCTGTCGGCTGTACCCCCCCTCCACAGCAGAGCAGCCGTCAGTCTCCGCCTATGGGAGTATGCTGACATAGCCTCCACTTTTTCAGAACAAGAAGGCTGCTGATAATATTGGGAAATTATTATTTCAGCTGTTTCAAGATCCATAGCATTTTATTCTCTCTCTTAAAACATAACCAGGGGAGCAATTCTGAGCCTTGTTAATCAGAAAGGGCCTTTTAAAGTGTCGCACTGTCAATATAATACTGTATGAAATTGTGTTATAAATGCCAGTTTTAGGCAACTAGCATATTTTAATAATGTTTTAAAATGCAATCTTACTTTTACCCTTGCTAATGAAAGGCAGGTAACTGAGGATGGACCAAGTCCTAAAAAGATGCAGTGATGTGATCCTCTTCTCTGGGGCTGGGGACAGTCCTTCAGCGCCTGCCCCGCCACCAGTAGCCAGGAGGTCTGGCTCTGCACTGGCTGCCAGTTTCTGCGTCTCTCGAGAGAGCAGGGACAGGGGGAACAGGCTACTTAATGGGTGTATAGCCTTTCCACGAACAAAGGGATTTGCCAGCATTTAAAAGGGGCTTTTAGGTGTGTGTAAGTGATTTTAGCTTGCTCAGGATCCCTTGCTGCAATAGCTAAGGTATTTCAGGTCCCAAGGTAGCAGTTACACTGTTCGGTGGGGTCTCATATAAACACTGCTTGGCTGCAGCCTAAACTGAAAGGCTGTCTCCTAAAACAACAGATTAAGCCTCTTCCTCTGACAGTCAGCAAGCAACAGAGGGTGGCAAGCATGCTCTGCTGCACGAGGCAGCTGGGTGCTCTTGCAACCCTGTGAATCAGCCTTTCCCAGCACTCCCAACTGGGAACCGTTTGGGTTTTGCCCATCGATGCCCGCAGTGTTCCCTGCAATTGCGATGTCTATCCAATGTGCAACTCAAAAGTTACTGTGCATTGCAC
This sequence comes from Tetrax tetrax, assembly GCA_009806455.1. NCBI lineage: Eukaryota > Metazoa > Chordata > Aves > Otidiformes > Otididae > Tetrax > Tetrax tetrax. The sequence continues at coordinate 320,014 of WHYT01015718.1, read as the reverse complement.
AGGGAAATACCACTGAGTGGAAGGGATAGATCTCCACTGTTTAGCTAATTATTCATGCACAATAAATACACGATAAAAGCATTATAATGATATGAAAAAAATGAAAAAAAAATAGACTAATCACAAACTTCCTGCTTATGAAGAAGTTGGAAGAAAGTCTGTAAACAGAGACCAGTGTGACCCCAGTGTCTTTTACTCTTCCCACATATCCCAGAGGTGAGACGTGATATGTTCCAGAGGTGGATAATGAGAAGACACAGACTCGGACACACACACACACACATTCATCATGCAGGAAACTTTGCTGGTATATAGTGTTTTCTATGATTAAAGTGGAGGCCAGTGTAGCCAGGACTGAATATAGGGACTGAAATTCAGGACTGAAATAAGTCTTGTTTTCTAAATAACATGCAAGTGAGAAAATGCCCAGCCATGTGCAGAGAATGGGTCCTGCCTAAACAGGGACAAACAGAAGTGACCACAGCAAACTGCTGAGGACTTCACCTGGCAGCCGATTCCCGCAGGCAGGAGGAGGCTGTGTTGACATGCAGATATTTATCCAGAGGATGTTCCTGAGCATCTCTAAAGATCTGTTTACCCTTGGAAGTTGTCCTTGCTCATCTCCGGATTAAATTTGACTTTGTGTGGGTATAAAAATCCTTTTCATTCCAAATAACAAATATCCTACTTTCTTTCCTCACCCTTTTTTTTTCCCCCAGATGACCTGGCAGCCTCAGCCTGCTGTAGCCAACTGTTGGAAACATGTATTTTGCCTTGGAACAAGCTCCTCTGCAACAGGCTGGAGATGGACACTGCTCCATTTTCTGCAAATGGCTTTGCTCCTGGCAGTCATCCCTCCGCCATCGGACACTGCCCTGCGCTCCCCCAGCCTAAGTACCTGTGCATCTCCAGCGCTTTGAAGCTGAGGGAGATGAGGAAGGGCTGAATGTGGAGAAAGAAATGGAGAGCTGGAGGGCTCATAGCGGGTGTTTGCCATTAGGAGCGGTGGAGTGTGCGATTTCCACCCCTTACCCCCCCATCTACCTTTACACAAAAATCTCCTTCCCAGGAGGGTGAAAGCACATTTTATAAATAGAATTACGAAACTGTTGGGATCAATACCATGAGGCAGATGGATAGCTCAGCAGAAACAGATAGATTAGATGGCAAGATAAAATAGATTAGTCAAATTGATCCGGGGCCGATGAGATAAGGCCCTTCCGGAGTGGGCAGCAATGGTGCACGGGAAGGATGCCTCCGTGACCCCTGCACCCCTCCACTGCTTTCCCGTCGCCTCTCCCTTCATCCTGCTTCACGCTACACTGAACTAGAAGAACAAAAAAAAAAAAAGAAAAAGCAGAGATAAACACCGCTAGGCGAGTCAAAGCCCTCTCCTCCCCATTCTCCCCCCCTTCCCAGCCGCTGAGCAGGAGATTTCAGCTGGTGCTTTTCTTCTCCTGTCTAAGTTGGGGTCCCAAAGTTTGCCACTGACAAGAGGAACAATAGAAAGAGCCAGGAGTTGTGGCTTTGAGTCCAACAAAACCGGGGCCTGCTGCCGAGCACTCCCCTTCCTGAGAATAAGCATGGTATGAAAATACTGGCTTGAATTATCTAGGCAGATTTAGGAGAATTGCATGAAACCTTGTTTTACTAGGAGGCTCAGCAGAGAGGTGTGGATTGTATACACATATTATAAGCATACTGGCCTTTCATTTTCATTGCAACACATCTGCCCACACACATCCCTCTAGTAAGACTCTTGGGAATGATGAATCTACCCGAAACCATACCTGTCCATCAAAACCCAAGGAAATAACAGCAAATAGTCACATAGCCAATTTACCATTGCAGAAGAAATCTTAACTTTTGGAACACTTTTGAGTGCTAAATTTCACAATGTCTATGGCTTTATATTTAAATTCCTTCTACTCCTTTTTTTTTTTTTTTTTTTTTCCCCCCAAGGAAAAAATAAGAGTAAATGAAAAATCCAGAGACACTCTCTTTTTATAAACACAGTTCCATCAGCAATGCTTGTAAATTCTTTTACCTTTGGCTATTTGGCTCGCATGACCGGCATGCTGCATGTTACAAAAAAGCCACTCTTGAGAGGAGAACAAAAATGCCACTTTTTTCAATCCCAAACTGCCTCTGCCACAGTCAGGAATAAATGGATGGAAATTCAGTGAGGCTGGGGGGAGATAGCCCAGCCTTGCTTTTTGCCCTGAAGGACTGAAACCTTTCGTTGCAGATTTTGCCAAATGGTCAGGGCTCAGTTTATCTAACAGACTTAATGAAGTGCCCTATTTTATGTTACAGCAGTCCATGGAGTTGCATCCCCGTCTCTGCCCTCCTCGCTGCTTGTGTCTGCAGGCTGCTGACTCTTCTTTCTTTTGACCTCATGGCGAGCTGGTTTAAGCTAGGAGAAAACTCACTGTGCTGCAAGGAGAGAGGCACTTGGTGCTGGTTCAGCCCTCTGATATGGGAGGGGATGGGTAGCCAGGACGAGAGAGGTAAGAGGGGAGTAATGTTTCCCCTTTGAGCAGCTCATAGGTGATGAGTTCAGCTTAGCTATAGCCTTAAATGACACCTTAGGCCTTAAAGGGCCCAAACAAGGTGTCTGGCATGAGGAATTGATAAACTCAATCCCTGGTCTTGCAAGGAGGTTTGTTATTCCCTTATGAAACAGCACCGGTTAGAAAAATCGAAGTTTTCTTATGATTAATTTTCTTACAGAGAAAGATTGAATTTATCAAAGTTTTCTTTTGGAAGGAAAGACAAAAAAAAAGTCCCAAGTCAAAAGTCTTCTATCCAGAAATCTTAGAACTACAGAGTTTCACAGCGCTCAAGAGATCCTCGTCCAGAGCCCTGCTCTGAGGCAGGATCAGCTGTGCTCAAATTCTTCCCTAATAAACATTTCTCTGGCCTCCAATGGTGAAGACGTTGCCTTAGGAAAAGGTTAGCCAAAAGTCTCATGCTTCCATTCTCCCACATGGCTTAGGCTGTTTGGAGAACATCTCCCAAAATACATGCAGTTGCTTGGAGTAGAGACGGGAGCTGGTTTAATCAGGAAAACTCTGTGAAGAACATCGCGGAAGACCTGGTACCTCTGGACAGTTGAAGCCCTGCAGCAGCATGGGCACCTGGAGAAATTCATAGTGTGGCAGAGCAGCCACAGTGAAGTGCATTTGGAGGGCTGGCCTGAGTATTTTTGGATTTTGACACTCAGCTCTGCTTTTCCAGTCTTAACTATCTCAGCCATATCTAACAGGTAGGCACATGTAGGAAGCACGTAGCGATCATCTTCTATCCCACATATGGATTGCCACAGTCTCCTGCTGGTGGAAAAGTTAATGCATCAGTAATTTTGGCTACAGGCTGGCTTGAGCAGCCAGTAGCCCAGAAGGCATGGAAAGTGGCTTTTGCCCCTGGGTAAAGCAGAAGTATGCAATGAGTCTCCACATGATCAGTGGATTGCTTCTTGGCTGGTGCAGACTGGGAGAGCAGCATTTTATTGTCCAGAACTGAAGCTGCAGAGAATCTGAGCAATTATATTAAAAATATTATTCATATCTGGTTATTTAATAAATTGAATAAATTTCAATAAATTGAAAATCTTCCCCCCTGTGCGAATATGGTTCCTATCTGATTCAGAACAGTTAATATACAAAAAAAGCTACATTAGGGAAAAAAAGAAAGGCTAGTCAGCTGTTCAAAGGTGTGACATCTATGAAAGAAGCCAAGTCAGAGAAGTGTAAGTGATTAAAGTGGCCAAGTTAAACAAGATACAATTAAAACCACTGCTTCTCCGCCATCTCCCCAAAACTTCCAAGTAAGGCTTTATGAATCCTAGGGGACCAGGTTAGCTCTAATTGTATCTTGTTTAACTTGGCCAATTAAACAGCAAACCCTTCTTGGAGTTGGCCCTGCCTGCAGATATCACGCCTTCTGTGCTTCTGAGTGCTTTCTTCACTTTCTGAAGCATATATGCCATACATTTTTACTAGCTCTTGGGAATGTGTTTCTAAAAATGCCCTTTGGTTAAAGCCAATCACCACTATACGAACAGTATGCCATTTACCTGGAATAGTGGGAATTGTCACCCTGAGCTGTGGTACCCTCACCTGTGGACTATTTAAAGAGAGGACATTGATTTTTCAGAAGGATTTGAGAAAAGACCAGAAACACCTCTTGCCTCAAGTCCCCATTCGCAGGAGGCTGGAACTGAGCTGAATGCAAGGAAAGCAAGCAAGCCGATGCTGCAGACATTTAGGACAGACAGGGCTGTTACTATTCAGAGAAGATGGAGGCTAACACCTGAATGGAAGAAGAGGGAGCTGTATTTCCTCCGGGATAAGAGAGCAAATGAGCGAGAGAAATAGCCTCCTTCCCCTGTTCCCCTATAGGTTGCCAAAAGATGGAAGGGAAATGAGGAACTTGCTAATGCTTTTCCATAATTAATTAAACTCAACATTTCAAATTTTATATGCCTCTACCTCAGTTAATAAAACACATACAATGTTTTGAGATGGCAAACTGATCTTCTGCCTGCAACAGGATTTTTTGTTTCATTTTGATCTATTTAAAGTGGAGGAAACAGTCATTGTGGTTATGTGAACATCTCAGACAACGATCTGAAGCTTCAGAAGCTCATTCAGTGCTAAATTTTACCAGTAGCTACTCCGCATTTGCATGAGGATTACACACTGCACCTAAGACCAACCTCAATAGAACCCCAGGTCAGGGGAAACCCATAACTGTCTATTAAACAAAGTGATACACAAATACTCAACTCTTACAGAGGAACAATTGTTCTTCCTATTTTGGAGAGAGAGAAATGGGCAAAGTGACCTGAAAAGCTGGCAACAGAGGCACACCAAGCCCCAGAGCAGTGTCACACCACGACATTAAGCTGCAAAAGGGGACACCCCAAGGGAAAACACATCCTGCTCTTGGGCAGGAGAAGAAAAGCATCCATGTCTCTAAAACCAGCTCTGTTCAAGACTCATCTCAAACAAGTGCCTCCAACTCATTTCCCCATAATTAACACAGGGACAAGGCTTCTGTAACTCACTGAGGAGCGGCAGCTGATAATGTTCACTTACCACCTTGAAAAAGCCAGGTGCCGCACACATGCATACGGCATGCTAACAACATACCTATGGCACTTTCTGGGTGCCAAGAAGAGTGCATGCCTTTGTCCAGGGGTGCAGCACCAGCACAATCAGGCTCCTGATGAAATATGAATGATCAGGAAACACTCCGTTTAGTATCGCTTTGCCTTCCATTTCTTTAAATCAAACTGCTGCTCATAAACTTGATTAAGAGTATATTTGGAAAATGTTTTGATTGCTGTTTGTTGAAGTTTCCTATGCATTAAAATGCTAAAGAGTTTAAAAAAAAGTCACACATGACAAGATGCCTAAGGAAGTATGCTAAGCAATGCAGAACAGTAATAACGCTACTGGAGCACCTGATGAGCGAGCTTCACCCACTTGTATAGGGGAATCACCAGATGGCACTGTAACAACACATAGTTTTTCAAATTCTTTCTCTAACTGGGCAAAACCTGATGGGTTAATGAAGAAACAATACCTTCTTGTTGTTATTGTGAACAAGTAGTTTTGGGAGTGGTGCTGAGAGGAGTAGTTATGATAAACGGTTGCTGCTTCTGAGCTCCCTTCACCCAAAAAGCCGGGTTGACCCATGGATGGTATCTCTGTACTTGCCTGGATGTTGCTTGAGTAGCTCTGGCTTATGTGTACAGTTGAGTAAAGATGGTACACTAACTAGCAGAGTCTCTCTGTCATCTTCCTTTCATCTTTTACAAGATTTTAAAACATTATTTTAGCAGGAAATGCCTGTATATATATATATGTACATATATGTGTATTTACTGACATACACATATGCACATCATTTGAATTAATCAAAACACAGAGACTTCCCTAAGGTTATGAAGCGAGGCAGTGGTAGAGCAAGAAATGGAAGCCAAGAAAACTCTCTGCTAAACAGCTGTAACAGAAGTACCTTATTCATGTGTGAGTCACTAACACATACTTACTCTGATAACAAATAACGCATTCTTGGAGAGAGTCTCAATTTTGATTTATGTCACAGTTTCAGTAAACATAGAGGGGCTGCCAAATTTGCCTATATAAATCCCAGTGATCTCATATATTTTAATCACAAGTTTTGGAAAAAATAGACAAAAGGAGCTTCCCCTCCTCCCCCTTTTTTTACCTTATTAATATTGTGCTCTGGCATAAGGCTCTATTTTGAACTCTGCTGGAGAAGTGAGCATTTCTGAGGCCTGTTTATGACAAGATATAATTAATACTAGTGAGGAATTAAAGGAGATTTAGAGGAAAAATATTGTACACATTTGGAGTTAAATAACAATTTGGCCTCATTAAAACAGGTTTCCATTTATGACTAATTTTATTCCTAGTTACAAAGGCCATCGTTTGTCTGAGCAAAGATGAAAAAGTAGCTGTTAACATAGTGCAAATGAGAGTAAAATTGGAAAGGACATGTATGTTAATGAGCATCTGAGTGCCCTACAGTGCGCAAAAGTGAGCAGGAAAAAAAAAAAAGATTCCCCTGATATTGTTGAAAAGCTAATGATTATTTGACATGGCAAGGACTGCCTTGAACGTTCAACCTGCTTTACACAAAGATACAGTTGTTTGCAGGATCAGGGGCTACCTCAGAGCACTTCAATACAATACTAATTTCTTGATAGGATATTAATTATTAATTTGCAATTTTGGAAGTAATTTCACTTCCTTGCAAGGGAAGATCTGGCAAGGAATGGCCATTAACTGTGCACTTAGGACCTACCCCGGATACGTGAGCTTTGGTGTCTGTATGTGGCGATGTGCTTGGCTAAATCCCTGGACCCATATGCAAGTTGTCGATTCTCTCCCTCCATGCAGAATATGTAATTGGGCTTGTGAATAAGCAGACAGAGTGAGCCACATTTCATGCAGATTTATCTCATGCTCACACTCATCAAAGCCAGAGGGATCACATAGTCTTAAAGCCTGAACAGAACTTGGCCTATCAGATTTGCATTAAAACTGTACTGTATGGTTTTGTGTACAGGACTCCAAAATCAGAATTGAAAGTCCCTTTCAGTTACAGAAAACTAGTTGAAAACAAGATGCTTGAATCCCCACTTGCCAACAGCCAAAGTGCTTGGATATAAAAGAGACAGAAGAAGCCCTGTACCCCTGACAGTAGCTTAAACAATGATAGATCTGTCCCTTTTGAATGGAAACCCTGTAAGCAGGATGGCAACGTTGAGGGCAAAAGATGTGCAGGAAGGACACCATTTGCTGGTTCCAGCAACGAACTCCATTTGTTCTGTAAGTACCCAGAACGCCGCTCCATATTCCTGAGTGCTGCCCGCTGGCACCTTATTTGATGTGCAGCCTTGTGGGTGCCTTCTACATGTCCACAACAAGCTGAGCATCTTTGACACTTCAAAAAACATAGTAAAAAACAAGCTATCTCCATCGACTTGGAAAATATTATGGAAAGTTTGTCTCAAATTGCTGGTCATATGTGTTTGCAACAGCCTGAATTCGCAATAGCTCTCTTGTCTGGGGTACCCTCTGGCTGCTGCAAGGGCAAGAGAAGTCGCACTTCAAGCTCAAAAAACCAAACTTGGGCACGCATTAAGCCTGGGAAGACATTTCTGCTCCCTCCCAAGTGATGTTACAAGCAGAAAGGGAGCTCTTGGACACACAGCCAACCTAAAAAGCACTATTATCTCTAAAGCAATCATTTTGCCTGGTTGTTGAAAATCTAAATGGGGGTCAGTAATGTCTCAATCCAAGCTGCTCTATTGTTTTAAACATTGCTGTGTTTATTTCACCCCTTCCCATTCATTATGCAAAGAATCACTGTGAGATAAACAAGAAGCATGAATAGTTGTGTGGAGCCTGCCAGAATTCCCAAATATTTCATATTTTGGCCCCCAGGATGAATTCAGTCTCCAGACCACCTAACTAGAGAATGAGCTGGTTATTGTAAATGTGTTTGACCAAGATTACAGAAACTTTTGAGTTAAATCATTTTGCACTGCTCTGCTAACAAAATTTCCTCAGTATCCACCTTTTTTTTTTTTTAGATTGTACCTTGCCAGAGTGGTCTTGTGCTTGCACACCAACCAGCAGCCTATGGAAATACTGATTCAGTGATGGCATTTGTGGTGTCTGCCAGATACGGGGCCTTTAGAGGCCCACTGGGTACCACTCAAGATAACTGACATGCCGGCACCCTGGCAAAGCATTTGGAGGTGGAGAGCCAGGCTCAATAAGGGGTCTAACTAAACACTGCTCACAAGTCGTTGTGCAATCAAGTGACCTTTCTTTGAGCTTCATCACTATAACATGCAATCATTGAACAGATAATCATGACAGAATCCAGGTAAGTTATGCATTTATTGGGACAAGTAGTTCAATCATGTAAAGTCTGAGATAATTTTCCTGAGGACTACATCCATAAGGCATCAGTCCTACCAGTGTGGCATTAGATGCATTGCCTTGCTGGGATGAAGTGTTTTTTCTTTTCCTTTTTCTGTATCCCTTTCTCCTCTGCTTTTAACACCACTGTCTCCTCTGTGCTCTGTCCAGGTGTAGTTTGCCAGGCTGCTTCATCCCTTTCCAGGTGTGAAATAAATTCTTGCCTTCAGCAGAGTCCACAGGCTAGTCATACGCTTCACTTTCTTTGTGTTTTCTACTTTGGTCTTTTTTCTACATCTGCTCTTTAACAGGTCTATTTTAGAAGACGTTTCTTCTTTTTTTTTGCATTCATCAGATTTGTTGCACTGGCTAGGAAGAAGTCCTCTGCATATTCTGATCTATAATGTTGCCTTACATTCTCTCCAGATTATTATATTTTTGTATAACAAAGCAATAGGCTATTATTATAGAACCATAGAATAGTTTGGGTTGGAAGGTACCCTTAAAGGTCATCTAGTCCAACCCCCCTGCAGTGAGCAGGGACACCTTCAACTTGATCAGGTTGCTCAGAGCCCCCTCCAACCTGGCCTTGAACGTCTCCAGGAATGGGACATCCACCACTTCTCAGGACAACCTGTTGTATTAAAGTTGCTATGTCTAAAAATAGGAGTTCATCTTTCCTCCATTCAACTGTCTGCCTGGACATACAGCTCTCCATTTCTACTACAGGATTTAAAGTGATGATGTCAATTAAATGTTGATGGCACATCTTCATGGCAATTGTTTTACTGTGATCGAAACTGGCATACATAGTGCCCATGTTTCAGTCAACGTTCACAAATGCTCTGTCACTGTATTGATGTGTGGTTGCTCATCCTTCCTGGCTGAAAAATGAGAGGAAAAGCTCTGGTTGTGTTCCTGTGCTAAACTGCATAAACACAGTATTTCCAGAGAGCTGAGAGGGAGTTTGCGGCTTCATCCTGGAGAAGGAGAGAATGAAGATGCATCTCATGAACTCACTGCTCTCAGTTCTGATTTTCCAGCAGCTGGCAAAGCAAGGCAAGTCGCAGTAGAAAGGTTCATCAGAAAAAATAACTCTTTTCTGTTAAGACATTCCTTTTTCACTGTGAAAATACCAATAGTCACCAATATCTACTCCTGCAGCAGACAATGCCCACTCATATGTGGCAGGAAAGCAGCACCATGCTAGTAGATCTAGAAAAGACTTTAAAGAGAATAGCACATATGCCAATGAGCCTACAGCCTAAAAACCAAAGAAAGAACCAGGTGGAAAAGCAATATGAAGACTTAAGGAAGAGAGTCAATGTGATCACGGACTACATTTCCTACCATCCTGTCTCTCTGAGAAGCTGAAGCTGTCCTTGCTCGCTTCTCAGTCAAGGTATAGGAAATCACATTAGACGTTCCCCTAAACATCAGTTGTTGCCTTTCACCTTAGTTTTCACAGATAAACAAGAAAAGTTGCATTACAGGTATTTATACCATTACCATTGCCACATATACTGGAACTAGAGAGCCCACGAGGCTTCCCTGGGGAAATAGTTTACACGGGTTTGCACCAAAGTACTTCTGTGTTAAACCCACCTCTCCACCTTCAGTCTCCCTCTCCTTGTATGTTCACACTTGAATACATGTGCAACAGCTTAGGGTCCTGCTCTGAACAGAAAAAAAAACAAAAAACCACGTTTCACGTCAGCTTTGTGTTGCAATTTGTTTTTCAATAGTTGTTAGACAGCAGCATGCAAAGCATTGCCCTCAAACTTGGTTCAGCAGAAGCGCTTCACAGCCAGAATATGAAGCCCCACATGAGCCTTGGAGAGAAGAAGAAGGTCTTTCATCTGTGTTGTTTTATGATGGGCCAGTCTGGCTCCTTACAAAGTTTATATGGAGTTGCCAGGGGTGTAAGAGAAAGGAAAGAGAATTGCTAATAGCATATTCTCTTTCAGAGGTTCTTTCTCAGCATGTCCTTGTCCTGGACACACATTTATTTATTTATCGGACTTAAAAAAATCATACTTTTTCACAAGCAATTTAGCAACAGACAAGAACCCTGCTTCTTGTTGAGGAGTTTTACCTTTATTTCCAGATGACAGGACTGGTATGGCTGGGGGCCCATGCAAAAGTAATCCAATGTTGTTATTGTTACTAAGTTGTCCTAAAGAAAGTTGGACGCGGTTTATCTTTTACAGCACTCTTTTCTAATGAATTGGCAACACATCTGACTTGAGTCCTTGTATAGGGCCTCCCTTGAGCCCTCTCACCCCTACTTGTTACTGGCTTCCTGCTGATTTACAACAAAACTTTGACATTTGGTCTGCTCCTTAATAAGGGCCTGTGACATTGCCCAGGTATGAAAAAGGGGAATAAAATTATGTGGGTTAAAAATGATATAGCTCTTTGAAGGTGGAGACAGCAGAACAGGGCTTCAAAGTCCGGAGAGAAAAACGATACCCACAGAAGGCTCTTTGTTCGGACGGCTCAGCTGGCATAAATCTCCCAGCTGTGGTCCTTTTATACCACCTCTAATTATTTGAAACTCATTTATCATTTGAGCGTCAAATAATTAGAACTGGTGTACAGAAATGGAGAAGAAGAAGGAAAGAAAGAAGGCAGGAAAAATGGAGCAGACAGTGTGGGCCATTCAATTGGGTGATTTTGAACAGGAAGAATTATCTTGATAAGGTGACTTAAATAATTCCTGAAGTTCAGGGAAAAGCAAACCAAGGCGCTTTATTGTCTGTAATACAGCAGTATTGGAAATCCTTAGGCAGCAAAGGAGAATACAAACTTAACAAAGAAGATTCAAATTAAGCATTGGAGTTGTGGTAACTCCCTGAAGTTCCCATTCGAAAAAGCAGCGCTGTTTAGGTGCGTTGCCTACAACTCAACGCAGCGTTACAGCTCTCCAGTGTCAGAGGCCTGAAAAGGAGCCTACGTGTTCTTGCACACAGTAAATGCCAACCTAATTGCATTTCTGCACTGCCGCATGAGCAATACAGTGATCAAGCACTTTGTTCAAAATTTCCTGAAGGGCTCAAATCCTGCCCTGACTTACCCTTTTTTTTTGCAAAACCATCGACTTCAAAAGGATTTCATGGGTTAGCAGCGAAAGCAGAGTATTTCTTGCTGGGTGGTACTTTATTGGCCTGGCCAGGAGCCAGTGTAAAAGCAAGCCGGTGTTGTCATTGTTATTCAAATGTTCTAAAGTTCTTCTATAGAATTATATAGCAATATTCACTCCCCTTAGTCTTCATTTATTTTATTATTTCTCTGCATTCTGAAGAAGTTTAATACAAAGTAAATTTGGGTAGGGTAAGGGGAAGACAACACGACTTTTATGGAGAAAATCTGTGCCTCTCTAATATGGCCTCTGTATCTAGATAGGTGGCAACAAACAGTGGATAAAGGCAAGGGTATCACTCTGTTTTCACTTATGGAAGTTCCCTTAGAAACAAAGAAAAAGATGAGAGGGAAAAGAGATTAAGATGGAGGAGCACAAAAAAAAAGAAAAAAGCATGAAGCTGGCTAAGAAACAGAAAACACACACGAGGAATGAATTTCCAATTACGCAATGGGATCTGTGTTATCAGGTACAGGGGTCAACACGCTGCAGCTACAGGTGCCAAAGATATCACACAAAGATTTCCAATGGCCCCCAGGAAGATAGGGAAGGAGGAGCAACCCTGCATCTGCGAGAGGCAGCTGCTCCCGGCTCCCATCAAGCTCAAACCCAAGGGGAGCGGGGAGCTGAGTATGCATCTCGCCCGGCCCCACGTCCTTATCTCACACCAATCAACTGACAGGCAGCATTTTGCCTTGTTGAGCAACACTGGCTCCTGTGGAGTTGCTACTGTTGTTTTCAAACTGTAATTTGGGAAAGCAAGTGCTGCCCGGTATGCCACCGTGGGCCTGCTGTGCAGGCAACTAGCCTGGAAAGGTGAGCGAGTCGAGGAAAGAGAAAAAACACTCCAGGGCTGCCTACGAGGGACTGGAGGGGGAATCAGGACAGGAGGCATGCATGCTGGTGTTTTTGACAGATGCCTGCTGGGACCACAAGCAGCAGCCCAGGCCAGGGAAGAGATGCGCAGGAGGAAATACCCTGCAGAGGAGGTCTGGGCTTGGCATCATCTCCAGCGCCAGCTGGAGCCCCGTGGGTGAAGCGCAGAAGCACCGGGCTCAGCGGTCAGCCCCGGATCTGCTTCCCGTCCCCTCTGCTGTGCCTCCAGCTCGCCTTGCAGACCCCTCCTCCTCACCCTCTTCCTCCACGCAATGACCCCCTGTGCTAAAAATACCCCCCTGCAGGACTTGGTACAATAGATAAGCTTGGCAAAGCTCTTGTGGGAGAGGCTGTGGCTTCACATCTGCTTGTTAAAAATATCACATATTATTAAAAAAAAAAAAAGAAAAAGTTTCTTGTGACTAATTTCAACAGCAAACCATATGGTCTTTTTACTTCTCCTGCACTCATAATAATTAAATGGCTAATTTCCCCTCTTAAACTACCTTCGGCCCACAGAAGGAAACAAAGGAAATCACAGCTATTCAGCTACAAAACATCTTGTTAAAGCACAGCAAAGAGTTATGCAATTAACCCCACAAAAGCCGGAATTTCACAGTTATATCTAACACTCTGCGTTAACAAGAACAGGCTTTAAATTGAGCGTTTTTCTGTTGTTGTTTCTGTTTGCTGGCATGGCAGTCACAGTTAAGGTCAGGTGTCAGACCAGATTTAAGCCATAAATGTCTGTTTCCTTGGGGTTTTTTGTGAGACGGAGTCAGCACCTTATTGTGATTTAAATCAGCCGCTGGGTGCTTTGGAAGAGGCTTCCATTAAACTGGGAAACAAAGAATATGATTGCTTTCCTGGCACAAACGCCTGTGTATCTCCCCGTTCCTTGTACGTACCGTGGCAAGAGCCCTTGACACTGGTGTGCCGCCTGTGCGACCAACACCTTTTATAGTTTCATTTTGGGGCTGTTTTGGGGCGTCTCGGGCCTCACTGACAACACCTGCCAGCTCCCGCCTGCTGGGGCCTGCCCAGCACAACTGCGCTCCTCTGCTGTGCACCTGCGCCAGGAACGTCCAATTTTGCAATCCCATTTGGAGTCTGTAGAGCCATTGCCCAGGAGCAGTGGGATGCTAGGGATTTATACTTTATTTTTGACAAAGCAGCAGAATCTGTGGCACAGATTCAAGAAAATACTTTAAAATGTGCCTGACTTGAAGCACGTGGCTGGTTCAATTAAGGCAAAAGGAGCTGGGATTGCCCTAGAGAGATTATTAAGTTAGCTGGGAAGGTGCTTGGAGCAGAGCAGCAGTCCTTCATGCTATAGACCAAGAGCAAGTCAAAGTCCAGCAAAGGAGACCATGCTGCAAACTGATATTCCTGGGTGTTGCTTTCAGCATCGTCTCTTCTTATGGGCCGTGGGACTTAACAGCTGCCCCCAAAGGTGGCAACTTTGCTGCAAAGCCAAAAGCACTCATATCATCTTTCAGTTATCTTCCGTTTCCTCCTGCTCCTGGCTAAACAACTCCAAGGTCTGCAGGGTGGGACATGCCGCTGGAGCCTGGGGACCTCCGTGAGGGACAGTGAGATGCCACAGGGACATATCCCTGGTACCCAGCCAAGCGGTGAGCTCCACTGGAGGAGGAGCAGTTTCATAGAGGAGGACGCGGGTGGCACGGTACAATGAACTGCAAGGTAATTGCATTCAATGAGACTGAACGACGTTTCCGAACTTGATGCCTTAGGTGTGGGCGCCCATTCACCTGCTGTAGTGGAGTGCTCAGCTTAGCACTTAGGAGATTAAAACGGGTATTTGGGTGCCTAAATGCCTGTCTCAAAATTAAAATTAAAATTGGGTGTCTTCATTTAGACAATCAGGTTTGAAAATTAGAGTGAGAGATTGCATGCCTGAGTATAATTTAGAGTGCGGACTCATTATGGATATTTTTATTGTTTAAGAAAATCCTTCCTGGCTGGAAACGAGGCAATGACCAGGACTGTAAAGACTGAAGAAAACTATGATGGCGCTGGGCAATTTTCTTAATCAGATGAGCCACTAGATGACACTTTGCATAATAATATGACGGACTGAACATTTCCGTGCTACATTTTAATTTTCTGGCTTGGTAAAGACTATTATGGGCTGGTGCCAGGCAGCCCATAGACCATAAAGCTAACTAGGGCCTTCCTAAAGTACCTGCCTTCTTGATAAGGCAGGTGGCCGTTAGCTATGTCTCATGCATCCCAGCAGGAGGAGGAAAATAAAAGCAGAGAGAAGAAATTAGCAGGAAAAGGATGACCATAGAGCAACAGAAAGAGAGGGATGGAGCTGGGGCCTGGAAACTGGCCGGGGGAAGATGTGGTGAAGAGGAGGCACCACACATGGGAGAAGGGTGACAAGATGGGACGGCAAGAGACAAGAAAGGGTGAACAAAGTAGCAGCAGGGTCTGAAGAGACAAAAATAAGAGTGGGAATGGGGAGGAAAATTATAGCGGAGTTGGGGAAGATGGAGCAGAGCAGAAGAGAGAAGAACAGGAGAGTGCCACTTGGGAGGAATTAGAAGCTAATTATCCACTCATAAATTCTAGCAATATAAAATACCAATATTTCAGTCACGAAGAATGCTCCACATGTTTTCCCAAGCAGCAGCCTTCAAAGCCAAGAGAGAAGAAAGAACAAGGGAGAGCAGACAACAAGACTGTATGTTTCAAGTTGGTTTTTTATATTTCAGACAGTTTATTTATGTGTCTAGCATTAAATATAAAAACCCAGAAGAACATATTTTGATTGTGCTATGAGGTACAGTTGCCACTGATTAAAGAATTGAATTTATAAGGAGATGTAGCTTTCTGTACAAACAGAAAATAGCTGATTTAGATTTCTTACATTACACCATTTATCTATCCCTGTTTAAGAAAACAAATACACACATCTACTGGAATTTTCTTGGCCATTTATCAGCATTTCTCCCTGTGATGTGGATCTAAATACTCTGTTTTTTCCTGTGATCTCTTTCTTTATGCTCCAGCTGGGAAATGACCAAGAATGTAACCTTTATCATAAAATACTGCAATGTGCAAATTACTTGCACCAGTACAGTTGTGGGTTTGTTTTTTTTTTTTTTTTGTTGTTTGATTGGGGTTTTTAGGGTTTGGGGGGGTTTTTTTGGTTTAGTTTTTTTTTTTTTAATTCATTTTCTGAATGACTTGTTAGTTTTCAGTGAAAGCAGCTAATTCCAGTTAAGTTGGCTGTTGTTGTTGTCTTTTGCATGAAAGTTCACAACAACCGTACCCAGTGGAATATCAAGGGAAGCTTCTATTCCTCCTGCGGGCTAGCAGCCCGTCTGCAACCACTAGTATTTAAGCAGAGCACGCTGACCGGTGTTACCTTTCCACTGTAGCATCCATGCGCTGTGAGTCACTAAAATACCTAGGTGCCACAGATCTTTGATGATTTTACTCCCAAGGTGTTTGGCCTGGAGTATAATTTGGAAGGCTGCCTAACTGCATAGATGGTGTTAGCCTTTCTTTTGTGAAAGTACACAAATGGGGCAGATATACGGGGCAAAAAAAAGACTGTTCCCTAGTCCTACTCTTCATCCTCTCCAGACTCAGGAATCTCCAAACCTGAGGATGGTTGCAAGAGAGTCCAGCAGACTTGCAGGAGAATGTGTACATGAGCTATTTGAAATAGGGAAGGAGCAGATCAAATACTGAGGAACCTTTTTCTTCCTTTGCTTTTTGTTACTGCCTTTACCTAACATAAGAGAAGCCTCATTTAATATTACAACACAAGACAGCGGTTATAGAGGTGCTGTGTAGGTAATGCTGACTGATGACTTCTGATTGGCAGAGAAAGTCAGTTAGTTGGAGTGCAAAGGGAATTTTTTAGCCTTTCTCTGCTGCTGAGGTGTCCCATGTTTCTGCTGCGGCTCTTGGGAATATCGTGCTTACAAATCAATGCTTCAGAGTTACATAATGATGCCAGAAACAATTGACTTCAGGACTGGGGTATGAAGACTCAGAGAATTAGTAAATGTGTAAATCAACAGGATGGTGGGAATTCAGCACCTTACTGTTGCTTTCAGATACTAACAGAAAATTACTGGGTGCAAATGGATCTCTAATTATAGCCCACCTCTCCACAGCTAACATATTGCTAGCATTATCTTCACAAAACATTTCCACTTCCCCTTAGGGATACTTACTTCTGTTTTGGAAAAAAAAATCACAGTTGCTTGGAATCTAGAACAGAGCAAAGTCATAGCAACAGAACAAGTGAATCTAATTTAACAATGAGATTGCTCATTTTTTTAAAGGTGAAAATCAGTTTACAATTTCCATCTGTCCCCATGGAAGTCAAAATATGCTTTGACTTTCACATCTGTGTCTGACAATCATAATCCATAATACAAACAGTAATAAAATTTCCCTGCCCTATGACAAACAGGTACCCAGAAACACAGGCAAGCGTTTATCAGTTCCTTCTCCCACCTCACCAGATGCGATGTTTAAAGCCAGATACTCCTGCCCAAACCTGCCATAGACAGGCCCTGCACCACCTTGCTCTTTAAAATGTGATTTAGGCTCCCAGTTGTGGCTTCTTGACTTGGAAAACTGTGAACATGTTACTGTCAAAACACATAACACATTTGGCTGCTTCTCCAAGGGTCGGCATCTGATTTCTGTGCAGAAAGTGAGGTGAGTAGCTGTAGGTTCCTGTAGCCATTTAGTGGCCTCTCTAAACTGCTATGTGTTTCAGAGCAACTGGAAGTCTTGCCTGAAATACTAAGTCTTTGCAACTGGAAGTCTTTGCTGAAAAGATAACTCCAGCCATTCCCAGGGAACAGTGAGTCAAAACAGTGCTACTTTGCTGGAAAACCAGGTACAGAGCATTGCACAAAAACAACAAGACCAAGTGGCGAGGTGAAAGATATAACTCGGGCATATCCCATTCAACTCCAGTGTAGAAAGTGCCAGCAGAAGATCTTGAAATTCCTAAGTTGAATTTTTCTTACTGAATCAAGACTAACAATTTTATTTTTATATTGATTGCCTCTTGCATTCGGAGGTCCTTGAATGAAGGACATTTTATAAATGTAAATTTGATGGACTGATGCATTTATATTCATGAGAATGTAACTGGAACTAAGCAGGTTAGCATTAGTTTACACTCCAATTTTGTCAATAATAATCAGGAAAAGGAGGGATTAATGGCTTACCCTTATAATCTAATCATATCAATGCTATCCACTAACCTGGACAATATAAGAACACAACTGTTGTGCCAGGCTTGCATAAGCAATGATTTTCCAAATCTACAGTTAACCTTTAGAAGATGTTACGTGGGTTTTGGCACCATTTTCATCTACCATTTGCTGCAGAACATTTAAGTACAGCAACGTGCAAACAATTCAGGGTGCATATTAATAGAGAGGATAAACTATGAACATGAACAAAAGACGGATAATTTATATAACTGAACTACAGGTGGACAGCAGGTATTCATGCTATAGACAAATATAAAATGAGAAAATAAACTGTAATGTAGCTGGTTTCAAGCCCATTTTCCTAGGCAAGGCTCACAGAAAAGCACATTTATGGCCCTTGCTAAGTGCTATGGTAAGCATGATAATACTCCCCAGCAGCAAAATCCATGCTAAGACCCTTCCACACTGTACAGCTACAGCTCCTACGGCACAACTACTTGCCATAGGAGCACTGACCTACACCATACGTTGACACTTTATCACTCAGGCTGTCAAACCTCGTCTGGAGCAGAAGCACAAACACAGTGATAACATGGGTAGCTGCTAGCACCCTGTGTTACTGGCCAATGCTTGCACGATGGCCCTACCTCTGGTCACCACAGTGTTGCTACCACTGGCAGCAGGACAACAGTAAGAGGTTTCTTGAGCAATATCATCCCACCGCTCAACCTCCAGACAGTCCATTTTCCTCAATGCATGCCTTCATAATTTTTTATTTTTTTTTAAATTGAACTAGCATCTAACCCAACTTCCCCTGATGCGGTTGGGTAGAAGATAGGTCTTTCAGCTCTAACCGGAGATAATGCTTTGCCCACTGTGGAGAGGAAGCGTGCATCGAGCCTGACATCTGTCAGAGCCTATAGCCCTCTGCTTGCCTGTGCCAGGAAACGCAGCCCAATTTCTACGCTCCTGTGGTCTAACTGACAAGATGATTTCTCAAGCCCTTCATAATTCTTGATGCTAACATTCTTCTTTCTCAAGGCTGTTTCATACAAATCAAAGTGATACTGCAACTGTGAGGCTGGTGGTGTAAAGGTGACAGTGGTTCTTATTCTGATGCTTTTGGTCTAAGTTTTCACAAAGGCAGCGGGGATGTGGGCCACAGCACGCATTGCTACTGCCACTCCTTTCACCAGCACGTAGGCCAGAAAACGGCTGGAGTTAGACGACGCTGCAGTAAAAATACAACCACCCTGACAACCTTAGGCCTCCGAGAGCCACCGCCATCCGCGCAGCTAGACGAGCATTAGTGAAATAGTGGGAAATGAACGTCTGTGTGTACCTCATATTGTATTATATTACATTAGTGCAAAAATGGCCTGAGTGACCTTCTGGAGCACTTGCGTGATGAGAACACCGTTGTGAAGCTACAGCTGTTTTGAGCTATTAAACGTTCATAAGCCAGACATGATTTCCCTGCAATGCCTCTGTTAAATGAGTGGCTACGTATTGCATTAGCATTCCCAGATGCCCTCCCTCGGCTCAAGCAGCCTGGGGGTAAAAAGGCAAAGAAGGCTCTGAGATGCACTTCTGCGCCTGAGAACTGCGGCGCAAATCGCCCTAATTGTTTGTTAGATGAACAATGATCACTAATTAACGTTGTTAAAATGTCATCAATGATCACTAATTAACATTGTTAAAATTTTGTTAACAAAGGAAATTTAACAATATCTTAATTAGGAAGGATTTCTAATTTGTGATATAGAGCATGTTAGACAAACAAGGCACAACTCTCCCTTTGTTTTTCAGCTCTGCAGCAGGAGAGATTACATGATATGACACAACACATTCTGCGTTCGCCATTTATCATTCTACGTCCTCGACACACTTCTGCTGTATAATTACAGCTGGGGCTAATTTTACCTGTGTTATTGTTTGCCCTGCAATTTAGAGAGAATAGGCCATGTTGATGCTATATGATTTAGTCTGGGGCAGTCAGTTGGCTTTTTGCCACAGGACTACTGCTCACACGTTACTGCGATGAAGTGCATGCTTTACAAAATAAAGAGAATCTTTTCAGTGTTTTAATTTACTTAATGATACAGTGTGAGGGTAGCAACCTTCTTCAGGTTTTCTTCTCCTAAATGTAATTTATCCACAGACACTAACCTTTCAGGGCTGTGTTCTACTTCAAAACCACTGTACATTGTTGGAAAAAGTCCCCTCCTATTATCTATTACTTAATTATTAAAAAGCATCTACTCTGTTTTCATAAATTATCTATGTATCAGGGATGTTGGCTTACAAGGAGGAAAGACACACATGCATACATGCATGCATACAGGCTTGGAGAGGTTATGAAGTTAATTATTCCTGATGGAAAATCAGCGATAAAAAAAAAAAAAAAAATTATGATATTTTGGAACAGTCCTGGAGTCAGAAACTGAAATGATTTTGAGAACTTCTGTAGCAAATTATCTTTAAAAGTAGCACAGATAGATTGGCACACTCACCTCAGTTATGCTTTGCCTGGCAGAATACTCCAAATATCTGACATTGTTCCTGAAAAGAGTGTATTTATCACATAATGCTAAAGTCTATCTTTAGTGGACTCCTGTTACCAGAGCAGGGGGAACTTTCTTTTGCCCATTCATTTTGGTGGAACCGCTATACAAGCCCTGCTTATAAAGAAATGCAGCCGAATAGTTAACGCTCTGCTTGTTTTTATACGTAGGAATATAAAGATTTCCTGCTTCACCGCAGACCTGCCCATCTGGTCTAGGGTCTAATTCCAGATGTTGTGTGGCGATCATCTGCTTGGGGTGATGGATCACCCTTCCTTTTTTCCCTTTATAAGGTGCTTCTGCATGTTTCTGTCCTCTATTGTCCTTTTTCCAAAGGACTGGGAAAACCGGGATTCACTTTTGCATGGAAGTAGTCACTGGGACTCCTGCCTTCTCCCCAGACATGCTCACTGCCACCTCAAAAGCAACCTGATGGGTTATGAGAGATGTTCTTCTTCCTAAAATAAAATGCTTGCATTGAGATTGGCCAGGAAGACTGGAAAAAAAAAATGTTTCATTCCTTGCAGAGTCCCCTACATTACCCCTGGTGCTCACCCAGGCTATGCTCAGCCCCCAGGGACACAGGCTGTGTACAGCCACAGCGTGCCGCTCATGCTGGGGGTGTTTTGGGGAGGAGAAGGCTCCTTCAGCCCCTCAACGAACACATGCAGACATGTGTCCTGCTCCCTATACCAGTCAACACTCCCACACACAAAGTGGGGAAACTCCTCACCCCTAAACCATCAGTGTACAGTGTGCCTGGAAAAATGAAAAACATAGGTTCAAACTTTCCCCAGGTGCAAGGGAAGTCAAACTTCTGATGTTCCCCTTTGCCTTCCTTACAAGTGCCAAATACTGGGTCTGGGCTTTCACCAAAGGTTTCCTGTCCCATGTTTTGTTTTCAGATTTTGGTTTAGCAAGGAGGAAAAAAAAAAGAGAAAATTTAAAATTCTTTTCACTGCTATTTTTCTTTTTTAAATCCTTGCTTGCTTGGGGAATAAAACTAGCAAAAGTAATTATTCTCAAGGTCTTGTCTTGCCTTCCTAAAGTGTTATTGGAAATTCAATAACACTTGTTTTCTTAGGAATGACATTGTTTGGCTCTAGTTACATAGGGACACTTTGTCACGTCTCTCTGTGCTTATTGCATCCTCATGAAACACATTGCCTTAATGCATAAAGCCATTCTGATACTTGTTCTCAGTTAGATTTTGTAAAAAAGATTCTGCCTTTTTTAGGCCATTGTTAAAGTGGCAGTCTGATGTGCTTTTTCTGGAAGGTTCATTTTTTCAGACTTATTTGACCACGTACGTACTGAAAACAATACATATTATTGCCTTAATTTGGCTTCTGAGAAAGTTTATTCATCTTGATTTTTTGAAAAATAACACAATTTTAAACTCTATTCTTAAATTATCCTGTTTCCTAGCTAATCTTTTTCTCCTTCAGATGCTACAATTATATTCTGAGATTCTTATGGAAGCATATTCCAAAATTTAAAGTTTGCTGTAATTAAAAGAGTCCCTTACACACAAGACCGTGTATGCATAATTTTTATTCCTAGCAGGTTCATCACCCCTTCTGTATATCTCAAAATGCTCTACCTGGTTTCCAAAGCTCTCCTCTGACTCCAGGTATTTTGCTACGTGATCTCGCATTTACTTCTTCTGCCTCTTTCATCATGTTCTGCAACTGGACTGTCACCTTTTTGGCCATACACATGATGGAGATACCCATCTTTCCAGCTAGATGAGCTGCCTTGATTTAAACAGTCCCTAAGATTCGTTTGGTTTTGGTTTTTTGTTGTTTTTGGTTTTTTTTTTTTTCTTTCAGTATGTCCTGGTTTTGGCAGGGATGGAGTTAATTTTCCTCTCAGTAGCCGGTGTGTTTTGGATTTCCTATGTGAAGAATGTTGGTAAACACCCCGATGATATGAGTTGTTGCTAATGAGACCAAAGACACTGTCTGGCTTTCCAGATCTCACTAATGTGCAGGAAGCTGGGAGGGAAACAGTCAGAATAATTGACCCAAACTAGCCAAAGAGAGTTTTTGATGCCATAAATGTCATGCGCAGTTTAAAAGTAGGGGTTGCCTGAGGAGGAGGCATAGCTTGCTGGCATTGCTCTCTCTACCTTGCAGGCTCCTCCTCACTCTTTTGCTCACTGCTCGGTTTCATTTCCATGATCACTGCTCAGGACGGGCTGTATCAGTCATTGGGACATTGGGTGGTGAGAAATAGTACATTGTTCATTTTGTATATTTTAGTATCCTTATATTTGCTTATTATTTTTCCTTTGCTATTCAAACTGTCTTTGTCTCAACCCATGAGTTTTCCTTTCTTCCCAATTCTCTCCCCCATCCCCCTGGGTGAGCAAGAAACTGTGTGGTGTCAAGGGCTAAACCACCACACACTACAGTTCTGACATTTTTGCCAAACACTAGGTATGCTGGGTACTAAACATTCAGGAAAAAGTCCTTCCTTGTTCTTCTCAGGCTATAAGATGGTTTTGCTGATCTGACATACCTATCCTACCCTGGCTACACGTGTCAAAGCTAGCAGCAGAAAGCTGTTTTGAGAAAATATTCACTCTCTTTTTCCTCTCATACCCATGCCTTAGGCTTGATATGGAAATAAAAGGAAATTTTAGGAAAAAATGAAAAAAATACTATGTGAAATACATTATCACAGTATAGTCACTGAAGGGATATTTAGAATATGGTTTGAAATTAGACTTTTCCTCCTGCACATTGAATTATTATTTTTTATAGTTAGCACATGAAATTGAGTTACTTTTTTCAAAACAATTTTATATTGTCATTCCAATTCCTTTACGTCACAGACGAAATTCAGTGCTGATATAATATGATACTACATTAACTGCATTATTGACAACACACAAAAGTACACAGAGGCATCTATGAACATCATGCTGATTTTCCAGAATTCTTCTATAGAAACCGGAGGGTTTACAGCAGCTGTATTATTAGCTTTCTGTAATATAGCCTTGCTTTTTGTTTATATACAAACCCTGTAATACTTTCTATTTTCAGGATTTTACTTTCCCCTGTATTTTAGTGACCAAAAATACCCCTGAAGTACATTAGTGCACAAAACAGCAGTCTCTGGTAGGCATTTAAGGTCTATACAGAAGTAAAAAACTGATGTACTACATACGCTTAGATAGCACTATTTTATACACCATCGCTAAATGTACGTAATACAGTTCAGACTCTTTAGACATTAAATAAAACAGTATTTTTTCAAAACAAGTAACTACTGTAGTAGCAGTTTTCAGTTTACTCCCCTTGTGTCCAAGTAGGGAAGGAGGCAGGAAGAGCATGAGATTTTTTTTTTTTTCTCCCACATTGTCAACATTTCCAGAAATTTCAAATAATTATGATTTACCAGGAGGAGGTGGGTGAGAGTGCTGGGTAAGGGTAGGCTGTGCTCAGTAAGACTGGGATTAGCATACAGCACTCCCTCTGCAAGACCAATACATGTCTTCTTAAAGGAACTCCATAGCAACAAAGCCAGCATTTAGAAACTTATTTCAAGAGGAAGTAAGAGGAATATCTTTCAACTCCTTTCACCAAACTCTCTAATACACCCCAAACACACTTATCATCATAGAAATCTATTGAAACAAAAAATAGTATGAATACAATGGTTAATTATAAGTTGATGAAACAAAATAAAAATAAACATAAGGTAGTAATAATGTAGCTGAAATACTGTAGTGTATGCCCATGTTGCAGACAGGTGGGAAAGATACCATTGAAACTACTGGGAGGTGATGTAGGATGGCAATAAAGATTCATCTGGGTCATCATCAGGCACAGGTGGTGCAGGAACAGGGAAGTAAAATAGTTCCAGGTGCAACAGGTTAAATTCCACTTGAAACAGGAAAGGCAACACCAGGGGTTAATGGGCTCTTTAAAAAACCCACATGAAATCAATGACTACATTTGCTTTTTGTATTTATACATGTCTTGGCAAACTGCAATAACCTTGGTAATCTTTCTTTTCAAGCTTCAGTTCATGTTCAGATCATAAACATAAAGAGAATTAGCTGTATGCCTTCTTTAACAATTTAGAAAGAATTTTAAAAGTTGACTGTCATGCCACGTTTGTATCACCTTCTCCCTTTGCTCTTCTTTGGTGGGTCGAACTCGGGTAACTCTCTTGAATACTCACGTCTTCTCTTTCATCAAATGTAGCTTTCCATCCAAGGCTTACTCTTTGAGCTACACCATCATCTTATTCCTCAGGCTCTCCGGAGTGTTGAGTGCACCCATACCACACAGGTTCCCACACACCACTAATTGTCTTGCTGCTTATCGAGTCCCACACCAAGAATGTTTTCCAAGACATTTCAGATGTTGAAACTCTTCCAAAATATGCTTAACTGGTGTCTTGTTTGCCTTGTCCATCACTCCAAGTAATTGCATCCACGTTTGTCGTAAATAAAACGTTTAGAGTTAGCAGTTGCTCCGGGGGCTGGCAGTTGCTCCAGGGGCTGGCAGTTGCGTAACTGGGATGGTGGCAAAAATGCAACTTGAACATTTGGGTGCAAATCACCCGGGTGAGATGGATGGATAAGTGCGTTACTGAGGATCGCCCAGGCTTGTAATACTGAAAATACTGGAAACCACCTATGCCATTTTAATTGAAAGCCAGTGAACATGTAGGCCACATAGGCCTTCAATACCCTTGGGTTTTGTGGGTGGGTGCCTGCAAGCATCACCCCACAATGTGTAAGCTGAGCTGTGTTATGCAGCCTTGAGTCCTGGCACTCACTTCTTCCCTGAAGGGATAGAGGTTCTTGGTAGCGTGGGTTTCCAAAAGAGTCCTGCTTCAGCTATACTGACCACCTGCTGTTGTGTGTAGCAATGCTGTGTAAATTTTAAATGACCTCTGCCAAATAATACCAGAGCATAGTGAGAGAGAGCTCTGATTTTCATCTTCCATCCACACTGAGCGCGTTTTTTGATCAATGACTTCCTCGTATGACCAGAGATCTTCATACATAAACCACTTAAGTTTTGCTCTGGTTTTTAATGAGTCAGTATTTTGGCTTATTGATCTTAGGCTGGATTCATCCTCTGCTATGCACAACCAAGAGCTGATGCAGATTCACCATTTGCCCATGCTCTTTGCATTTCCATCTTTGTTTCAAAGGATAATAACTGTCATTGACTTTTAACTGATATTTTCTGTCAGGATTGAAACACACTTTTTCAATGCCATTGGCCTTTTGGAGGTGTTGTATGTTGGAAGACTGTAAAGTAAAAGAAATCTCCTAGACTGCACAAATGCATGATTTGAACACCTGCAGCCCTGCCAAATTCACATGTAGCCCACAATCTGTCTTGCGCTGCACCTGAAGTACACGGTGTGTGTTGCCGCGCTATTGCAATTCCTTGCAATTTCTATTTTTTTCATTGTTTCTAATTTTTTTTTTCCCTAAACCATTCCTAAATCCCACTCGATGTTTCTGAATTTAGCGGCAGGAAAGGGAAGAGCAAGGGGCTTAAAAAGTAAACTGTGCAGATGATAAATCAGCAATGTGGAGACTTTTTCAGGGGGACTTTTGTGAGAGCTACACACGTACGAGTCAGGTGCTGTGTTTGCTGAGCACACAGCTCCTGCATGCAATTAACGTGGGTTGCTGAATATGCAGGTTAATTCAATGGACAAAAAGCAGAGGGTGCAAGAGGGAGAGATACTGCCTCATTTCCCAGGGCTTCTGGAAAAGCTTAGGTTGAGAGCTGTTAGCACGGTGTCTGGTCGTGCTTCCAGAACCACGTTGCTGGCCCAGCGCTGCGTGGCAGACTGAGCTCACACTGAAGTACTGGGGCTGGGTCACAGCCCCATGAAATTGAATCCTAAAGGGACCCTTCTCCCAGGTCTTCTCCCACAAACAAGATCCAAACCTAATGGCAAGCCTGTGTGAAGGTGTCACCTTCTGTGCTTAATTTACATCCTTTTAAATTAACAAAAACTTGATTTCCAAGTGGAAAATGGAAGTGAAACTTGGAAGATGACTATTGCTGCTACTAGAAGAAATATCTAAATTCTTCAAAAATAGCTATTTTCTGATGATGCAGCGACCTGTCCACTGGGGACAATTTATAGGTGTTGTTTTGAAAAAAAAAAAAGCAATGTAGAGACAGAGAAGAAATATTACTTAGGAAAATAATAAATGTGTTCTGCATTTTATACATTGAAAAGGTTTGACTGTAAATTCCACTTTTGACATTCGTCCCAGAGCCACTTTAAAGGCAACCCACAGACTCAACAGGGAGACAGTAAACACTAAATCATAATTACCTCATAAAAGGGGAGCCTGTTTCTCTGAATGCCTGAGATCTGGTTTTGCTTCACAAAAAAAATATCATAAATCTATTGTGTTCTACTCAGTTTTATTTAAGGCCTATTAGTGCTTGTATTAAAAAAGAAAAAGAAAGAAAACCAGAAACAACACCTTCCAAACTTTGCTGTCATTCGTCTAGATGTGAAACTCTGATTCTCCGCTCTCATTAAGGAGCTGTTCATTAGAGGACAACATGTTCTACGAGAGCTGAGGTCTTACATTAACAGTGAACTATGGAAAATCTCTCCCATTTGGCAGCCCACATTAACATTTCTTCTGCAAAGGGATTTCTTTTTAATGCAATCTAGTGCTGTATGTGTTACTGTACAGAAGAAAAAAAAATATTTTTCAACACAATCTTGACTTGGCTTTAATATCCCACAGGGTGACATCTGACACGATACTGAGAGAATAACACCTCTCTGGATAATCTTTCCAACAGAGCCTGAAAATGAGCAGTCTGTGCCATTAATATGGCCAACATAATTAGCAGACCAGTATGACTGATCTTTTTTTTTTTTTTAATCAACATTTTCTAAATCTATTTCTCCAATCAAAGTTACTCTAGCCTGTGGAGAAAGGGAAAGATAAACTTGAGCATGTCCAAATAGGTTGCAGTTTTGAAGCACAGGTAGGGGGAACAAAGGTAACGTAGCTGCTTGACTTGGACATGATTTCTGAATAAAGCACATTGTCCAGTTACCAAGAATTTTTAAAAAAATGTCTCTAGGTGAAATTAAGTTAAATAATGTTTCAAGGCAAGGGAGACTTTTTATGTATTAAGAAAAAAATGAAATAAGTTTGAGTTGAGATTCTTTGTCAGCAGGGAGCCAAAACTCTGGGGGAAGGATGCCCATGTTGTGTGTTCAGATATGTTGGGACTGTGGTTTTGACTAATTTGGATATGACCACACAATTATAGCACTTCATTTTATTCTGCTCGTGTAGGAAGGGCCCTTCTCTCTGCAGGTCAGCATGCATCAGAGAGACCAGTGGCACAGACGTATCACATCACACTATAGAAGTCACCAGAGATGCCTTCAGGAAGGGCTGTGACCTGCAGATGGCATTTGTCTGGGCACAGTTGGCCTTCCTAGGCAGGGCTGTGCCTTCCATGCACAGTGCAGTTGATTCAAGACTCTCCAATCTGTATTCAGAAGTACAAAGGCATGAATTTCATTTTGACACATAACTAGTGAAAGATAATGAACTCACCTAGACAAATGCAAAAGTCCTGACTCAAAAGTAGATTATCACAGCAAAAGATATGGGTATTAATAAAAACCTGATAAACAGCCCATACATTACTAATAATTACTACCTCTCTTCACTGGGAGAAGTGCTCATAAATACATTCTACATCGCAAATACCTCGTGCATAGAGGCTAAAGGAGCAACATCATTAGGATTGTACTGATTATTATGTCTTAGCATTGTTCTGCAGGAGTATTATTTTAAGAAGTCTGTATTGAACAGCCTTAAAAAAAAAAAAGCTAAGAATAGTGGAAAAGGGTTGCATACAAGATGTATTAAAAAAGGTAGGCTGGATTTGGCACTGGCACAATAATAAGGAAGGTTCAGTTCATTGAGAGCAAACAGATAGCAATGACCAAGCCAAGCCCTTGGCCCTTTGGAGTTAAGGGCTGCAGTCTCCTTGCAGAGCAGCGGCAAAATCTAGTGGGTCCAGGGTAGGATCAGCAGGAGCGAGTTCCTGAGGTCTGACAGACTAATCCCAGACGCAAAGTCAAGTTAGATGTTTCCAATGAATTCCCATTGGTGGGTGGACTTGGCTCTAATTCTACTTTTGATTTGGTAGGAAAATCCATTTAACCACCCTGTCTGTAAAATTAGCATATTTCCTGTCACATACAACCTGTAGACAAAGCTTTCATGGACTTCCTTATATGTGAGAAAATTGTTAGTCTCATGAACACAGGCTGCCTTTAATCTCTGATCTTTTGTTATGCAAGGTGTGGTTTCTATTGAGTTCTGGATGAGGAGTACAGAAGGAAAACTATCTGCTTTGATCCTTGATAATCATAGAATAATTTGAATTGGAAGGGACCTTTAAAGGTCATCTAGTCCAACCCCCTGCAGGAGCAGGGACATCTCCAGCTGGATCAGGTTGCTCAGAGCCCCGTCCAACCTGTCCTTGGATGTTTCCAAGGATGGGGAATCTACCACCTCTCTGGGCAAATGCCAGTGTTTTACCATCCTCATTGTAAAAAAATTTTCCTTATATCAGCTTTACATCCACCAGTACTTCCAAGTCCTTCTCCGTAGAGCTACTCTGAATCCATTCTCCATCCACCCTGTATTTGTGCTTGGGATTGTCTCAACCCGTGTGCAGGACCTTGCACTTGGTCTTATTGAACCTCATAAGATTCACATGGGCCCGCTTCTGAAGCTTGTCCAGGTCCCTCTGGATGGCATCCTGTCCCTCCTGTGTTTCAACCACACCACTTTGTCTGCACACTTGCTGAGGGTGCACTCAATCCCACTGTCTATGCCATTGATTAAGATATTAAACAGTACTGGTCCCATTATGGATCTCTGAGAGACACCACTTATCACCAATCTCCATCTGGACATTGAGCCATTGACCACTACCCTCTGGATGCAACCATCTAGCCAATTCCTCATGCACCAAAGAATCCACCCTGTCAAATCCGTATCTCTCCAATTTAGAGAGAAGGATGTTGTGGAGGACCATGTCAAAGGCCTTACAGAAGTCGAGATAGATGATATTCATTATTATGATTATGGCAATTCTTGGTCCAGAATAGTTTCCCAGAAAATAAAATATTGCAATTACGCTGAAAGAAACTTTAAAAAAAATATTTTTGAAAGAGAGGGAAATTAAAGTTTCTGTAAAGTTTAATTACCCTAATTCAGTAATGGTACAATACAGCAAGTTACATTTAAGGTACACTAAATGCTGTAGTCCTATTTTTCTTCCTTTATCAGTCCTTAAAAGGGTGCAGCCAAGGGGAAAAAACGTTATCCCTTTCCTCGGGAAGAATATAAATCTTTATCTCTTAATGTTTTAATGTTTATCAGTTAATTATAGATCTTTATCCACATAATCTTTATCAATTAAACATTCCAAATGCAAAAAGCTTTAGCACATATTCAAATTACCAAGCATTAATATGCAAAACCCCCCTAAAAGATTTATTTTTAACATTTTCATTTTTTAAAAATAGCATATTAGCAAACACCATCAATATCATATTTGCTCACATGATGGCATCATGCTGTGATTAAAGTCCTTGATTTGCAACAGCCAACGGACTGCCAGCAGCCTTAGAGCTGTCATCCTGGCACTGGAGGCATGCGGGGGGAGGGAAAGTGAGGAGGAGGAGGAGGAGGAAGCATCCCCCTATGAGGAAAGAAAATAACGTCATCAGATAAAACAAAAAAGACTGTGCAAATACATACTTAGCACCGGAGGAAAAAAAAATGCTTTGCTATATTCAACCCCCATTGGAGGTATGACCAAACAATGACTAGTGACTTAATGAGCTTAAGGAAAAAAAAAAAACACTAACAAGTAATATTCCTAAGAAATATGCAGAGATATTCACAATTAACGTTGACCTGCTCTGGTCACTAAGATGCAGATGAGAAGAAAGCAAGACTGCCTACACCCGTATGCATAATATTTCCTTCAGAAGGCCCTGCACAGGATAAAAATGCCATCCACAAGTTAGCTTGTAGGCAGGTACCTGCCTACAGATATAGCACAGCGTTTGTTATTTAACATAAAAACATACAAAAATCATAGGATCATAATTCAGGGTGAGGGAACTCAGGAGGTCCCTAGTCTAACTCAAGCATGGCCATGGGATCTGACCAGGTTACTCAGAGCTTTGTCCAGTCTGGTCTTGAAAACCTCTAAAGATGGAGACTGCACAGCCTTGGTGAGCAAGCTTTTCCACTGCTTGGCTGTCCTTATGGGGAAAAAAGTAATCCCTTAAGATACAAGCTCTTTAGGCTATTGGTGTTTTTTAAGTGCCTGGCATAATGGTGTCCTTGTGTACACCCAGGACCTATGGCAACCATAGTAAACCAAGGAAAAATGCCAGTGATGATGGAAGGAATGTACATTGGTAACACTATTACATTGTGGAGCTGAGCCCTCATCCTCTTAGTAGGAGCACAAAATTGTGACTGAGTCTTGCTTAGCTGAAATTTTTGATTGTGAGGATGAGGGTTTGGACTCCCCAGAGCAGCTCTACCATCTTTCCTGCTCTTCCTCTTTTGGCACACGCAGCAAACTTGCTGCACACGCCCCAGTCCTTGCTCACTTGCTCCCTTCCTGCCATGATGTCACGCTGCATCCTCATCCCTCACACTGCATGAGCACTGCATGTGCATGAGCAACACTTGTTGCTCTACCTGATTTTTGAGGATAATCTGGAGGGAAATATGCATCTTACATGTAAGCTGATACAGGAGTCGGCTTAAGGACCTGGAAGTAACAGCTTAGTAACGTTCACTTGGAGAACTCATGTTGTGTGGGTACTGACACTTAATGATAACTGTGGCTAATTATTTCACTGCTGGTCACAGCATAAGCCTCCTGTAAGCCTTATCTATTGAAACTGAGTATCTTAAGAACTAGAGGAAAATGCTACCCCCACCGGTATATGCCTGCTATCTCTGATAGATTTTCCAGATTGCTTACTTCAAGTTCAAATTATTTCAAGCAATTAAGTTCCATGAGTTGTTTTTAATGGTAAGTTCTTCCAGAATTAAATTGATTTTTCTATCACATCAGTTCCTAGAGGTCATAATCAGGACAGATAACTGTTCCCCTAGGCACTGCACTGTACATCTTCCAAGAGTTATCCTCTCTGGAGATCTGTGTGATCTGTATATTTTTTTTTAAATTTTAACTAACATAAACAGCTGTGCTGGAGATCATGCAAAAATGGCCAGGTACTGAGCAGGTTCATCTTGCTCACTTGCAAAGCAGCACCACACTTTTCTTGATCCAGCAGCGTGACTAACGCAGAGAGCGTCTTCATTTACCGAGGGAGGACCCATCTGTATGAACGTGGGGTAGAAGAATAACAAGCTGCTGAAGTACAATGCACTGATGTAATTAGTTCACTTGTAGCTGGCCCCTTGATTTAACTAATTGCTGCTGGTTATACCCATTGGCCCCAAGCAGTTCCCCTAGAAGGAAGCAGCCACCAAGGCAGATCCCTGCCTGCCTCTGCACATCCCAGGCGAGTGGCAGCATCCTGCCATCCCACTCTTCTGCGGGGCCAGGGGAGCAAGTGCCATGTCCCCTCGCAGCCGAGCTGATCCAGCAGGCATCATCCCCGGGTGAGGCTGACAGATCGGGCGCTCTGCCAGCATCTGAGACACAATTACGGTCACACATGTTGGAAGTTGAGAGAAAATGTGTGGGATTTATTTTATTTGGGGAGGGCAGGAAGAGAGGTGGGAGAGGGACTGGAAGGCTTTTAAGTAGTCAAGGCCTCTGACAAAACAGGATTGAAAGCTATGTGCCATATTTCATATAATTCAAGGCTGGATCACATGCATGTGTTATTAGTTCTCAAAACCATTGTGTACGGCAATTTCTCCATCCCCAGTGAGCTTTTCTGGCTGGGAGGCCAAAGGAATAGTTGGTACCAAGCCAAAGAAGTTTAGGAATTTTTCTTGAAGGAGGGAGGGAGAAATGGGAGGGAGCAGAAAGCAAGAAGGGCTCTTCTTTGAGGATGCAAGAGCCTCTGCTAATGTTTCCTATAGTTTCTGGTGTCTTCCCCTCCAAACTCACTGTTTTTGTAGGGAAATCCCCCCTTCCCCTCTCTCCAGTTCGGGGACAAATTAACATTAGGACAAAGTGGTCTGTCTCCCGGCAGTGCCCGACTCTCGCCTCCCAGAGCAGCTATCGCCCGGTGACAAGATCGCAGCAGCTGGGGATGCTCTGACAGATTCCTAGGGTCCTCGCAAATCAGGAGAAATCCGTTACCACAGCTTTGACAGATGTCTTACACTCATCTCTGGAGCTTAGGAGGGAGGTGAGGGAGGAGGAAAAAGAAGGAGGAGGAGAGCTGAAAGCTTTTCAAGGACTATTCAAACAGAGGCTTTTTTTTTTTTAAACAAGGCGAGAAAATAAGGTGGGGAAAATACTTTAAATCAAAATGTTTATAAATTTATAGCTCCATTTTAACCACAGCTTTATTTCTCTGTCTGTCTCACACCATATTTCCATTATTGTCAGGAGAATGAACCGCATGCATGCCAAATCAGGTCATTCACAAATATAGAACGAACGTCTGTCATTACAGATTTACCACTCTGACTACAGCATATCCCTTCTGTCTATAAAAATCCCGATCCATTAGCAGGGCAAGCTCTCTGCGTGTCAGCCCTTTAACACTCCATGCACCTCAACAAACTGGAGGTACAGCTCTCCTTTAACAGTCCAGCCTACGCATTTTCCTCTGAAACGATGGCAGGACGTGTGAGTGATGTCCATCAACTCTGCAACAAAGCCAAATTTCTTCATGTGAAAATTCACCGCATGCTGAATCCTGGGTGATCTCTGCACAGATTCGGGGTAAGCCCCAAAGCCACCGTCACCGTGAGCCTCTCACCTTCTTTGGAGATGACGTAAAGTTACTGATGCACAGAAAGCAATATTAAGAGACTTGCCCAGAGACATCTCTGTTCCCCTGAAATCTGAAGGAGAGCCCAGGTCTCCAGATTGCCAGGTCTCTGCTTTAGCCTTGGCTGCCTCGAGTCAGCCTAACAGTTAGGTGCTTCCTTATACCCATTCCACTTCAGGATGGACCCATGCTGCCTAAATATACTCTCACCAGCTGCTCTGCCATCATGCAGAATTTCAAAATAACCCTAAACCAGCAACATTTAGGGGTTCTTTAAAAAAAAGCATCGCCTCAGTGCAAAGCCTGATTTTCACTGTGAAACACTGTCAGTCAGTCAGGAACTGAGTTCACACTGGACAAAGCAAGCTTTTCATATGGGGAACTTAGGCAAGGAGAGACCGAAGCCCAGATTTCAAAACGTCTTAGGAACTAAACATAAATCTTGCTGAAGTGCCCAAAGAAGTTTGATGAATAAAGGATTTTTTCATGGAAGTGGAGCACATCTTCCAAGATCAAGACTAATGTACTGATGAATAAACTGGTCTCTCCTCTCTGGTCACACTAGCTTCTCAATGGGATGCCCCAGCTTCTCACAGTGTAGAGTATGTGCTTTCCATTTTGGAACACACAAATGTTCTTTTGACAAGTACTCCAATTAGAGAAAACAAATACATAAATATTAATAAAAAGAGACAATATATTGTGTTGTCCAAGAAATTGCATGTGCATACGAATCTGTGTTCCGGAGATAATGCTGTGCATCATGCAATGCAGCTAGTCTGAAATCAACATTTTAAGTTGAAAATCTCAATGGATTTATTTGCCATCATGGAGGGCAATTAGGCTTTCTCCAGTGGACAAAGCATTGCTGTTAGATTGTCACAAATGCTAGTATTCACAGTTCAAACAGCACAGTGGATAAAGCACCTGTTTAAGGCACTGCAGTTAAACCTTTGTGGATTTGTAGTTTTATTTTAGAGCTTCAAGGGATTTTTCATTTTTAAAAGGAAAAGAAGAAAGCAAGAAGCCTGGGTAAAGTGTGCATTTACTAACGACAATGAAGCTAACAATGTACAAGACTCCAGCTAAAGCTAAGCCTCTCTACAAATCACTTATAATCTAATAGGCAGACGTGCAGAATACAGAAGGGGAAGGGGACGGGCAGAGGACTGAAGAACTTACACAAGTTTGTTCCATTTCCTGAGCAAATCGCAGGAAAACTGACTCTTTAATGGGGATTAAAAGGGAAGGAACAGTAGCATGGCAACTAAAGAGGGAGGCAAATATTGCACACAGAGAGAGCATTACAGAAAAAGGCAGGGGGATGGCAAATAGCCACAGTGTTGCCCAGGTAGCAATAGCATGTACGGCCATGTGTGACACAGCCTGAAGAAAGCCTTTCGGTTTCTTCTTCCCCTGTCTTTCCTATGTGCCAGGAATTAATAATGTGGTTGCTTACATGGTTGTCCAGAGGTTCCTCAAGCTCTCCCACCAGTTGATTTATACTGAGCAATAGGTTTCATGACACACTGTATTTGGTAGGTCCCTACACATGGACACAATAACCTCCACAAACGCAGGCCGTAAAGCAAGCTTGGCTCTAGGCTCAATGTTCAGTACCAGGGAGAGAAGGGGAGGGCAGAAAAGCTGTAGCAATGGGTCCCAGCAGGATGCACTGGCTTTAACACCCTGATGCATGCCAGAGGAGAAGGGAACCTGAAATATGAATGCTATGTAGAAATTAAATGCATAAGCCTCCTTAGATATTAACAGGTGGTATAATAAACCTACCACAGCCGGAGAACTCAAAGGCTGCTCTACGTTCCAGAGGGGCAAAATACAAAGATAAGGGGGAAGAATGAAGGACAGAATCCTCAGCTGCCTCTTCACAAGTCTTGATTTTGTACTTCCACGGCAATGCCATTCTTACATGAAAGGCTTCGAAAAGCCACTAGTTTTTGGCTTATCAGTATTTCCGATTAAACAACAAAGTACAGTAAACAATACTAATAAGATGTTTAAGCCAGCTGCAGCACTCTTAGGCTTACGAACATAAACAGACAGGCCACTAAACCAACCGGAGGAGCTCTTCCACCAAGATAAATGGGTGCTGCCTAGAGCTGATGACAGATGGTTTTAGAGCAGGTCAGGCATGTGGTATCTATGCAGCATCTTGTATCATATGGAAAGCAAATTCTCTTTCACGCAGTTTGCTCCAGCTGAAGAAAAAAATCCTTTTTGATTTTATCGCCACGTCATCTTCTGATTTCCAAAGGTGACAACAAATTAGCAACATGTCCTTCTAATTCACAGTGATAACCTTCCTCAGAAGCACAGGATGGATGGTGAAAGTCTAAAGTCTCTTGCTTTATCAGGCACATTTTAGTTAATTTGCAAATATCTCTGCTTTATGAACAACCTTCTCAGTCTATATAGTCTCCCACTCTTCATCATGTCCCTCAGTAACGTCATGATGAGGCTTCCCCCATAGCCCAAGGCTGTGCAAGTAACTGGTGCTAGAGAGGGGACAATGGTGGAGAATATATGTGCATATTCTGGTTACGCTGCCTGGCGAGTCTGCCTTCACACCATCTCTGAAGGGATGGTTTCTAGCTGTGTGTGTCTTTGCAGCACCCTCAGAGGGTGGCTGGTAAAGCAAAATATTGTGTTGGGGAGCAACAGGAGATGTGAATTCTGGGGACTGGAAAGAAATCCCTAACTCATTTCAGATGCTAATGTTGTTCAGCTAGTATTAGTCCAGGTCAGCAATGAACTCCTGACCTAGAGGGGAAAGACTCTGACGCCCATTTTCAATCCCCTGAGCTGCTCAATCCCATGATAATGTCATTTCTGAAACAGCGCCAATGGAGCATAAAAGCAGCAGGCAGGACAGAAGGCATCAAATGCTAATAGCCACTCCTTAACAGAAGAAAGAGTCTAATCCTGGGCTTTGAAAAGCACTCAGCCCTCTCTTGCTAAAAAGAGGTATGCCAGAGAGCTCTACCCTCTGTGTGCCAGAGGACTTGGGACAGCAGATGCACATGTACCTGTGAGTATACTTTTTCCAAGAGCACAAGGAAAACATGTTCCCAGGCTTTTCTAAGGCACAATTAAACCAGACCTTTACTTCAAGGGCACTGCCAAATAAGTGGTTTGTTTGAACTTGACTCAATCAGGAATGGAAAACACGGAAAAGAAAATAGGAGCAAGCAACCGGATGAGGCTCTGCAAGAGAATTCAAGTCTGACAGATTTATGGAAACCTTGTTTCCATATGGATCAGTACTGCTGCCTCCAGAGCTCCAGCGGCAGCAATCAATGAAAACAATGCTAGCTCCGGCGGATGTCTGCACGCTTTAAAAAAACCCCCACGTATACGTGTTTTTACATAGCGGCTAAGTAAACAGAAGTGCAGAACTGGCATGGCTTCCTTGTTCATTTGCTGCAGCAGGCGTCCCACCCCGGGGTACACAGGACTCTGCTCTGATGTACAGCTGCGCTGGTGGGAGGAATCAAAAGAGCGAACTGATTTCCCGAGTTACGGAGCGGTGACATACTCTGCATGAAAATGAAAGGAAATATATCCGGACAGGCAGCGAGAGCGAGGCGGCGGGGGCGCAAGTGGGAAAAGGCAACGTCATTAGATCTACAGTCATACAGTTACAAAGTCAAATGGATTTACACGGTGGGTGAGGAGAACTCTTGTCCTGCTGCTGTATAAATATCAGACTGGCTGTAACCCTATTACACTTAAACACCTGGTAGCAATTGGAGTAATGGAACACAGTACTGTCTCCATAAACCCCTCTGTGTGCGTACGCGTGTGCACACACACGCATATGTACATCTGTGAATTATTGATCTTCAGCAAATAAGAGTGATGAGGCTAAATTTGCGTGTGAAACAAATTCCGGTGACGTCAGTGGTGTAATACCAAGAATAAAGCTGGAAAGGGTCATGGTGCTCCTCTCCATCATCCATGCTTGGGGGGATAAATTGCAGCCAAAAATGGGCATGGCCTGTGCTTCATTTGCCCTTTTCTGAATCTAGCATCTGCAAGCTTCAAAGAGGAAGGAAATTTCATTTCTACTGGTTGGACTGCTGAGTAAGAGGGAAAATCTGCAACAGAAGCAGAAGATAAAGCAAAAAAAAAGGGAGGAACGGTTTGATTTCCAAGCAGTGTAAGAAATCAAGTTTTAGGAAAATGCTTCATCTTTACAGGGAAAAGCACTTCCTCCTTCATCTAGATCTTTAATTGTGCCCCCATTCCCCACCCTTGGCATCTGGCCACGTCTTATCCTGCATAAAAGGAAGTGCTGCCTCTTCCAAGAACACTTCCTCCTCCTGATTAATTCAACAGTGCATCCACAGCTTTCCCTAGAGTTTTCTCCACAGAAGAAGCTGAGCTAGGCTCAGAAATAGCTAGTACATCTCTTGCTCTGTATAAATCGGAAGTCAGACGTCCACAGCTGATGTAGACAAGCAGGCAAATCTGACAGTAAACAAAGCACAAGGAATGATGCACGTAACACGAAACATGTATTAAGTAAGAAGGCACCCGAGCATACATTTGTTTTGCATAATGCATTCAAGCTATTACAAAATGCAAACCAAACGAACCCAAAAAAATTGATATCAATATCTCTGTCCAGTGATGGAGATGTTAAAACCTGTCACCTATCCGCTGCCCAGTACTGACAAGCAAATATCAGTGGCGGCTGAAGGGGAGGCAAAAGCTGAGTGGGACATACTGAACACAGCATCTTCCTTTAAGAAAGGAGCTGAGGTCTAATGACAAGGTCAATGCTTAGAGACGGAGTTGCAGCAGCCAAGCTGAGATCTATGGATTTCTGTTGCTTAAGTGTTTGATAGGACATTTTACACACCCTTGACACAGAGGGTAACAGAGTTCTGACAGACGACAAAGTTTGGGATTTCGGAGAGCCAGGATGAACTTCTTGAGATGTGGGGCAACCAGCTCAAGTACCCCAGGGTCCTTTTTGCCCTGAGAAAACTGGGAACAGTTGCAATTCTCTTCCTCAAAAACATTTTGTGACAATGATACAGTATAAATTGGGACACAATTATAGTTATGGGGGCCATATGGTAGGCAAGCATAAGAGATAGGCAGGCACCCAATATATCTCTCTAGCTTATATAAATGGGTCCCTGAGGGCAATGAGCATGAATAACTTATGAACTCTCAATGCATTTGCTCCATGAAGAGAAAATACCATAGGTTTGCCCTGCTGTAACCTCCAAAGTCAATATTCATGTACATGTGGACAGTCCAGTTGGTAATGGGGAAATTAGTTTGAAGGTGCACATATGACAGTGGGAAAAGTAAGCAGAGAGGAAAATAGGAAGCCCTATCTGTATTTCAAGTGAGAGAAGCAGCTGAGATTCCCTGTTTTGAACTGCCTCATATGGTGCTGCAAGATGCATCTTTAGGACTGTTTGTCCTGAAAGTAAATGCAGGTAAATGCGCGACAGCAACTCGTGCATATAAACACATATGCAGGCACAGAACTGACAAGTAAGGAGGAAGAGAATACGTATTTTTTAAGTGTCCCCCTTCCTCTCCTCCACAATTGTATTTTCATATGGTGGTTTTGCATCCATCTAAGCCATGTGCAAATGGGGTAGGCCCTAAGGCTCTAAGATAACCCAAGTGGAACAAAAACATATGAATGCACATGTAAATGCTATGGTAAGTAGCATATGTTTTAGATACTGCTGAGATCATATGTTGATATGAGCTAACAACCTCTGCTTTTCATCCTGGACTGTACTCGCTACACATAGGTAATCTATATAAAAATATGGCATGGTTTAGATCTATATGAAACGCAGGCCATTTGCACATGGCGAGTATTCAGAGAGGGGAAATGTTAAAGACAGAACATACATGGAGTCACTGCTGCAAAACGGCTTTCCCTTTGCAGCAGCCTGGCTTGCTTCCCCCTCGTCTGGCAGAGCACATCAGGTTCTGCTACTCATGTAATCTTCCAGTTGCTTTTTTAAAAAGTGTATTTACTTATTAATCACTGGCTATAGAGAGGCCGCATTTCTCCCTGCAGTCTGGGAATGGAAAAGATTGGGGCAAATCAAAAAGTAGGGAGTTGCAACCGGGGACTAGCTAAGGGAGGGAGGAAATACAGCTTCACGAAAGCAGCATCGTTTCCTCACATAAGTCTGAACCCTGTCTGCCTCACTGCGTGCACGTAGTTTAGTACAGTTGTTGCAACTTGCTCAAGTCTAGCGAGCAGGACTTGGCTGATAGACTTTGGCTGCAAGAACGATTTTTTTTTTTCCCTGGGTGCTGGAGAATATCAGGAGAACAACCTGAGTTTGATCGCAAATGGAATTTAGATTCCAGATCCAGACAGCTCCAGTCGCCTTTAGGTATCTGAATCTAGCTCCAAATTTTTCACAGTTGGCTGTGCTGCAGTCAGATTATTAAAATGAAACAGAATTGTTCAAACAGCTTTCTATGGAGCCCTATTCTACTAGAACGTGCAGTTCTGTAAAATCAAAATGCTTTACAAAATCAAGTAATATTTTAAAATTACAGTTAGGAAGAAACACCAGAAAATATGTCATGGTCTCTAAGAAAGCTGCTTAGACATCTTTGAGGAAACTGTTGCCTTCAGAAACCCTTAATTTTCTTTCTGAAGGTTTTCTTGCTCTGCAGAACAACACTAAATCTCAAAATCCTCGGTGAAACAGCATATGCATCTTCTAGCCACTTCTAAGAGAAGAATAAATAAAATACTGCAAAGAACATATTTGTGCCTACTTATATAATATACGAAACTCTCAGAACTCAGGAAAAGATAAATTAATGTGACACTACTGGAAATGAATGAAAGATCTTTTACTTCTTTGAAGTTAGTAAGAGGTTATATGCATTTTTTTAGCTGAGGTTATGATACATAAAACCATATTAAAACATTACTTCAAATGCTTGTTTTTCATTTAGGAGAAATGGGCGTAGGCCTCCTGAAGCAATATTTGGAACAACAATTTTCCCAAATATCATGCTCAAACAATTCCAGTTGCGTTTTGCTATCCCCTACTATTCAACCAGGCCCAACTTACAAATAGATATATAGTGTACGTGACAGTGTTTTAGACTGATTTCAAAATCCTTCAAAAAATATGCACAGAACCCTGAGCCTAAGTTGCAAGATGTGCTTGCTACACCCTGATCACCTCTTCAAAATGAGTTTTTTACCCAATGACTGGGCAGGGACAGATGCTCAGCTAGTGTTAAACAGCACAGTTTTTGTGATCTTCAGTCATTTCCATTTTTTGGCACCCCAAAATTGTTCTAGTGGAGGAAGAAGGCCCACGTACTGGCAATTCAGGCCTACTGATGTTAGGGTTTGCTTTTTTTAGTTACCTTTTGCAGACTCTTTTGAAGCAGTCCACAGAGCCCCTAGGGATCGACAGACCACAGCTTGAAAACCACATTTCAGTAGAGCTGCACCAATTTACAACAGATTAAAACCCCAGGTTTTAAAGCTGGCCAATGGCAACCAAATGAAATAGCCGAACAGGAACCGCTGCAGGAGGATCGCACAGCCGGCGCATGGTGGGCTTTGCACAGCTCAGGTTTATGTTGGAAGGGTGGAACACTGTTCCACCCCTCTTCTTGCCTAGGGCAATAAAAAGTTTCTGCAATATTGAAGTTTTAATTTAAAACAAATTTGAGGTGTAGTCATTTCTGGCTCACACTAATGCCTACCAGCTCCAACAGAGTTGCAATGAGTGGCCCAATACAGGTAATGGTCGTAAGTTTATTGCTCTTCGTGCTGTGAGGACAGTCTTTGAAGGCATCAGCCACAGTGCTGAGGCTGCATGAGAGCAACTGAAATGACTGATGTCCAGAGCAAAGTGAGAGACCCTCTCACTGCCCTAAAGCTGCAGAAAAAGCAGTGGCTGCAGCGTTCACTGACGAGTTAACAGTCAGGGCCATAGGTATGAGATCCACACTTCCCTTTCCCCTCTATTTTTCCATCCTTAGCCCCTTCTGGCTGAGGTCTAGTGTACCACCCACTCTCAGCTTTTCCTTGTTACTGGTTTCAGTGGTACCCCTCTGGTCCTGCCTAAATCTAAAGGCCAGGTCTAGTTTCACAGCATCAGTCTCTGTCTCTGCCCTGCCTTTCGTAGTGGAAG
This sequence comes from Tetrax tetrax, assembly GCA_009806455.1. Classification (NCBI taxonomy): domain Eukaryota; kingdom Metazoa; phylum Chordata; class Aves; order Otidiformes; family Otididae; genus Tetrax; species Tetrax tetrax. The sequence continues at coordinate 278,563 of WHYT01015718.1, read as the reverse complement.
TGGGGATGGTGAGGCTGATAGTGGCGCTGGCTTCCTAATTCCTTGTCCTTTCTCCCTTTCTCCTGGCTCTGGCTCCAGCCTCCTATTTGGCCTGCCCTCATTTGGGGCAAAACCCATGTTTGCTCACACTCCACTGCTCTTGGAGGGTACGTGACCAATCTTCATGGAGGACCTGAAGCGTCCGAGGGTAAACATGAATCAGGGGGCAGCTAGAGCAGGAAAAAATGACCAGAGAAAAGGAATGCAAATGGGAAAGGTGAAGCATCTTGGCAGAAGGAGATCTGGCTGCAAGAAAGGTGTGGCAAAAGCCATTGCTAAAGTGAGTAGAGGAGTAAGTGCCACAGTAGCAGTGATGCCTGCCCTATCCAGAGGGGAGAGCTTCGATGGGATGAGAAAGGAGACACTCAGCTGAGGAGGAAGCAGGCAGGCAGGAGGGGTAACCTGACAAGAGAGAGAGGTCTGCACATGGAGAGCAGCAGTGCTAATTAATGGAAAATGCCAGGCAGGGAGGAATGGCGTGAGGGGTGGGTTCTATCCATGCGTGAGCAAAATGTATATTAGAGGAGGAAAAGCAGAAGGCAGCATGTGCTGAAGCATGTGACGGAGGCCAAGCTGCCCCGACACAGCTGTGCTCATGGGGGAGATCTGCCCCTCCAGGGTCGTGAAAAAGCTGCCAGCCTTTTCAGCCCTGTGCAGTGTGGAAGGATTTCCTAGTAATAGCACAAATTCAGGAGACAAATACTTCACCATTATTCTAGCATTTTTCACACCCAAGAGGATCTTTAGCTGTGGATCGGCAGTGGCATGGATTCTTGCTTTTTGATTAATCTTTTATACCATCTGCTCTCCCTCCACCTATCCATCATCTCACTGCCGGAGTGATGATTACTTCAGAGTGCAAATCACCTAACATCATTCTGTCTGATAAATTATATATGAAGGACAGGACTTGGTGAGAAAGCCTGAACCCAGCGACATCAGTGACTGGGGATAAGTATGGGTGCTCAGATACCCTAATGCCTGGCACACTTGAAAATAAGCAGATTAGATTAGATGGACAGGCTCCAGTGGAGTTTGTCCAGGTTTACACAGGTGTAAATGAGATCAGAATTGGCCTTCAGTCTGTGGAAAAACTTCACCCATTTATGAAAGGAAATTTCATGCACACGGAAAGGAGCCTATCCTTAATTAATCACATGGAAAATACTAAAAACATGGATAAACCAGCAACACTGGCAGCTTCTCTCTACACTAGTATCATCTCTGAGGGATACACCTGCTTGGCAGCTACTCGTGTTGGTTAATCACCTTTCTATCCAGGGAAAAACGATTCTACTTCATTTGTTTTGTTTTTTCCCCGTTACCTGCATAAATTTAAAAAAAAAAAAAATGTTAAAGAACAGCTTGAGCTGAACTGCAAGTCGATTGAAAGGAATTGCTGACAAGAAGCACTGAAGATGGGCTTCTTGCATGGCAGTGGTGAATGCCACCCCTTCCCAGCTGTCTGCAGAGAGAGCTGGTGAGTGGACCTGTGGGCAGCAGACACTGGCTGGAAGTGAATACCCACAACATCGACTCCACAGGCTTTGTGGACTTTTGCCTAGAAGGTGAAAATGATAACAGCAGATATTCTACTACGTTTTTAATCCATCACCCTATTGCCAAACACAGAGGTAAGGGATGGAAGTGGAGAAAACCTGTTGTTCTTCCATTGGGAGGGGCATTTGTCATGGTTTAGCCCTAGTCACCACGGGGTTGTCCACTCTCTCCCCCCTCTCCCCAGTGGGATGGGGGAGAGAATGGGAAGAAAGGAAAACTCATGGGTTGAGATCAAGACAGTTTACTAGAATAGCAAAGGAAAATTACACTAATATCAAAATATAAGGATACTAAAATATACTAAATGAACATCGCACAATTTCTCACCACCTGATGGCCCAATGATTGAGACAAACCGTCCCAAGCAGCGATCACAGAAATGAAAGTGAGCAGCAAGCAAATAAGCCAAAAAGAAACCTGTCGCACATCCAGCCCCCACTTCTATAATAAGCATGATATTTATGGCATGGAATATTCTCTCTGGCCAGTTCAGGTGAACTGTACTGGCTATATCCCTACACCCGCACATTAGTAAAACCTGGAAAGCTAGAAAGTGTCCTTGGTCTCTTTAGCAACAACTCATAACATCAGTGTATTTATCAATATTCTTCACTTACTACATCCAAAACACAGCAGCTACATAGAGGAAAATTAGCACCATCCCAGCTGAAATCAGGACATCAGAAGCATCGACTGAACAAGATTGTTAGCATTGCTAATACCTCTGATTCTGCACTAAGCCACAGACAAGTTGACAAAGCCAGCCAAAATGTTTTTGCCCTTGCTTTGAGAGTTCTCCACGTGTCAAGGCTAACCTTTATTTTGTTTTAAATACTTTCCAACCTTTTTTTCTCCCTTGGAAATAACCTACAGAGCGTGAAACCAATTACAGAGGCTGAAAATTATCATTATAACCTTCCCCAGAGACATGAAGTAAAGCACGCTCCCCACTGTCACCACCTTCAGCTGACCCCTGAGGATGATGGAAGGACTCACTAAGGGCAGACAACCCATTACACACCGTAGGGAGCCAGGCAAGAGCATTTTCTGCTTATGGTGTGAGGCCACAGCAAGCTGCCATCCCACTGAGTGCAGGTGGCTGGGCTGGTCCCTCCATCGTTATCTGTGCATGGCTGGTCGAGCCAGTTGGTAATTCAGGGTGTTTCAGCGTCTGTGTTGAGTCAGTCTATTGTCTTCAGGCAGCATCTACCAGTAGAGTAAGTAGCATGTCTCTGGCAGCTAACCTATGAACTACAATCATGAATTGCATCTGATCGCAGACCTACTGACTCAAGGGAAACCACAGCTTGTGCACAATGTTATAGCACATTTTCTTACTGACACTGGGTAGGGGTAGTGACCAGACCTGCTGGACAGTCTATAGAGTCACATGTTGTAAAATATCTAATCAAACTTAACATCCCTTTCAGGGCTCTGGTTCAGTGTGAGAGTGTAACCCATTTGGAACAGATACAGGAGAACTGAACTCTGTTTCCCTCCTGGAGGAAGCTGCTCTGTGCAGGAGATAGACTTTTAGGAGAGGCCATCTAACACTGGGGGATAAACTCTACCAGGATCTAAGGAGTGGCATTAGACTTACCCCTTTTCAGTTCTTCTCAAAATTGACTCATTAAAATTACATATTAAGAAAAGGAAAAGAAATGTATAAAAATAAAATCTTCCCAGTCCTTCTTTCTTCTCTAACCCAAAAGCAAAACCCACCTCCATGCAGCTCTCCCACTGGAGAAAGGATGAAAGGAAGAGCACACTGCAGCTGTGGCCATATAATTTAATGTATTAGTGGAAAAAATTCAGATGAATCAAAGCTCTGAGAGCTACCTAGAAATACATTCTGGAGGAGACCAATAGTCACACAGTCACTGTGCATAAGTGCAAGCCACTTTATGGGTGAGTGGTGGGAAAGGAAGTTTGAAATTAGGCCAATCATTCAAAACACTATATCCATCAGAAACTGAGGGAGATGCAGAACGAGTGGAGGAAGGACCCACCAGGGCAATGGGACTTATTTCTGCTTCTCCTGAAATCAAAGAAACATCCTTGGATGCCTGCACACTGGCACTACACTTCCCTGAGAAGGAAAAGTGCACATTCAGGGATGCTATGACAACAGTGGGAGTCCATTTTACACCACTCCAAGAGAACAAGGGAGGCTTTCTATGTCTAATCACATGGGAAAGATCTGTTCCTACATCCTGAAATGCTTCAAATAGCAGTTGCTTCTAATGGGATATACACTGGGTACAATTAATGTCTCTGATTACAACACTTCAGTGAAACCCCCCTCAAAGCTTGACTTGTGCCATTTACAAGAGAGATGTGAATAAGAAATAAAAACAAGTAGATACTTTCTCTCTTACTACTGCTTTCAGTAAAATGTTGAAACTAAAAATAAGTGAACAATATTGCTATCTGAACATCAGGCTCATATTTTCTCGAATAATTGAAACCAGCATATCTGAAAATATTCAAAATAAGTGAAACACATTTCAAATTTTGCAGTAGATGAAGTTCTCAATTTATTTTTGTTTTAAATATCACTCAGATGGTTTTATTTTTCCTACTGAAGAAAAAAATACTGACTTCATTATTTAAGCTTCTGGTATCCAAAACTACCATAAAGAGTCAGCTGCTAAGAACTTGCATTGCCCGTGGTTTGGGACCTTAGCCAAAATCACAGATTACCAAAACAAATCTAGCCCTGCACAGGTCAGAATGGAATGGTTCAGTTTGAGAAATCATGTTGGTCTTTCATTGCCTAAAATGTTAAAAAAAATCACTGAATCCCGAACACTCCACAATTATGGAGCATCCCAAACAGATGTTTTGTTTGGTTTGGTTTGAGAAACTTCAAGGCAGGGAGGCTTGAACACTCTGTTTGGAGGGAGGTGATGTTTGCAGATTTTATCACATCAAATATTTGCATCGTACATGGATTGATAGCCCCATTAGATCTAGCATTCTTTCCTCTACTTGGCTGTAGCTATACACAGGGTAGAGTTTCTCAAAGCCGACACTTTTAATAGAAAAAAGGCCTATATCGTATCAAGTTATGGGGGCACCAGAAGGAGAGGCTAACTGTGGGGTTTTCCAGCTTGGTCTTATCCACTGAGAATAATCCATGGCATTATAGTGTCTTTCTCAGGAAACGAATGCAAACACATTTGTCTTTTTCCAACCCTCCAGAAAGGACAAAGCTTACCTGTGGGACACTTGACACTTTTTTTTTGAGAACAGTGCTGCTGTTAGAGCATTTGCTAAGGGAGAGCTTTGGAAATGTGTTTTAGATTAAGCACTTGATCTGCCTAGGATAGAGATCATTCCTTTCTGCCTGAATTGTGTCCTCTGTCCAAGGCCTGGCTTGTGTAGATACTTGTTTTCTCCTCCTTCCTGAAAGCTTTATTCTTTCAGTGAAGCAAAGCTGTCACAGGAGGCCATCACCAGGGAAGGAGCAGTGACCTCTCAGGTGGTTGGGATCAGCACCGGGCAGCGTAAGATAGACTAGAGCTGTCTGCTTCCCCCTCACATGGGAGACAGTCTCAGGAGTACCAGGCACTGAATTAGCAGACACCTCATCTTTCAGTTCATGTTGTCTAATGCAAGATCAGTGGGGCATAAAGTTTCTATTATCTGTGTTTTAATAATGGATGAAGTTCCCCTCCTCCCGCCCTAGAAAGCCCTACATGCAACCCTGCTCTAGGCAGATGACACAGCTGGTCCTTTATTTGCTCAGCTCCTTCCAGATGGGTATCTGGTGCCACCTGAGCTGAGTGGGCTCAGGGAACTTTTTGTTACTTGCATTTGATTTCCAACACTGGAGGATCCCTCTTCTGAGCTCAGCTTTATTTAAGGGTGTCAGCCCTGCGGATGACCAGGTGATAAAAAGTGTGCTCCTGGATGTCTGCATTTTCAACTTCACTACTTCAATTATCACTTACCTCTTGACCAACTATCAAGGATGCCAGGGAGTAGTATTATTATGGGTGACAAAAATCTATTCAGACAACAGGTTCCTCAGATTTGGATCTCCAAATCTAGCTCGATTCAAATGACTTCCTGCCAGGTGGCAGAAGGATGAACACTGAAGGTGCAACCCTGAAGGGCTGGTCACCTTTTATGACTGTTTTTATCAGGACCAGGACACTCTCTGCTGTGATATAATTAATTTGGAGATCCAGATTCTCAGCATAGTGTTAAGGAAATGCTAGGAGCATTTCATCATTATTTCATAAAAGTATTGCGCTACCAAGGAAAATTATGTGCAAATTTTTAACTGAAGAAGAAAAAATCAAACTCAAAGCAGGCACAGAAGAGTAAGGTTTGCCTGTGAGAATAAGTAGGAATGGTGAGGTGGGAAAGCACCAGAAGGAGTGACAGAAGGTTTTGCTGGCACCCAGCTCTGCAGGTCATCAAAATTACAGCACATCCATGTGCAGCTTCTAAGGAGACCTAGGTAGGCAAAACAATGGACTGCCTAAAAAGAGGGACAGCAGTTAAGAGATGGTGAAGAAGATGAAGAACAAGGTTGGAGCTTTAAGACATCCAGACAGAGAGATGAAAGACTATGAGTAAACCCTAATGACTCGCAGAGGTAGGAAAGGATGGAGAGAAAAAAGTTCCTGTTCACTGTAAGCTCCTGAAGAGTTCAAAAGCCTTGTAAATATACAAGTAGGGGAGTGTGAGCAAGTAAAATCTGCTTGTTTTGTAATAAAACCACCTTTCTCTGCTGTCAAGTCTAACCTCAGGCTTTGCTACAATTGCAACGCTGTTTGCTACAGAACAACAATTAATACAGTTGCTGCTAAGGCAAAACTTGAGATAATATGGTGCATTGGGTACATTTACAAAGCCATGTTTAGAGCCCTTTCAAGTATCTGTGCAGTACAACTTCAGCCTCCATCACGTACAATTTCTAGGAAAAATACCCCACCACACATGCATAAAGTATACATGGATGTTGCAGTCCTCAGCTGACTTAGAAACCCAACAGGGAATACAGGAGGTGGTCTCTTTTCCTTGTTCCAATCATTGCTAGTGTTGTACCACTCTCCTGGTTAGCATCAGATGGATAGTTTAATACAGTGCTAAGGATACCTTCTGCATTCAGATCAAATGGAGGCCATCACCATTTGTTCTTGATTATGCTTGATGGGACTGAGCCATAAATGTCAACATTTTGAGGCTCCAGATTTACTTCTTTGTCTTGGGCCATACACAACTTAAAAAACCCCGCTTTGATTACTGTCCTAAGAGCTGTGGATTTCTATCTCTTTTCCTGGGGAAAACATCAGAACATTTTTTACTTAACATTTTAATCCCAAAACCACAACTAAAACTCATTTATTTGGTTCAGAAATGTCAATCAAGAAAAGAATTGTAGACCTGTCTTGTTTTCAAATACGATCTGTATGACAGAGGATTAATCAATAGCCTACCATTCCCAAAGCACATTGCAGAAATCATGTCCAATTTTCTGACTCTCAGAAAAAAAAAAAAAAAAAAAAAAATCGTACACAGTCAATTTTAATAGTGAAATGGCTATACTTATCTCTTCCAAACAAGATTATATTATCAGAGGAACTCAGAGAAGACAGAAATTGAACTCCTCTCAAGCAAAGCATGACAGAAGGAAAATGGCACGTGGCCAGCAGGAGATGTAACAGCCTTATTCCATCTGCACTCAAGAAAGTGACCTCCTTCCCTAGGACGTTGGATGTGTCCCACAGAGACTGTCAACAATAAGGTCTAGACAAAAATCCTCCCTCTTTAATTCCCAGAGCTTTAATTTGCAATGAAGCAAATGTGACAACTATTGGATAAATGGTAAAATGGCTATAGTACAAAGTGCAAACTCAGGTTGTTCCCCCTCCCGCTCCTGCTGGAAAACCCCACACATCTGTTCAGAGGGAATTAGAAACTTCAGCTATCTATTACAGCTGAAGGCACAGTGCCTTGTATTTCTGGCATATGCTGGTACTGACAATAGACTGTGCTGGAAGAGGTCAGACACAGCTTGCATCTCTAGCAGCAGTGTTACCACTAAAACAGTGGAAGTACAGAGCCATTTTAATGGAAAAATAAGAGCCAAGAACATGCAGAAAGTATCGACCTTCACTCAAAGCAAACCAACAGTGCAAAGGCAAAAAAGGTCTGTGCTGGTTCTCAAAGTAAATTAACTGTGAATACATTTTGAAAAAGTAAAATCAAGTAGACATGTTATGATTTCTAATTTAGTAGTGCAATTTACTGGGAATTGTATGCACATTTCAACATGCTCTGCAGTGGGATATCAGTGGCTGAACAAGCTCTCTGCCCATTTCTCTATCCACCCACTTTGAAGAGCTGAGTAGCTTCAAGTTTTCACTTTGAGGCTAGCTGGAAAATTTTACAATGACCAACCAGAGCAGGGACCCTTTCTGGTTTTATTCATTATTTTTCTTTCAGTAGCAAATGACATATTATAAAAAGACTTATCTTGTATTTTGATGCCTTTACACTGTAACATAAGTTCAAGGGGAAGCTGCAGTTATTATTTAAGAGGCTTATTGAGGAAAGTACTTACAGGTTGTCTCCCTGTGAAGAGGTGTCAAGTTAGAAGTTTAATGGAGACATTCTCACAAGTGAGACACAAATTAGTTGTATAGTCAATCATAAACCCAAATTTACCTATATACAGGGACCTATATTACCCCTATATAAGGGAATGAGCAGATAGATTTGATCATCTTTTTATTTACCACTACATGATCAAATCAGTTTAATTTGCCTGCATCTCACAGGAGAGGCATTTTGCTCCAGTATTGCAGAACTAAGTACCTACAAAATTGACTTAGAAAAATCAGATGCCTGGAATCCATAAATTCTGAGCATTTATTCAAGTCAGTAAGTGTCGAAGCCAAATTACTATGTTGGAATTTTTTTTTCCCCAGGTGATCACTCAAGCCCCAACTCTTCAAGCTTTACCTACATGTTTGGGCACACCAATGGGTTCAGATAAAAACAAGTGTAATGATCAGGGTTTTTGTGGTTAAACTTAACCCCAAGAACTCCAATATAACCTTACATCTGCTGTAGGCTTGGCCTTGTTACTCAATATGTCTTTCCACTGCAGTGATATAGGACAACTACCTAGAATTTTTAATAGGTGCCTGCCTCTTAAGTTAATGGAAATCCTCTTAAGCAGGAACTGTAGTCAGTTCTCTCTTTTCTTAGCACTCCAGGAAAAAGAGGACAACTTCTTGATGCTCACAGCCTTACTCAAACAGTGAAACTCTCTAGAAGGTCTATGGGAGTTATGAGTGTGCAATAATTGCATGTCTGGGACTTTCTAAAGAGAGCAATAACATTAGTAAAACAGCAAGGCTAATTTGCTATTCATGGATTTTTTTTTCCTAAGTCATATCTAATTACTATCCTTGTTTCTTTGCCCACCACCCTTTTCCCCCTCCTTCCCCTCTGAAGAGCTGTGGAATTTCAACGCTGAAGGAGAAGCTGATTATGCTGCACGCTGGCACCGAGCTGTCCACGCTACACACAAAAGATCATGAATAGGCAGGCGTGTACTTGCTCTAAATATAGTTCAGACGCTACTTAGGCATTTAGAATCAAAGATCTGCTACTAGCAACAAGTCCTCCAAAAGTGTGCGATTTGGCATGCCTGGAGCTGTTAAGTGGATGCAGGCAAAAAACTGCTGAAGTTATAGGGAAAGAATATGAAGGGTGCTAATTGCCATCTGCCAATGCCTCAGAAAAAAAAAGTCTTTGCGATAGACTTTCAGCATGGGAAAATGTAATAGCAGCAACAAAGTGTTTACAGGAGAATACATCTAACAAAGCAAGAAGCGCTCAGACTTAAGAGACACCTGGCAGCAGAGGAAAATGCTTCTGTGCTATAAATCAAACATTAATGCTTCTGCTCCAATGTGCATCTGTTACTTTTTATTCTTGAGGACCCATAGCTATAAGGTCCCCTCTCTAAAATAATAATTAGTGAAATAACAGCAAAAGGTTTTTTTTTTTCTACAGCGTCTTGTGCTGGCGTTTCTTCTTCCACAACTGTGTTTTTAGTGGACAATGGGATCTGAATACAAGGATGAACAGCAAGGTGCTCCATGCCCATCACACACCTCAGCTCTGACAGCCCTGCAATGAACTGGGTAGTCTGAACACTTCTCCCTGTTTTCACACAGTGAAATCAGAGTATTTCAAGCTGCCTACAGTATACTCTTGATAACAGTGAGTAGTCTTTAAATTAACTGGTAGGTATATTACCCTTTCTGTGCAGGAACTGCTAAGTGCCTCACTTTCCCAGTCACATACATACACTGCAGGGTGTAGTAAAGGAAAGAGAAGAAGATCTAAGGGGGAAGTTTGCCAGGTATTTTCTCTCTGAAAAGTTCAGAGAGTGTTTTGGCTTATTATATCACAAAATTACATCAAAAATTGAGGATTGTCATCTCAGCTTTTGCCCTTGCCTCCCAGAAATGTTTGTGTGGCTTTTCTTTTGTATATTACAAATAATGTGGACCTTCAGCTCCAAAAGTACAAGGGATTTCCCAGGTGGAAACATGCTCACACTCTTAGTAGCACACACACATGCAACAATTCCCATGATTTTGGGGCTGTCAGATGGACATGTTCATTAAGTGTGATCCTTTATTTGACTTACATGCTTAGTAGGCGTTTGTCAAGACAGCCACCTGACAGACGGCCCACTTATAACCAGGCACCTTTTCCAGGCAGAAACTCAGAAGCCTTAATCTTTCTGGTACTGGTCACTTGAGAAGTCATCCCTACGTGGCATTGCACAGTCATAACTACATCCATTCAAGCCCCTGAAATCCTCATGAGCTCCAGTGCCATCCAGCAATAAAGCTAGCAGCTACCTGCTCTTGACATAAGCCATCCAGTGGAAGACCTGGAGCAGCTTGCCCATCCCTCACCCCAGGAGCAAGTGAAATGACCCCAGAGTGAGCCCAGATCTGGCCAACCACGAGAGGGAGACAAGCTCACATGCTTGGCCACCGCTAGCCCTTCCTGCCAGGAGGAAGTTTCAGGAGGTCCAGTTGTAAATTTTGTTGACGGCACATTTGTGACAGGAACGAGAAGAGCGTGCAATGGCAGGAGGTCTCACAGCCTGCTTGCTGCCTCAGTCTCCAAGGGTAGCCAAGCCATGTGATAATTTGTCCAAAGGAGAGGGAGAACACAAAGATATTGCCTTTTTTTTTTCCTGGACCTAGCTTGGAAGGCATTTTTCTCCGTCCAGCTGCAGGACAGGCTGATTACATTGGAAATATCAGGCAAAGCCAGATTTATTACTTATCTGATGGCCATCCCAGGTTTTTCTTGACTGAAGGAGTGGGACTCATGGGGCAAGAAAGGCAACAAAGGTAGGCTGTTGGGACATTCAAGCACCACGGGGATGAGCGTGGCATAAAGACTGAGATAGATTAGATCAGATCAGATCAGATCAGATCAGATTAGATTAGATTAGATGAAACAGGCTGGATCACAGACTGCTGGAGAAAAGAGAAGGTCTGAGGTAGGTCTGGGAAAACAGCCTAGGAAAAAACAAGGTCCAGCACAGCTATCACAGAAAAGTATTTCACAAAGAAGGAAATTGTCTTGCAATTGTCTCAAATGCGTGAAGAATGGGCAGGTCACAGCTGAGCCTTTAGAAAATACTTTAGACAGACTGAGCCGAAGACAAATAAATGTAGACAAACCTGAAGTTTGACATCCAAATACTTCTCCCTTTTCTCATCACCAAGCCTTTAATGAACTAGGGAATGGATCCAAATACTATAGCTGCTACATCAAATCCATGTTTACAACACCTTAAACTCCAGTTTCCCTAGGAGGATGCAGCCAACTCCCACTATTTACCATCTGGACCCGGAATTTGGGGAACATTTTAGACAGGTTCAGGCTTTGTGATCTAAGTCCATGTCTCACTAAAAGGAAAAATTTGTGTTTTCAAATGTTTTCACTACTGGAAAACAGAAAGGTCCAGCAATTGAATCAACATGAAAAATATTGTTTCCTTCATAACAGCAACAGACCAATTGGATCAACCATTCTACTTCTGGTATTAAATTAAGAAAATTAGGTTTCTTTTGGATCAAGCAGGAAGCAAAGACGTTAATATTTTAGTGAGATCTAGCTGACATTTCATTTGACTTTACTGTTGCTTTTCTGCTTTCTTTTTGAGAGCTGCAGAAGTTTTAGGGATTAAGACAATCAAGCCTCACTTCTTGTAACAGAAGTGCCATAGACTACCACCCAGTATTTTCTCAAGGAAGAAAGTAAACTGTATGTGGTTACAGCATATCTTCCATGAAGATATACAGACATGAAGATGAAGGTGGTGCGAAGCGGCACCTGTCCACTCCATCATTACAAGAACCCACTGCTCTTGACATCCCTCCATCTCAGTGAGGCTGACAGGAAAGACTGGTGGGAGGACAGGAACACCTGTATCTTGCATATTAAAATGGCATCTGTAGTTGGAGAATGCAGCTTCTAGGAGACACTGCAGCAGTCCTGCATATTTCCTTAAGTGAAGGTCTTACATTTTTTTTCTTAAGACTGTGACATGGGGGTTTTCCTAAAGCTGATTCAAACACTGAAATCTCAGCTCTGGGTGAGGTTGTATTTTTATACCTGGCTTGGCAAGCAGGTGTGATTTTTTTTTTTATTGGTCTCATGACACTTAATCAATGCATTTGTCACCTGCAGATTAAGCTACTGCAATGCATCGTAAAAGGCTGTTAAATTCAGCCGTCATTCAGAAACATCTTTTAGCACCTGATACTGACATCAGGCCTTGCTTCACACAAGGAGCGTATTGTATAGTCATGGTCTGAGGACTCTCTTGGCTTCTGGTCGTTCCTAGGTTAAGATGGCAGTCCAGTACATTGACATATAAGCTCCTAAGTGATTTGAGACATGACTACCAAAGAATTTGCCTTCTCTAAACTTAATTTGCTGCTATAGTAGCTGTTGTCTCTACTGGTGTATATAAACAGGCCAGGGATCTGTGTGACATGGACTGGCCCCATGCAGCTTCTAGGCACCTTGTGGAGCCCCTCTGACACTAGGACATAATTACTTCAGGGTGTGTGTATGGGGAGCAGGATTACTTCAAAAATGTCTGTAGTGATAGGAGTGTTGCTGCCTCCCAGAGCAGTAGTTTCACAGCATGGGTGTGTACACATGTCAGCATGACGTAAAAGCATGTCAGAGCAAAGTTGTAAGATGCAAGGCCCTCCAAGATAGCACTGGAGGATGTGTGGGACACAGGGAGCCAACTTTGGTGCAGCCTGACCCATACTATCTCTATACACATTGAGGACAGTCCTGGAGGCCTGAATTACATCTGGGCACTGTCTGGTAGAGGGTTACACCACATGAACTCGCTTCCCGGTTTTTAGCAATGTGGATTCTGAGGATGTTTACACTTGCAGGCCTCTTGTTCAAGGTGGCTTGATCTCATCACTTTCTTAAAAGATGCTCGCAACTCTAGAGCTTAGTAAAGTCCTTGATCCAACAGAGAATGTCCACTTTTACAGGTGACCTGTGGTAGTATGAAGGGGATTCGACTGATTATTTTCAAAATATTTATGTCACGCAAGTTTTCAAGGACCCTTGTTACACTAAAGGAAGTTAGATTGAAAGAAAGCTAAGGCTGTGCTAGTACCAGAAAAGGGTAAATGAAATGACCCAGGTAACTATAATCCTAATAGCCCAAATAAAATAGTGGAGAAGCCAATATAAGATTCAATTAATAATGACTAATGGGAAGATAATTAAAAATGTGAATCAAGTTTATGAAACAGACCTTGTCTGACTAACCTAGCATTTCATTTTGTTTTGATGAAATTGTAATTTTGGCTTATAAAAGTAGTAGTATTGGTGTAATACAACACACTTAAGCTTCTGTGAATCTTAGAATCATAAAATCATAGAATAGTTAGAGTTAGAAGAGATCTTTAAAAGTCATCTAGTCCAACCTCCCTGTAAGGAGCAGGGACATCTCCAATTAGATCTGGCTGCTCAGAGCCTCATCCAACCTGGCCTTGAATGTTTCCAGGGATGGGGCATCTTCCAGCTCTATGGGCAACCTGTTTCAGTATTCCACCACCCTCATTGTAAACAATTTTTTCCTGATGTCCAGTCTGAACCTGCTTCCTTCTATTTTAAAACCATTACCCCTCGCCCTATCACAACAGGCCTTGCCAAAGATCATCTTTCCTGTAGGCCCCCTTTAGGTACTGGAAGGCTGCTATCAGGTCTCCCCGGAGCCTCCTCTTCTCCAGGCTGAACAGCCCCAACTCTCTCAGCCTGTCCTCACAGGAGAGGTGCTCCAGCCCTCTAATCATCTTCGTGGCCCTCCTTCGGACCCTCTCCAACTGGTCCACATCCTTCTTATGTTGGAGGGTCCAGAACTGGACGCAGTACTCCAGGTGAGGTCTCACCAGGGCAGAGTAGAGGGGCAGAATCACCTCCCTCGACCTGCTAGCCACGATTCTTTTGATGCAGCCCACGATGCGGTTGTCTTTCTGGGCTGCAAGCACACATTGCTGGCTCATGTTGAGCTTCTCATTCACCAGCACTCCCAACTCCTTCTCCTCAGGGCTGGTCTTGATCCATTCTCCACCCAGCCTGTATTTGTGCTTGGGATTGCCCTGATCCATGTGCAGAACCTTGCACTTGGCTTTGTTGAACTTTGTAAGGTTTGCATGGTCCCACCTCTCCAGCCTGTCAAGGTCCCTCTGGATGTCATTCCTTTCCCCCAGTGTGTCGACTGCACCACACAGGTTGGTGTCATCTGCAAAATTGCTGAGGGTGCACTCTATCCTACTGTCCATGTTGTTGACAAGGATGTTAAACAGGGACAGTCCCATGAAGAACATCACTCGTCACCAGTCTCCCTTGCGCATCGAGCCATTGACCACAACTCTTTGAATGCGGCCATCCAGCCAATTTCTTATCCACTGAGTTGTCTGCCCATCAAATCCATGTCTCTCCAGTTTAGAGACAAGGATGTCATGCAGGACAGTGTCAAATGCTTTGCTGAAGTTCAGGTCTTAACATCAAACCAATATTTTCATTAGGAATTTAAAATAAGGGAAATTATTATGGTTCATTTGAAATGTGAGATAAACATGGTTCATGAATGGCAATAAACGGAGACAACATCAGTGAGTGGGTTTGCTTCCACCAAGACCCAGCTGGAATCCTGTCCTTGCTCTATGTGACTTCTGCCAGATAGGCAATACAACAAAAGATGACAACAAAACTTGCTTGAAAACCTTGCAGATAAGAGGAAGATTTAGGTGAAGATACACAAATGAAGATGACAAAGTCACACAAACAGTACCCCCTGCCAAACTGCATTTAAATATGATTAAAAATGCCATCACATGTATTCTCTAGGAACAGAGAATGAAGGCCACATCCCATCCGAATGCTCATATGTGGGCAACTGTGCTGGTAAATCAAGATGGGTTCACAGAAGGGCCAAGGAAAAAAAGCATTCAAAAATAAATCTAGTTAAAAGACACATGTGGCTCAATCTATTTAGCTTAAAATAGATGGAGGGGGTGAGAATAGTCAATAGCCAAACAGAAATTTAGCCAGAGAGGCCACAGGCCAGATCAAAGTCTAGAAGGTGTGGTTAGACACAGTGGCACTAAAAATAAGATCCAAGCTTCAGAGGCAAAATTTTATATCCCTGGATTTCTAAAAGATATCTTAAACACAAGACCGACCATTTTTCAAATTAAAATAACTAATCAAGGCAAGGCTTATGGTCAGCATGGATTATCACACAAAACCCCATCTGGCTTTGTAACCAAGGGATGGCAACACTGGGCAATTGTTGTAAAGCAAATCAGTTGCAGCTGGTGACATTATTTTACTGCAGGCACCCTGAGTCAGGCTTCTGGCCATACACATGCCCAGGGCTCAAATTACGGATTTGAAGAGATGCAAAGGAGTATTGGTGTGCACCGGGAAGGTGTAAGGGGCAAAACTGCATTCACTGTTGCTGTGGTATGAAGTGCCAATGGGTCAGGCATCGTGTATGCATTCTGCAAGAGCAGAGCCAAGCTTACAAGTTAAATAAGATAGGTGGGTCAAGAACAGGACTCAAGGACTTCCTGTTGTTGGAGATGGAAAACAGAACCGCTGGGCAGGGCCAAAGACAAAGGGTGTAGTGGATCGAGGAAACCAGTGCAGGTTTCTCCAACACCGCAGTGCCCGTCCCAGCCTCACACTTACGCTCATCTGCTGCTGCAGGCTGATGGACAACCTGCTCTCTTGCCTAGCAAGCAAAGGCCTCCCATGAGCACAGGTTTGTCATTCCTCCCCTTTCTGATGCTGACACTTCCTTGCAATGTCCCTCAGGTCAGCAACACTGCCCTCACGCAGGAGACTGGAAAGCACAAATGGGCACTGCTCCTCAACTGCACCTCAGTGCTCTAAAAATGCTTTCCACCATTCTCCGGAGGCTAATCTTATTTATGCTGCATTACTTTGAATCACACAAACACACTTGATCTCCTCCCTCCCACATTGCACGCTACATGCAGACTCCTTAAAGATGTTTGTTAACTGCAAGTGGCATTTTCAGAACTGCAATGCATGGGTGGTGTGTGCTCCTCCAGTACACTGAGCTGCTTATCAATCATTTAATTGGGATGTCTTGGTCTTCACCCAGATGGTCCCTTTCAGCAGATAGCATTATGTTTTAAAACTTTGGATAATTATAGCCCTGTAAGTGGAGAGTGCAAGATTTGTCGGCTGCAGCCAGCTCATCTTTCTTCTGTAACAGCCTCATTGTCTAGTCATTGCCTTATTCACAATGGGAAAAGATCCATGCAAATGGAGACACCCATTTAAAGACGCTCCTCAGCTGGGTAAACAGTAGCAGGAGCCTAACTGATAGTAAGTCCGGGAAGGATTAAAATCTATCAGTAAGTTTGACTCTGCTGTTTATCTTTCCATCCTTCCCTGGGCACACAAAGTAGAAAGGAATGAACCCTAGCATCTTTGCTGCTCTGTTAGTTGATTTAAAACATATTTAAATCCTGTCTACACGGGCAAACAATGCCCTGTCAGCACTTTGCTTTTTTTTTCCTTTTTAAACAAAACCAATTAACCAGATCCCTGAGGGAAATGGGCCCATCATTTTTCTGTTGTTTCTCTCCATAATGCAGTGGTGAAAACACAGCTTCAAGTAGGACTCGAGCATTTTTACCAGTGTGTTGCCTGCTCCTCTTCAGATCAGCCGGCGGCTCTGCTCCACCGAGGGGTCTCCAGAACCTTCTGGTGGGCTCCCTCCTGGCTTGTGCTCGCTCAGGGTGGCCAGGGCACCTCTGCTGTGCCTGGGCAATGCCACCTTCCTCCCCTGGCCCCTGGGCACCAGCAGCAGCTCCTTGAAGCCACTGCTGCTTGGCGTCAGCCCACGTCCTCTGCACCACACTGCGGCGCAGAGGGACTGCCTGGCTCTGAGGTTTAAAAACTACCTTGTCAAAAGGGAAGATTAATCTCTAAACAAATTGATGGAAAGCAGTAGCAGAGTGCTGATGCGGCGTATGTCTTTCAAAGACAGTTAATGCATACAAGTCAAAACAGCTGCTATTCAGATTCTGCTGTGTCCTCCAGTGAGGGAGGTCTAGCACCCTGGGCATACCCTGGACACAGGGTGCCTGGATTTGTTTAAGGACACCTCAGATAAATGGAAACCTTTAACTCAAATAAAACATAAACATCTCAAAAATAAAACACTGTGCTCATTGCATTAAAGAAAATATAAATTTCTGTTTCTTTCAGAGGTTTGATAGGCCAGAAAAAATGGATGCGCTGCTTTTTTATTGCTTTGCAAACCAGATTTTCTGATTTCCCATAAGATTCAATGAATGGCTGGAGAACAGGCTGTACCATAAGAGTCAGAAGGAAAGCAATTTTTCATCAGCCTCCATCTTTCTTTACGATTTAACTTGTTTAGGAAAACACATATCTGTAAAAACATCCACAGAAAACATTTAGCACTCCATTTGATTATAAGACAAGAAAGCCTGGACATCACCTCTGAAACCTTAGTGCAAAACCACAGGACATCAGAATCAAGACAGATGTTTTTAAATTTTAAATAAAATACAAGAAAACTTTGGAGAAAACCCTTACTGCCTTCTCCATGTTGTGGGTGGTTTTTTTTTTGTTTCGGAGCATATGTGAAGTTTACAGGCCTTGTTTACCGCTTACGCAGAAGGTTTAAAAAGCACAACATTTTTTCCTTTCCATTCAAGACACTGTGAGAAAAGGTTACTTAATTTAGCCGTTGGCTTACTGAAGAACTTGAAGATAAAGCTGTGAGTTAACCACAGTGTTTAAGTGGTGATGAAGCATACTCAGAAATGATGTATTAGGCCTGAGCATGAGAACATTAACAGCACATTCTATTCAAATTTCATTCAGCAAAACCTTCTCAGAAAAGCTACACGCACAAATTAGCAATAGGTGGCTTTTAAGGCAACAGTTAGGAAGATCACCAGAAAGGTACTAACTTCACAAAGACATAAGCATATGAGTAACTCCTCTGAGTCAGTGTCTTGTCGCACAATGCACCATGCCAAATTTAGGCAGTAACTGGGTTACAGGCTTCAGATTTTCAAAGAGTTTCAGAGTGATTCGTGTCTATTCCTACCGTCACAAGTGACCACGCTAACTACGCCTTCTTGCAAGGCTCATACGAAATGCTGAGAGCAAAATTTAAGGGATTGCTCAAATCCACGGGTTCCTGTGTGGCATTTATCTGAACAGCATCTTGTTGCCTCCCACCAGTGTATTAAGCAACATGACTAACATCGGTCACGTATCTACTCCCATAATCTTTTCCTGGAGGTAGAAGCGCTCATAGGAGAACGTTTCGTTTTGGACTACATGTGCATGTGCACGCATTCACACTCATGCCCTGGTATAGCTAACTAATGCTGCTTATGTTAGGGAGGGAAACCAAAGAACGAGGAGCACACTGTAATCAGTTGTGATTTCTCAACTATGTCAAGGACTTAACAGGAGGTTTTGCACAGAGGAAGCCTGCGTGCCTGTTTATTACTGTTCTGACTTCAGTGGGGCCCAGTTACCACCCTTAAGTCTTTGTGATATTGCACCCTTGCTTCTGAACTTCGCGGCTCATGCCACATTCTAAAACTGCAAATAATCACTGTGTTATCTTTTGCATGCTATTGTTTCACAATTACAGTATCTTTATTACATATGTTATTTATTTCGACTGATAGGGGAAAAAGGAAAGTTAAGATTCCCCCACTATTGTTCCTGATTAAACTCTTTGTTTACATAATGTTGGAAAACTGTAACAAAATCAACTAGAAAAAACAAGCAGCTCCAAATGAAAATATAGCTGCTTTCTCCTTAATCTCAGGAATTACATTGAATTTACTTGATTTAAACAGACATGCTTTACTACAACTAACACTGAATTTTGTTCATGGCACATGTTAAATAAAATCAGCTCCCTGTAGGAGGAAAAAAAAAGTTTATCTTAATCCAAAGGGCTTTATTATTGTTACTCAGACAGTTCAAACAGCAATGGGTTTAAACAAATAAAAAAAGTAGCATTGACATCACTTGCTAGTTATAAAATGTTGAATTTTGCTCAAATAGCCAATTAATAAAATAAAATCCTTGTGTTCGCCTGATCACTCAGTGCACTCTCAAGCATCTTTTTTCTCAGTGATTAGGTTGCTCCAAAACTAATGGAAATATTTTATTATGTTTTGAAGAGAATAATGCTAGACTAATAATGTCAGTAACTGAGAGTGGCAACGCAGGATATTGGATAGTATCATACAATTAAATAACTTTTTAATATATCAGAATTTTATCAACAGTAGCATATATTTAATTTGATCTTATCCTGATGTGTTTGTATTTCACCTTAAACATGCAAAACAAACTTTCAGTTACCATTGTTTTAAAGTACTTTTGCAGACTGCAAATTCACAGCCATTCACTAAAATGCACAGCTCATTTCTCACCCATATTTTGGCTTAGGTTTTAATCATTCTAAACTGATACAGGTCTCACACTCCGTATCTGAAAGAAAAAAGAGATACCATCACAGGAAACACCCTGGAATAAAAAGAAAACTGGGATAATTTAGCAAACACTTGCTATTTTCCAGCACTAATGAGGCAGAATCTCCTCAAGATTAATAAGTAACAGTTGACTGTCTGGAAAAGAAGAGAGTAGAGAAAGGTAGGGGCAGGGGCTGCTTTTCTTAGCCAGGCTAAGCAGAATAGGTCAACCACTACTTTGCAGAGGTGTGCAAAAACTGACAGCTCTCTCCTTAACCCCTTCGAGTTTGCAGGACAGTGCTTGTCTGAAGCTCCAGCTCCGCTCATCCCCTCCTCATTTAAATCGGGCACCCACGCGTATCAGTTTGACCTTCAGTTTCATAAATTAAAAACTCTTCAGGAATTTAAGGGCCTTCAAAAGCCTTTTCTAATCAAGAGATCTACTAGATAGAGTCAGGCTGACCATTAACTTGGGCAGACCAGAGATGGGCGTTCAGAGGACACAAGGGGTACCGCTCTCACGTGCAGCACATGCAAAGCTCATCAGAACTTCCCTGCCCTGCTCCTTGCTCGCACCCCTGGCCTCAGCTGCCCTCCCCTGACTCACCCTCACGGGAGGCCCTCGTAAACAGAGATAAGAGAACTTCAAAAAGTCCAGATTTTGTTTGGGTAAGTGCCTGAAAGTTCACAAACTGGCTTGGAAACACAGTGAGAATAGGCTGCCTTGGGAGGCGGCCAAACATTCTCCAGCGAGGCTGGGCTATAAACACTTCAAGAATAGCCTCTCTTGTAGTATTTTGGTGGTATTTGTTTCTCATCCTGTCTGGCTGGGAAAGTAAAGTATCACAAAAACAAAAGGACTCAGGAATAAATCTGCAGGCTTGTTTCTCTCTGGTCTTGTGCCTGAGCCCTGGGTGAAGGGGGAGCAGTGCTTTCTGCTAGCTCTGCCCACGCTGCGTACACCATGCGGGCGGGCAGGCGGCAACGACATGGTGCGGGTTCGGTGCTTAGGGACAGCGAGCGCACATTACGGCTAAGCTGACCAAAAGCTGCCTGCCACCTACAACAGGCCACCTTCCTCCTCACCTGCCTCCTGATACCGGAGATAAATCCACAGAAAACTAAGCCTGCTGAAAATAAAAAATGAAGGGGATAATTTTTGCCTGGTCAAACTCCCTATGTCAGCTCACTGTGGGGGTCAGACATGTACCAGGGCAGGGGCAGGATTTTGCAAGGCTGAAGACATGCGAGAGGGAGCAGGACCAGCCCCGCTTAGCAGCAGCCAGTTATAAATGTGAAACCACAGCTGGAGACCTTGAACGTTGAGTTAAAGCCGCTTCTTGTGGTGTGGAAACAAGTACTTCTCTTATAGGAACCAAGATGAGTCACTGTATTCATTCAGCTTGAAGTCGAAACCAGCTCTCCCTTCTGAAGTTCACTCTCAGCTCGATCTAGGGCATCGTCAGCTCAGAGCATTTACCCCAGTGTGGGCAATGTTACGGATGAGCGTAACCACATTGCTCCACCTTGGGGCAAGTCACGCCACGGCCCCTGCCCAAGGCACACGTTTACCATGAGTGGCAGCGAGCCAAGGAGGACACGGCCGTCACCATGAACCAAGCCAAGGCAGGACGGCAGACCAAACAGAGCAGATGGAGAAAACAGCAGCCCTGGACAACAAAGCAAACGCTTCCAGGAAGAGGGGAGCGTATGAAACCTGTCTGGTGTGTCTCACGCTTGGTTGGCACCAGAGGTTGAGCAAGCCGCCTGTGAAGCACACGCCTGAGATCGCTGCGTGGTTTCTCAGCAGCCTGGGGGCTCTGCAACCATTTAGTGAGATGCAAGCGCATACAGGGAGGATGTCAGTCTTGCACTCTTCCACCCCAAAATGGGGGCCTTCCCCTTTCCCTCCCCCTTCTTTTCTTACACCAGACTTAGGGCTCATCCGACCCTCTCCTCTGAGCCAGTCTGACTTGGCAACCTGGAAGAAAAGTGAGCCAAAAAAACTCAACAAGTGAGCAGTTTTCTGAGAGGCTGAACTTTTGGATCTTGCCCCACAGTCAGGCCTCCCTGATGGCCTTGCTTGCATGCTGGCTGGGGCTGGAGGGGGCCAGCCAGGCCCATGTTCCCTCACTGCTGGGTAACCAGGGCACAGAGTCAGCGGGGGCTGCGGCTTCCCTGGGATGTTTCCCCTGAGCTGAGCGCAAGATGCTGGAGGCCCTTTCAAGGGAAGGGGATCAGATGGGAATGTGAGGGCCACGGACGGAGGCATTGCCCTGTTTCCATCAGCACAACTTGGGGCATCACTGCTGGCTGCCCTCGTCCTCCACTCTTTGCACAAGCGTTACCCCCCCAGGTGATGTGCAAGTAGTTTTGGGCGATTGGGCTCTGCACCCTCTGCCAGGAAGCCAGGCGGAGGCTCCAGCCCACGGGGTGCAGGCGCCCTGGTGATGGCAGCTGCCTGTCTCCTCTGCCAGGAGACTCTCCCCTTCAAAACAAGATCCTAATCTCGCCTGCCTCTTCCAAAGCAAGCGCTTGAGCTTACGGACGAGAGGAGCTTGTGGTGAGGTTATTTATAGCTGCAGCAGCTTCCGCGACAGCAAAGAGTAACAGTGCAACATGAAACCGAGCCAAGCAAAAGTATTTTTCATTGAAAAATAGACGACAGTTTGTTTATACTATCGTAGGGGAAAGTACTACGAAAACGAGTGGTGGCGGCAGCAGGTTTTCAAAGGGCAATGTTCGGGTTGGGTTGTTGGCCCTTGTTTGGGACGCTCACTGGTACTCCACTGTAGCGAGAAGCCAAACTCTTATCAGCCTCTGCGCAGCGAGGCCCATGGTACGTGTGGTATGGTGATTCAGGTCTCTCAGCATGGCCCTGCTGCCCCAAAAAGCACCCTCACGAGTCTGTGGTGCACCCAGAATGGCTCAGCCCTGGCTCTGGTGAGTCCCCAACATAAGAAGGATGTGGATCTCTTGGAGCAAGTCCAAGGGAGGGCCATGAAGATGATCAAAGGGCTGGAGCACCTCTCTTGTGAGGACAGGCTGAGAGAGTTGGGGCTGTTCAGCGTGGAGCAGAGAAAGTTCTGGGGAGACCTTATAGCAGCCTTTCAGTACCTAAAGAGGACCTACAAGAAAATTAGGGAGGAACTTTTGACAAGGACATATAGTGATAGAACAAGGGGTAATGGCTTTAAACTGAAAGAGGGTAGATTTAGTTTAGACATAAGAAATTCTTTAGTGTGATGGTAGTGAGGCACTGGAACAGGTTGCCAGAGAAGCTGTGGATGCCTCATCCCTGGAAGTGTTAAAGGCTTGGATGGGGCTTTGACCCGGCTTCAACCTGGTCTAGTTGAAGATCTCCTTGCCCAGGGCAGGGCGATTGGAACTGGATGATCTTTAAGGTCCCTTCCAACCCAAACCATTCTATGATTCTATGACCGACCGTAGGCATGCCAGCTGCTGCCCTTTCCTGCAGCCAGTAAGGCTATCTTCACGAAGAATCATCCCTGTTTCAGGTCAAAGATGTTCCCCAACTTTATTTGCAGGCAAGCGGCTGCTGCCAGACCTTGGCCAGCCATCTCTGCACCTCTGCTATCTCCAGGTAACATCTACTGTGCCTGCAGAAGCACATCTCCCCCTGCCTCTATTGGCTTCTCTCTTAAGGGAGGCTAATTACACTTGCCTGCCTCTGCATCATTGGAATGCTTCAAGATCTGTGGTTGCAAATGTCACGCAGGGAAGCAGCAAGGGTTATTTCATTACTTATTCATTCCTTGATGTAGCAACCTTCTCTCGATTTGAATTTACAGTCCTCAAAGATGGCTCACTGGGCCATCTGATGAGGAATGTAACAGTTAGTAAAATATCATCATCTCAGCACTGCTCCTCCTTTCCTCCCTCACATGCATCAAGGCCGTGTGAGAGGAAGCAAGGTTGCTCACACACACGTTCATCTGAATCAAGCACAGATTGCCCCCACACTTGCCACCCGCCCAGCTTTTCTCGCCCACCTGGCACCACCCCACCAAGAGAAGAGGCTTTCGCGCCTACACAAAGGAGAGGGAGGCTGAGGACTTCTCCATAAGAGGAAAAACTGTGTGCAGATTTAACAAATCTCCTGTGATACTCAGCTGATGTCAAGGAGGGGTGATCTATTTTTCTGTCACCTCATAGGCTTTTGCACTTTGGTACGCTGTTGTCAGAGTCCTCCCCAAAACTGTAGAAAGAATCTACCCACCTTTCTGCAATGTGGGAGGAACAAGAGGTCCACTAAGAGATGACCTATTTAACCTGTGCCTCCACCTAAGGGGCAGGATCAGGGCTCAGACTGTGAGGGAAACACATCTGCACCACTGGAGAGGAGTGGGTTCCTCTTCCTCCTATTTAATAGCTGGCATGTGAACTGATGGCCCTTCTTCAGTAGCTGTTAAGGGGGTTTACAGAAAGGGGAAACAAACTGATGAGGAAGCCTTTTTTTTTTCCTCCTCCCTGTGGCAGTCATCGTTTCATGAGACACCTCTGAAAATACATTTAGTGTCATACTGCTCTGTAAAGTGAGAAAACACTTATTATCCTCACTTAATAGTCAGGAGGAGGAGGAAGCAAAAGATCAGGTTGTGCTCTCTTCTTTATTTTTTTTTAAGTGACTGCTTATTTTGGACACCTCAATTTCTGAGGGCCTGGCTCCAGCCAGCTGTCCTATTATTGTTCTCCCCCGAGGGAAAGGGAAAGGGAAAGGGAAAGGGAAAGGGAAAGGGAAAGGGAAAGGGAAAGGGAAAGGGAAAGGGAAAGGGAAAGGGAAAGGGAAAGGGAAAGGGAAAGGAACACTCCTGAGGCATCCAGAATTACTGATACATCTACCTGGGGTGCCTCATAGTCTTCTCTCCATCATCCCCAAGTCCCCTGGAGCTCTTTTGAGGCCAAGATGTGCATAAAGATTCACCCAGCAGGATTTGATTTTAGTGAGTGTAAGGGAAGGGCAGCATGGCTGCAGGTCTCACAAGGCACCATAGTGCAGCTGATGCTGAAGTCAGTGGGGAAGATGTATGACATGCTCTGTTGATGCTGTAGGACAGGCGTTTCAAAACTGTGGCTTACAGCCTAACAGAGATCTTCGTCATGGACCTTGCTGGATGCTTTAGACGCCCTGAAGGATTGCACAAATGTGGATGTCCCCCTTTGCTCCTGCATCCAAATTCTCATGAGAGTGGTCGGGAATGCTGTTCTCAAAATCCCTTCTTATGTTCTCACAGCTGTGACAGCCAGAGGGGAGCTGTGTGTTAAAGATCAAGGTCCTCCTAAGCCAGCAAGCCTCTCAGACCAGCAGGATGTATGGCATGCTCAGACCACATCTCTGCCAGTCTCTTTGACTCTCAGTTCAGACAACTAGTCACCTACAAGCAGAGAGGTCACCTCCAGGGCTTCAGCTGGAGTCCAAAGGAAGGCTTGAACCTCCAGCTTAGACCCTCTGGGTCTTACTTTAAATGCTCTGCCACTGCACTTCATTTGCGGGAGAGGTGGGAAGGTGAAATATGCTGCCTGGAACAAAAAGGGTGAAGGACTATGAGTCATTCAAAGCCAGTGCATGCTGCAAAAGATGTTTGAAAACCTCCTGACCCCCACCATTTATTATCCATTACAGTCTCTCATTCATTCCCACTGGGAAAAGCTCCTCTAACATAAAAACACTCCTATATTTTGGGTAGACGCAAACAAAACAACAGCTTACCCTGCCCTGAAATTGCTCTTTTTTTTCCCTGCAATCTCACAAGCCTTTATTTCTGAGGCCAGATTTACCCTCAAAGCAATAGTATTTTCAGAGCAGGTGAGATGTTGGTTTAAATTATCTACTCACACCTTTATGAAGCACACAGGATCAGGAGAGCTGCTGGAAATTTTGTGAACTGAGCTCTGTTTGCAGCTCTGCCAGAAAAATGCAGCTCAAGTTTTGTTATATGCGTTCACAGCCTGATGAGTCATTATGGGCCAGGGATAATATAAAATAAAACCACAAAGTGATAAACAGTGGAGTAATGTAAGTAACTCCGAAGCAGAAGAAACGCTATATATCAAGAGTAAGGCCAGCCTAATGAAAGATCCTCAATAAGGGAAATGACCTGTGAGCTGCCCTCTAAGCTCTGCACATCTGCGCTCTTCAGAAGTGCAGGAGGAGCCTAGGATCAGCTCCAGTTCCTCTATTCCCAAGTTAACTCACATCATCTGCATGGACAAACCATGGAGGGAAACGGACCAGGCAACTTTGCAGCGATCCTTCTGGCTGATATATGAGCTGCAGGAGTAGCCATTGCACAGAGCTGAGTGACAATCAAGTTGTTGGTCCCATTGGAATTGCTGTCACATTTAATATTTATCCCACCTTATACAGGAATGGAAAAAAACCAAATCAACAAGTGAAAATTTGAGGATGGGGAAAAGGGAGAGAGAAAAGTCAGAGCAGCTCAATCAAAATGCTTGGGAGATTTCCAAGTATTACGACTGGACACATTTGTTTTACTATACATTAATTTGGAATGTGAAACAAGAAGGAATTTCCAATGTGGGGAAGTAATTTTCCACTTAGTTTTGAAATGAGGCATGTGGTGATTAAAAGAAAAACAACCTTTTTCTTTTTCTGGTGTTTTTTGTATGATAAGGGGAATTCAGGTGTGTGTTGGGGATAGACTTGGCCATTTACTATAACCAGGCTATTCTTCCAATGAATTTCCAGTGTCAAATCTCTTTCAAGAGGCATTGAAGTCGTTGCAGTCTGCTGTCTCTTCATTTGCAGCATCTTGTCCTTTCCTTTCTGGCAACATGGGCTAGGTGGGAACTTTCCATGGGCCACCTACACCACTCTATAAATGAGCAAGCTGAGCCCCTGTGACTGGCACTGCAGATTGCTGTCAAATCCTTAGAGATCGGCCACTACTCAGCTACTTCTCCAGCATAAGAAGTGGCTGTGTTAGCAAAGGTTGCTGTAGGGAGCAGTTTGTGCACACCAAGAAGAGAAGAGCTGCCCTTTGCGTGAAAGGGGATGGACTGTCCTGAGCCCAGAGTAGGTCTTAGTGGCTGCAGATGACCAAAAATTCTTACACACAGTTAGGAAGTGGAGAAACAGAAGATCCAAATGTGAGGTCAATATCAAACCATTTACATGTGTGTAGGAAACAAGAAAGGCCACAGAATTCATTATCCCTAACAAAAAATCGCACTGTTCCTTGGTGAGAGCATGGAGAGACATGGCCCTGTGGCAGACATTGACTGCAAAAGCGACCCAGTAAGCACAAAACCAGTGGCTCTTCCCCATCCCAGATCCCTCACAGGTGCTCCACATGTTGGATGTGTCATGGTTGTCATTGCAGTGGACAGCGTGGCTGCACCATGGTGAGCACCCCAGTGGCCCTGCATGACGTGCCACTTCCATCCCATAATGCTTCCCCAAGCACACGAGATGATGCACCAGCAACGTGTCCTCCTACAACCTGGCACGTGTCACAAGCTGTCGAGAGGCCTTTGTGTAGTCCTGGTCTGTCTTCAGCTGCTATAATACAGAGCGAAATGTATGTGACAGGGTTCACATCAAGTTAAAATAAAACAAAATCAGCATCATTTTCATCCTGCCAGGCTTATGGTAGCAGCAGCAAACTAACAAGTACTAACTCCAGAGCTGCAAACATTTTGTTGCTGGCACCACTGGTAATTTATGAGGAATTAAGCTAAATGCTGCTTGTGCTGGGCATCCTAGATGCAGAAACAGGAGATAAAACACATCAGTGTTTATTCACTGTTGCAGAGAAGATATTTTTGCATTGTGGTCATGTGAAAGGCAAATTTCACATGGATTTCCATGTAGACCCATAAATCAGTCCATGTTCTCTCTAAAAGTTCATGGTCCTTAGCAAACCGTTCAGTGAGCCAGGGCTGAGCTTAAAGACTGTAAAGAAACCTGAAACCAAGCAAGTTTCAACTGATTTCATATTTTGCTGTGAACATTTTTCTCAGGTCTAACTAGTTTGTTTAGGAGTTTAGGCAGGTACAACTGTGTCCTACGGGAGGAAAAAAAAAAAAAAAACAAAGAAAACCAACTCTAAGAAATCAAATACACCACACAAAAAAAGTAATTACAAAAAAATCTTTACCTGAATCTAAATTGTCCCCTGCTCTGTGTTCATTGTATCACTTGCAAAGGTTTCAGTTCAGGTAAGGATTCACCTTTCATTTTGACACCTGATTTTTGTTTGTTCAAGATTTCTCCCCCTCGGGAAACTCAGGGTGCTGGCCTTAGTCACTACATGGCTTGCTTGCCTTTGTTCAGGGAGGCATAATGGTTTCAGACACATGTTAATCAAGCAGTCAGAGCAAAATCTCTCTCCTCGTTGCAAAATAAAAGTAAAATTAAAAAAAAAATCACCTGGCAAGAACAATTAAAATCTGTTAGATCTTGCAAACATATTCCTACTCTTTCCCTGTCTGCTCGTGCCCACCTCACCTTTTTGGTCTTGTAATTACAGTGGGAGCACTTTGAAGTAGGAACTGCTTTAAAGGTTTCACTCTGTGGTGCTTAAAACACAAAAACACAGTCCGTGCCCGTGGCTGTGCCCACATCTGAACTTCCAGGGTGGATCACCATTAGGCTGAAATCCCAGTGGCATTTAACTGGGCAGGTTCATAATGCCAGCATTGATGCCCCCAGCACACCGGAGGTGCAGCCCTGCCACGCTGCCGGCCCCGCTGCGTACGGGCGGGTTGGTGCTTGCCTTCCTGCTGCAGCTGCAGTGCTGTTGGGGAGGTCTGGGATAAACCTCACAGCCAGAAATTAATGAAGGGCAAGGTGCCACAGCATGTTTGCAGCTCTGGCGTGCCCTGATGCTGTGGTCAGCGCAGCAGGGTTACAGCTCTAGCTGCTTGCCTCAAGGCCAGCCACCTCATAGCCTCAGCACTGAGGAAACTTATAATAAAATGCTGAAAGTGGTACCATAGCTGCAAAATATTTTCCTCCTTTAGCAAAGCACAGACCTTCCCACCAACAGCCTAACAGCCTTTGGGTGCCTGGAGATGACGGGGAGGGAAGTGGCCCTCAGCCCTGCTCTCTCCGCTCTCTCTCTCTGCTGAGATGGTGCTTTCGCCTGCTGCGTGCGATGACGGGCGGGTTTCCCCACACCTCCGCAAAAGTTGTTTTTGCAAAGGCTGCTTTTCTTAGCCCGGCATTTAAAAGCAGAAGTTATCAGGGCATAAATCATCCTGTGACTTGCTGCAAAGCCTGTGAGAAGAGATAAAGGCAAGACAGTTTGACAAACCGTTGGGAGAGGGAGGAGGAGGGAAAGGGCAAGGGGGTAGAGTGAAGGAGGGAGCCACAGCGCCGACCCTCCTCAGATTATGTCATAGGTCAGCCAAAAGGATGCAAATAAGATCAAAAAGCTGTTTGCAAACTTTCTGAGGCCCGGCTGCGACTACATGTACCCGCTACAGAGCTGGGCGTAATAAATATCGCTCTCACAGAGAGCATTACATCACATAAAGGGAAAAGCCAGCAGATGAACTCACACCGTAAAACCTTGACTTGGTAGCTAGCCAAGCTCAAGCAGACAACCTTGTTATTATGGAGTTGACAGAGCTCCGCATGTTGCTGCAGATACACCCTTCCACTTCCCACCACCTCCTCCAGCACAGACAACCCTTTCCCGGCTCCGTGCTCCTACAGGCCCCCCACCAGCCGTCCCAGGAACCCATAGCTGGCCGCACGGTGCAAAACAGCAAACCAAACATCTGGCAAATTTTAAAAACATTCTCCTCTCTTTCCAGCATACTTTCCTCACAGCAGCTTCAGTTTGTTTTTCTAATTTTTCTAGTGAATTTATTGACCATTAAGGGCTCTGAGTGACAGGCCTAAATTTATGGGGCACAGCGGGTCTGATTCTCATTTACATTGAGGCTCTC
Source organism: Tetrax tetrax (assembly GCA_009806455.1). Taxonomy (NCBI): domain Eukaryota; kingdom Metazoa; phylum Chordata; class Aves; order Otidiformes; family Otididae; genus Tetrax; species Tetrax tetrax. Next base: position 248,903 of record WHYT01015718.1, on the reverse strand, counting down.
TTATAGCTGTTGGGAAGCACTGAGAGTCTTGAAGCAAGTCTAAATTTCACTTAGAACACTCAAAATGCTTTTTACAGCAAAAGGCGGGTTGAGAGTTAAGTCCATATTCGGTGTCTGTCCGCTGAGATTCCCAAGAGCCAGTGTAAGTAATGCTGGGGAAAACCATGACAGGGAAAACTGGAGTGTGTCTCAGATCCCAGCACCTCCCAGCCCCCCTTTCCAGGGCCTTGGTAAGGATAAGAGGCACAGCAGCCCATCCCACTGCCTGGCCCACCAGTCCAGCAAGGTTACTGCCAGCGAGCCTTGGCCCCACTGCACAGCTGCAGGCACTGCAGCCCTCAGCCTCGTCCAGCCTCGACACCTTATGGTGCTGGGGTCTCCAGGGGTCTTCTGAGCACAGATGAAATATCGAGATCAGGATGAGCCAAACTGGCCTACTGAGGCCTTTTCTCTCTAATATCTTCATTCTGTCAAAATTATACTTGATCATGTTTCGTTATTGTTGTTTCTAACTTTCACCTCTGCCTCAGCAATTCCATCTGGTAGGTCATATTCCTCTCTGATTGCTTTTTGGATAAAAACATGCTCACTGGGGCCTGCTTGGAATTAGTTTTTCTTTTTATTTCCACTAGATGCTCAGCTCAGCCCCATAGTTTCTCTGACTTAACACACACAGGGTCAACCCACCTTTGCCTTCCTGGCACATGCATTCAAGTGCTGATTCCCATGTGCTACAATAACCCCATTACATTTTTAACAATCTCCAAGGGGGAGTCATTTACAGGGACTTGAACTGACAAGTGCAAGTTTTGTATCATCCTCTGGCTTGTGCACTTGTGCAGATATTAAATCAGCAATGATAGAAGGAAAAAAATACTCTCTTGGCTATGTCCCCAGGACATTCTTCGAAAACTGATGATGTACATCTGCCTTAACTGTCTGCATCTGAAATAATTAAAGACCACTCTTCTTTCCCTCCCATTAATTTCATTGAGTAGCTGAAAACACTTTTTTATTTAGAATTTTATACCTGCCCTGTAAGAACATCCCAAATAAGCTAATTTCCACCTCCCGTAATTACAGCAACTTGACCACTAAGGTATAACAAGTGGCTGAAACAGTACTGGCTACTGCACAGTTGCCATTTACACACACTGGCACTCTGTTATGTGATGACAGGGTGGAACAAAAAGATTTCCCATGTCTAAAAGACTGCAAAAAAGCCTCTCTTTAAGGTTACATCACTGGCTTGCTCTGTGAATGATCGCAATTTTCAAAGGTCTGGAGTGTGTACAGGCAGGGCTGCAATGCAAATCCTCCTCCAGTAACGAAGATGCCAGACTGGCTTCAGGACAGGAGGACCTGGGTGACTAACCAGTTAATCAACCAATCAACCAGTTAATGGATGATCTACAGATGCTAGTCCTAGTAGACTTCTTAGAGCTCTTAAAAAGGCAGATGAAAACAAAACAAAGCAGGAAGAGTTTTATAAATGTTTTTAGCTAGCTAGCTGGTGTGTGGCAACCACGCTTTGTGGTGGCAGGTCCCAGGGAGCCAAAATTTTCACCTGTACAGAAGAGAGACCAACAGCTAGTGGGGCCTGTGCAGCTCCACATCTCTCCCCGGGCGAGAGAGAGGGCAAGCAATGCACTGGCAAAGTGTCTGGGCAGAAGGCTTGGACTCCAGCAAAGGAGAAGAGGTATTTTTGCGGAGATTTTAAAAAGACTCCTTTTCTGGTGGGAAACCTGAGAAAAGAGTGGTCTCCCTCTGGTCCCTTCTTCTCACCTTGCATTTCTTTCCTCCTTCCTTATTCTTCTCTTCCCTGGATATTCCTATAGACATTGTAGGGAAAAAGGGCTATTTCTGACCTTGGTCTCAAAGGCTGGGAAGGGAGGAAGGAAGGCTGACTCTCAAATGGAGATGCTAGCTTGGGGAAACAGCAGTACAATCCTTCAAACATGTAAAAGCTTCTATTCTAACTGAAAAATATTACCTCTTCCCCAGACAGGACACCAGGTAAGTGTAGATTTTTTTTTCAAGCAATAATCTGAAAAACAGCAATCCTCAACCCATTTTTTATTTTGCCCAACTTCTGTTTCCTTGCTTGTACATGTCAATATTTACAAGCTCTACCACTTCTTGGATTATTTATTTTCCCTGGTCTATTTCACTCAGTGAAAAATATCTCCAGCTCAAGACTTGACAGTTTGTTGCTGATATCCATCTTTATTAACTTCACTGCTGCAAAAAAAAACCAACAACAACCACATATAGTCCTAAAACAAAAAACCCCAAACAAACTCAGGATGATGCTTAAATCTGGTGGGTGAAAAAATTCTCCAGAAATAGCCAGTGGTTTTCAGCGACACCCATTTTTGAATGGATGTCACTGAAAGGCACTTCTCCCTCCACTTCATTAGCAGTCAGTAAATTCACTGACAGTCAGCAAGAGAGCTGCTGTCACCACACCTGAGGGGATGGCGAGGAGGGTCGCTCTTCTCTCCTCACCTCCCTGCACCACACTTTTTTCTGCTTAGGGGCAGGACCAAAATGGCTCAGAGCTGCCAGGCTCCCTCTTGTCACCCCCAGCGAGCTCTGACACGCAGGAGCCTGACAGATAACAACAGTCTTTCCAGATCACTTTTAAAGTTGGCCTTTGAAGGACAATGAACCACATGCTTTTAAAATGTTCCCTGTAATGTATAATGCAGGATGATGAAAAAGGTTTCTCCCTCTTGGTTAGATAGACCAGGGCTGAGGCACACCTCAGTTTCAGAGCCCACCACCACCAAAGTGCACATCAAGATTAACCGAACTTCCCCAAGGTGTTTTAGCACTTCCCGGATGGAAATGGTTGCTCTCTCAGTGGAGCTGCCAGAACAACAGGCTGTGCTGCTGGATCTCATCCTCTTTGGTGCAGCAGCTGCCAGCTTGGCTCAAGCAGAGGATTTCTTGGAGCCTCGCTGCCTTTGTACCAAAATGAATCAGAGCCCACCCCTGTACTACATCCGCTGCTCAAAATGTGGGGGTAGAGACCTCTTTAATCAATCTCGCTAAATCGAGCCTATCTATTCACCTTTTCCCTGTCTTGTGTTTTCAGGGTTAGAGCATAAGCAAGACAGTCTGGCATGCACAGAGCCCTTCAGGCTGGCTCTTTTCATCTCTCTGTCCAGACTCTACAGAGTAATCTAAAAATAAACAAAGCCTCTAGCCCTGATAGTGGCAAAGATAACCTTCCCACCATGAACCACCTCCCAGCTCTGCAGGGGTGGGTGAACCTCAGCAGACAGAGAAGTTAGGGGAGGTGGTGGGGAGCTAGTTTCGGTCTACAAGCACCCACTCTCACAACCTCATCAAGACCTGGTGGGTCATGCTGCAGTGACCAGCCAAGCCTGTTGTGCCACCAAACACCACAAATCATGAAAGAGCAGCTTCAAACCATTCATCTGCCTTCATACAAACAGAGCTCAAAGGCTTGTCTAATCCTAATAGGAGAGATACCTGGATCAACAGCAAGCCGGGATTCTGTAGAACACTCACAGAAACAGCATGGTAGTTCTGTCCTGACGGTTGCTAGCACAGGTCAGCCTCAGGATTGTGAAAGCAAGCGCTTGTTTCTAAGCATGAGCACACCTGAGAAAGGGTTCAGTTCAACCAGCTGGCATCACAGTAAGTCTTAGCCAGGCTGTGGCCCTACTAAACAGACAGCAGAGCTGGCACCAGAGGTTCGTTGCTCTGGTCGCAAACCATCTCGTCAGACACTGCTTCAGCTACTGTTTGCTTTTAGTCAATCATTCTCTTTTATATTTTCTCTCTTGCCCACTTGTAGCTATGCTTATTTAAAAGTAGCCATGTGCCCGGATAGAAAATACTTTTATTTGAGCTCCTGTATTATCCCTTCTCAGCAGCCTTGTCTGCTCTGTGAGTACAGAAAGTCAAAGGGCCTGGCTTGCACCCCAGCACCATGGGCTCATGCAAGCTGACAGGTCAGAGCACAATGTATATGTTTCCAGTTTGGCAGACACTCACTCCAGAGGGGTTTCCAAATTTCCTCTCTAGCCTCCTGTGACAGACTTGGATTAATTTTGTCTGGAACAGAAGATTTATTGCCTTTGAGTCACTGTGGTTCACTTATCTGCTCTACATCTTGAACCCAAAGTTCAGATGGCATTTAGCTATCACCCTTCTTATCAATTCACTGTGGAAATACCCTGGCGAGACCCTATTTCTTCCTGATCACCATGTCTTTATCTTTCCAACTTTCTCTTTCAGCTGCAGCAATCCAACCAGGGAGCCCTTTCGAAAGGACGGCTGTGGTTGCATTGGCTGTAGGAGGTTAACAGTACGGGTGGTGAGATTCACAGCACTCCTGATGCTTCCTTTGAGCATTTCAGGCCTGCTAAAGCCAAAATACCGAAACAAGAACTTCCAAGTTTTTTGATGAGATCAGCTTGATACCCAGGGGCCTGACTCTGCCCTGGTGGCTTTAGCTCTGGTTTACAGCCAAAGTTTAGAGAAATCTGTTTTCCAGTTCCCATTCGGATGCAGCTGAAATCCCACCAGCATGGTCCACCCTGAGAGCGGGTTGCGTCTCCGCGCCCTGGGACCTGGCGCCGGCCCAGATGGCAGGAGCGCTGTGAGAGAGGCCACTCTCGCGTGGTTCTCATCACTTTAGGCAGAGGTTAATTCACAGGATTTGGCATCTTCGGACCCAAGCCTAGGCAATTCAACTCAGACTTAAATCTGTTGCCTAAATCCAGTTTGGATCTCATTGTAAATGGCTCTGGATGGCCCTGGTGAGCGTGGGAGATTTTATCCTTTCTGCCTGAGAAAAGCTACTCCAAATGCTGCATTGTCAGGTAGCCCATATGTTTAGTTTATTTGCCTGCTCACTTCCTCAGTCCCTTTCTGATTAATTTCTTGATGGATAGTTACGTCTGGCTTCAGTGACAGGTCCTTCCCGCCAGCAGTGGGTTGGGGACATTCATAAGCTGCTCCGTGGGATGCGTGATCGTGGGAGGGGGAGGAAGGCAATGACCTAAAGCTCTTCCCACTTTGAGGCTGCCAAACACGCTGTGGGGCTGCGGAGGAATTTTCCGCTGAGCTGGAAAGTGTCCCCATGCTTTGGCGTGGAGTCGTCTCAGTGGCACACAGCATGCAGGGGAAGGACTGGCTTTGAGTCAGAGTTGCGCAGAACGGAGCAGCTGTGCGCTCTACGCAGCAGCGTGCGTGCCAGTGTGAGTCTGCCTGAGGTCAGCACTGCTCCACAGCCGCGCACGGTCGTGTTGCTCACAAAAGGGGGGTGCTCGCAGTGGCTGAGGATGCAACGGGTTGTGGTAATTTATTATTTTAAATGAAGGGTTTATTTCTGGAGCTCAGTGTTTTATTTCCCATCCTTTATGACTCATTAAGTCAGGTGAGCCACCTCTATTATTTACTTATACTTTTATATTTCAAGGGCAGGTCCTAAATTGATATTTGTATCAGCTGAGCACCTTCTGAGGCCAAGCTCCCTCATTTATCTGCCTGCTTAGCTAGGGATTTATCTTGCGTTCATACCTATGCTATATGAGTGCCTCCTCGAAAGTCAGAGTAGCAGGTTTTTGACAATTTGCTTCACAACCACTGTCTAGATCCTGTGTTCTGTGCTTGTCCATAGCTATTGGTGCACTAATGGAAAAGAAAATAACTTCCACACATCTCAGTTAGCACTTTTTGTTTGAAAATACAACCGGAAAAGAAAAAAAAATCTTAAGAAACTTGTGATGCTCAGGTAGTGGAAATGCTGCCGTGTGGCAAAAAGAGACATTGCCCATGCACAGAAGAGCTGAGAGAACAGAGAAAACCACCGATAAACATTTTTTAAAAAATATAAGACGATGACAAAATGATGACCAAAAAAGACCAGCTAACCCCTGTTTCAACTTCCACATTTCCTTTCTGTTTGAGAGGAAAGAGGGGGTTTCAGAGATTATTGCCCCCCCCACCCCGCACCTCCCAAGAGCACTTAATCAGAGATTTACAAACCAGTAAATCAAAGGAGACTGTGAAATTCCAGCCAGAGAAGCGAACAGCGAGATTAAGTGGATTAGTCTACTGTACAGGAATCCAAGGAATGCAGCCTGTATGTGCTTTTGTTGTGGATTACTCAGCAGCAACATTATGGTTTTACATCTCCCAGAAACATATGGGCATGTGCACTTGTGCAAACCAACAAGAAATAGCAGTCCCTAACATGCCGCTTCGCTGAACCGGCTGTGCTGATTTCAGCAGATACCACGTTTTCCAGGGAGAGGAGGAGAGCATCTGAACATTTTGCTGTATCGGTCGAAAATGAAGCAGAAAACAAGCTACTCCTACCAGAAACAGCATCCGTTTAGTTCACAAAGACATCTCCCTTTAACCATTAATCATCCATCTGTTAACGATCCAACAAAATCCATCAAGTTCCGACTCTGCAAAACTTTAAGGAAGTCGGGTCCTGGTCGAAACTTAGCAACTCAAACCAATAATGGCTCTGGGGTGCAAAATTATACGTGACTTTATAGCCTGCGCAGCCTGTGGAAAGGAGGTGGGTGGAAACACGGGGAAGAAGCAGTAAGTGATGGATAAATGAACAAACTATTGCTAGCCAGAGTTAACAGTTTGTATTAGCAGTCAGTAATAAATAATTAATATAGCCCTAGGAGATACAAAGCCGTTGACATGGTATCTCACGTTTGGCTCTAAATGGAACTCGAGATAACCTACTTTGAACAGTAATGTGTTCACAGTATGTGGGAATTAACTGCTCAATGTAATAAGTACTATTGAATTTCCCATCTCTGTACAGATAAAGGGCAACTGCCACCAAAAACCACAGTAATAACAGTAACTGAATGATAAAAAAAGCAAACAAACCTGCTTTTCATTACATCCTTAAAATGTTATAGGTTAAAATAATCTTAAAAGGGCTTAAAAAACAGCAATTAAATCTTTCCATTTCTGTTTTCCAAGACTGCAGCTGAGAAAACGAAAGAGGCCTAAGTGCCATACCGTGCTAGCCTTGCTAATAACTCCCTGTGAAAAATCTCATTAATTCAGTCTGGCTCTTCAGATCAGCCACTAAGACCTTGTATTGTCAGTCATCCTCTGGCCTTTTCAGGATTTCCATAGCCTAACTAGCAGAGTCTCCATGGAAACCATGCAGTCATGCTTTGCACATCCCCAGAACTTTTTGTTCCTGACAAAGCTTGAAAAATCACATGCAGCATGGAGAGTTTAACACAGTGAACTAAACCCTGACCCACACTTACAAATGATAAACCCCAGCATACCAGCTTTATTATAAATGATTTCCTTACAAGATACTTAGCCAAGCCAGCAAAACGCTGAACCAGACAATACAGGAGGAACACAACTCCGGAGAGAGGAAACAAATAAACCAAAGAGAAACACAAGAGTTTCGGGCTGGTTCTGCCTCCTTTGAAAGCATTGGAAGCACACAGGTACAGAAACAAGCAGAGAGCAGGAGGAGCATTCTGAAGTTGCCTTTCCCTGAAAACGGCATCCCTGCAGCCCTCTGAAGAGGAGTCAGCTGTCTCGTGACTGTGCGTCACGACGCTGCTGATTCACTTGTCTGGCTGCGCAGCCCGGCTGGCAGTGGCAGCAGGCAGCAGGAGCGTGAGCTCGGTCTCTGGCCCCGTGGCTGCGTGGTGCCCCCAAGACCCTGCCTGCACCTGGAGTAGCCTTGGCCAAGCATCACCCTCCTCTCCAGCTCAGGAGCAGGCATTTGGGTCGATAGAGCAAAACTGGTACCAAAAGTGGTAGTGGCACTGCCCTCAAAATGGGATTCTCTGGCTTGCAACTGGGAACTGCCATGGTCAGAGCACACAGGGTCTTGCCAGTGGCGGGGAAGAGGTTGGTGACCCATCTAGCAGCATGGCTGCCTTCACTTCAAGCCTGGATGCTCCCCACTGGCCTCTGCCAGGATGGCCAGGGACAGTGGCACTGGTTACACTGACCCTCCTCATCCCCACTGATGCGTAGAGGGAGTACTCGCACCAGCATCATCACTGCCCAATATAAAGTATTGATTATAGCCAGCAGGGCAGGGACGAGCAGCCAGTCACTGCCCCCAGAAACGAATCCATAGAAAGCCCCCACCGCATGGCCAGCACCTGGTTATCACTTGATCCTTGGCACTGCAAAAGCCCAACATTATTTTTCCTCTCTTCTTCCCAAGCAGTGCTGCCAGTCCATGCTCGAGGAACCACTTGCTCCAAGATCATCCTTGCAGGAGGACCAGCAAGAGTCAGAAAGGTCACATGCCGAGAAGGAGTCACTGCAGGCCAAACTCACTTTGCCGCAGTAAATTCTCAGTGCTGGTGCAGATGAGCAACCGCCTGCTCAGCGCAGCGTCTGGGTTTGTGAGAAAAGATGTGACTCATAGCTGAGGGTCATGCTGTAATCTGGGAGGGCTGCCAGGGGAAGGAGAGAGCCAGACTCAGCCTGATTCGTGGTGAGCTCACTCCTTACGTGGGGTGGAAGATGCAATCCACCGCAAGAGGATCAGAGAGCCCCGAGTGGGCTGAACCAGTCATTCAGGAGCTGGCAGCTGCACACTTCCACCCCTGAGTTGCAAATAATGAGTTTAATATTAGGAAGTCAGCCTCACACGGGATGGCTCAGGAGGTGTTTGGCACACACGGTCTCTCCCCAGTGGGATGCAGGAGGTCAGAGCAGGCTTTGTTTCCATGGGATTCCCCCGGTGCGTCACCACAACGGATGGAAAACATTTCTCCACCTTCTCCTCCCCCAGTGAGGAGTGGTGCATAATCAGCAGGAAGCCTTGTATCTCCGGGGCCCTTCACAGGATAGCCACAGGCATTGGAGCCAGCACAGTGTGGGACATGCAGGCCTGACAGAGGTTGCCCAAGCTGGCCGGGACCCTCTGGGGCCTGGCTCTGTACAAGCTAGCAGAATTATCTTGACACTGCTGTTCTCCAGCGAGTGGCACATGCTGATGCTCTCTCTCAAAGCCATTCACCACCAATGCCAACCATCTGCTTTGCTCACCACCCAAGCAGCTGCCACTTGGCCCTGGAGTGTGCAAGCAGCTAGGCTACCTGAATGGTGGAAACCGCATCTCTGCACCTTCAGGTGAACATCCAGCCCCTCTTCCCTGGCAGAGACCTTGCTGTGCCCTGCACGCTATTTTCAAGGCCACAGGAAGCAGATGGCATGGGGCTGGAGCAGTAGCCTGAGCAGAATTACAGTCACCACTTGAGGTATCTTCAGTTTATTCCCTTGCCCACGAGGACTCAGAGGAGCAGACCTCATATCCCTGGGAGGGATATCCCTGGGAGATGATTTTATGGAAAAGCCTTGATTGCTGCTTGCTGTTGTGACAGTTTGTACATATGTCGGATTAAAAGCAATAAAATATTTTTGCATCTCTTGCTCTGATCTCTTATTTTCTTCAGCTTTGTCTCTTTGCAGCCAGGTCCAAGAGCCTCTGCCAGCCCAGAAGCCATGGCTGCCTGAAGTGCTGCCTTGAAGGCCCCAGAAATTGTAGCAGCTGCTTACCTACTGAATATAGTGTGAAATACAGTTCCTGCCCCAAAACCAGTAGAATTATGAAAATACAACAAGACCGCTCCATGTGCCACTTCAAAACTCAGGAAGAAGCAGAGATTAGTAGACAGCAGGATTTGTTGCCGTAATTGTCAAGGTGAAGCAGGTCCCCCTGAAGGAGTGCTGATCTCTTACCAGCTGTACTTGGCTCCTGTCCCTCCTCCTGTTCCACCTTGGGTGTTGGCACGTCAATGAGGTGACACCTGAGCTCAGTGAATACCTCCCGACTACATTCTGTGCTGGCCCCAGATGATCCCCAACCAGGACGAAGCAAACTCACATAGCCAAAGCTGTCTTAATTGCATCAACTTTTCACAGTTTCCATGCCATATATTAGCAACTTTCTCTCTGCTGTAGTCCACTTCAAAGTGGAGTGAGACCCTCCTTCAGCAAGAATACCCCAAATGCGTGATTGTTTTCCCTTTCAGGCAGACAAACAACTTCTCTAAAACAGTGAAGGTATTTTTGCCATGCAGGCTCCTGGGAGAGGATGTTCCCCAGATGTGTCGCTTTTTTTTTTTTTGCCGTTAGCTCTGGGCAGAGTGGAGAAAAGCTATTTACAGGCGAAGGCAAGCTGTGCTGGCACAGGCCCCAAAGATGCAGCAGGAGGTGGATCAGCCAAGGCAGAGAGTCCTGCTGCCTACTGGTCTGACTCTTCCCAGGCAACTCTTCCATGTGACACTAGGACACTCATCTGTGGTGCACGAGGTCTGCAAAAGTACCTCCAAGCCCAAAATAGGGAGTTCAAGACCACATGCCTTGGCCCCACTACTGCACAATGTGTTTGGACAAACCGAGGTCCTGAACAAGAGCTACAGGCTATGATGGGTCAGCAGAGACTCCCACGATCCCTGTGAGTACCTGAGGATGATTCTTTATCTTCAGCTGCAGCTCAGTAACTCTAAGGCACTCGCCAAGGTTCAGCTGCTGAGTATTGAAATGACAATGGAAAGCCTGCAAGCTCTAAGCTACTGCATGAAATTAGAGTAAACAAGGACTCTTCTGCTTTGCTACTGCAACTGTATTTATTTTCCTGAAACTGCAGCCATACAGTTCTCACTGAAATCTGTTTCTCAGCCTGGGACTATGGCTGTAGAGCAATAGTCCTTTGCCTTGGTCAGAGCAAATGAGGCTGAGCACTACGAGAAGACTGATCCTTGAGAAGGGCTTGTCTGGGATGACTCCTAATCAGCAATGCTAGATCTGCATTTTGAGAAAGTGATCATAACTTGACAGCATACCACAAAAAAAAAAAAGATTAAAACCCTAGGAAGCGGGCGTAGAAAGCACTGAATATATCCAAGAACTTGTTCCTTGCTTAGTCTCAGCTTGCCCCTACCCACTGCTTTCAGGGGATAGCTCCCACAAAAAAAAAAGCCCCTGCAATCATCCTTAGACCACTCATCCTTGCTAAAAGTGGCAAATCATGTCGAAGCAAAGGGGATGTTCAGCTGCAGGATCTCTTTCCAGAAGGTATCTGCCTGCTGTCCTTGGATGCAGGTGAGATACTGGCAGAGTGGAGCAGTCCCAGACTCATCACCACTGCTCTCTGCTTCCTTCTGAGACTGTGCTGAGGCTCTGAAGAGCCACAGATCCAGCTGGGTGTCTGGGCTGAGGCTTTTGCACAGAAATAACATGGTAGATCACATAACTTCAGGCACTACCAATCCAAACCTGTTGCATAAAAGCCTTTTTCTATGAGGTCTTTTGTTTTCATGCAGGCCCAGTTTGGATTGTGATAGACAGGGCAAGGAGAAACTGGTCACTTCTCGGATGCTTGCTCGGCTCAGCGAGAACTGCAGGTTCTTAAAATTCATAGGTATACAAGGCAAAATCCAAGTAGGGTGGTCATAGGAGTTGCACTTCTGTGAAAAAGAGACTGTCATAGGGACTTGAGCTTTTGTACGAAAAAGGAAATGGCACACGTGGGGCATCCAGGAACACAAATCTTTATTTGGATCTACAGAAGAAAATGGGAGGCGAGAATGGACGGGTGAGTCGGCCACTGAGCTGACTGTGGGAGGTCAATAGTGAAGGACAAGTAGAAACTAGACAGAGAGATTACACAAAATCCAGATGAAAATTACCTCTTTCAGGATCTTTTTAACAAATTTAAACCAGGAACAAACACGAACCCTGGTTGAGAGATTTTTGTCATAGGGCTCCTGTGGTTTTGATCTAGCAGTAGATACCCTACAATCTTGCAGAAGCACAACCTGACACTCCCTGTAGATACAGGTGACTATTTACCATTTCTTTGACTTCACTTTCCCTATCTTGACAAAGCTAATAGCAGAGACTTTATCAAGCCTTTCATAAAAACTATTTATCAGTAAAGCACTTGAAGAGCAAGGTATGATGGCCATCCTCCTCCATTTCCCCCTGGAAGCAGTAGGAGTTACCAATTTTCAAGTTAAAGATTCATCAATGGTCAGGTCCTATGAGAGTTAAATATTATCCTAGATTGAACCAGCAACTAAGCAAACACATGATAAGCTTTTAGTAAACTTGGAGCAGTATAGAAAAAAAAAACCCTCCCGTGTACTTTGTCAACAGGTGTGCAATGTTTATTCTCTTCAATTAAGTTGTGACTGAACTTTGCAATTGGCTCCAGAGTGATTCAATTACCATAATATTTGTCAGGGATGCAGACAAGTTCCTACTTAGCTAGGCAAAAGGGGAATAGGTCTACTGAAATCTCACCTTGAGCTGTCTGCTTTTTCGCTAGTTCTGTTAGCAGTCAAAATTTGGATCATACTTGATTTTACAAAGCTCAGTGACAGTTGTGCCTGGCCCACCTCTATTATGTACAAACTCTGAATAACTTCCACTGTTAGAAGAAAAAATCCTTTCCTTCTGTGCCTTAGATACTCACAGATATTTTCATTAGAGAGGAAAGAAGAGAGAAGATAAACTCTTCACACTATCTCCAGGGAGAGCCTCTGGGTCTTGCGTAACACTTTGAGGCTCATGCTTATTTCCAAATGCCTTCTGAACGTACAGAGAGTTGAAAACCCATCACAGCAAGGCAACAATGAGATGACAGATCTTCTCCACGTGTCTTAGATGCTGCCCTCCGCCTGCACTCAGCCGCACTAATGTGCATGTATGAAGGAGACAGACACTGCTGGGATACTGCTTAGGCCATCTCCAAATCATATTTCCACACTGAAAATGGAGTTGCTCATTTCTAAATATTAGTAAAAGCATAACAACTCAAGCAGTACGGATTCGAAATTCAGAAACTGAGAATTAGTTTGCAGCTGTTTAAAAATGCCATTAAAAAGCAGCTCTCCTGAATCTAAGAAATGTATTTGTCTCTTCTCTGAGGAAAGGCTGTAGGCGAGACAAAAATACCTTTCTGGTAAGTTCCTCTGTAACTATAAAATCCTTGTGTCTCCCTCTTCCAGTTGCATGTTCCCTTCTCAGCATCAGTTTGGGCATTCAATTGGAAGATGCTGGTATGAACTTCTATATCAAGGAGAAGCATGGATCCAAGCCAGAGATTAATGCTGAGCATGCTCTGAGGAGGCTGTGCAGTTTACGTTCTGCAGCTGGCATGTTAGACTGATGGCTGAAAATCGGGCCTCAGCATTCAGGCTTTCACCCCCTAAGCCAATGTAGCACTAAGAAACTTTGAGGACAGGTCTGGTCTTCAGCCAGAAAAGATGGTCATCATAAAGAGATGGAAGAAGCAAGAAGAAACAAACAAACAAAAAGGAAAAGAATCTTTAAGAATCCTATATTCTTTTTGCGTTTCACACAGAGCAGGTTTCTTGTGGGTTTCAACACCCAGCTGCTTCCAGGAACAGAACAGACATGCACGTGCCTGCAAAGCAAAACACAGCTGGAGAGCTAATTTTAGGCCTACCAGTCTTGGCAATGTCCCTTTAACAAATGGAAAATGTACAGTTTTCATGCATATGTACAAACACAAAATTCTTACAGTTAATTTGGATGGTTGTTCATGCAGTTTGGTCCAGGTACCACCAGGGATGTCTGTCACCTTAAAGAATGTTACTTTTACCTGGATGGTAAGATTACCTCCCTCTATTCACAATGCAGTTCTTGTCTCTGCAAAACCCAGTAAAGCATCTCTCAGACAACAGCTATCCCTCAGCAGAAAGGAAAAGTTGGGTTTCAAAACTATTTTCTGGTGAAATTGCAGTAACATTCAACCATTGTAAGGCTGTTAAGTGATTCAATCTTTTTCTTTAAGTAAAGGAAAAGTAGTCGTCTTCTTTCCTTCAAAGAAGGAAATGCTAACATTTAAGGAAAGAATAAGACCACCAGTTGCAGCCAAGATTTTTAAAGGAAGGCATTATATCTATTATAGTAAAAATTTCCCATTCAGGTTCTGTTTGTACTAGACATGGAAAGACCTGTTTGGAATTTGATTTGAGGTTTATAAACCAGGAATGATCTGGATTTTAAACCTTTTACCTGAACACTGGAGATGGTCCAGAGGATTTATCTTCTGCTTATATTAGGCAAACTAACTTTCTTTCAGAGCTGGCCAAATGTTCCAGTACCTAGAATTGTTAGTACCAGGATTCAGAAGGAGATGAGGCAAACATAAAAAACCACCTGGTTTTGCCTGTCTCAAATTTGCTGGTAGTTCCTGACGCTGTCAATACTTCCTTTCATTTCCCAGGAGAGGCACTCATTGTGTGGCAACCCACTCTGTACTGGTGGTAAAGGGATAGGGTGTCTGGTACCAAAAGGCTGATTCAGAGCACTCTAACTACAGCCTCCCCCCACTAACCTCTACTGGACGCTCCGCAGGAGAACAACATCAAACCATCCTTTAAGTCTTGCACATGCAAACTATCCTCATATCACTGACGTCCTCTAAAAGAGAGATCTTCCCAGTCCCTCGACCATGTATGCCACCAAAACAAAGCCACAAACTTTGTTTTCTCTTTTGCCACTTGCCAGTTTGTGTAAAGTGGAGGACATTCTCTGTTCACAGTGGTGTAAACAAAGGCAATAGATTCACCAGCTCAGTCAAAATATGGAGCAAGTCCAATGATACACCAACAAGCTGTGATTGAGGACACTAAACATGCAGAAAAGATAATACAGTGCCTTTTGTCTGCTCAACACAAATTACACTACGAAAGTGACTGGGAAATGATGGATTTCTGCTCTAAGTGACACATCTGCATTTTGAGGAAACACATAAAATCAAAAGCTAGATGTGCAGCTCCACTTGCTGCCCCACTAGTTCCAGTTCAGGCTTGTTCCAAACATATTTGTCAGGCACGTCTGTAAACTCTTCTCAGACTGCTAGGTAATAACTTGCATGACACTAAAGGTAATCTCAGATATATCTTTCCTTCCCTTTTTATCTTCCTTAACACCAGAGGCATCCATCCCATCATTTATGTAAGAAACAGACTGGATAATTTATGGAAACAAAAATAGCCTACTGAATTGAAATAAAATGCTTCAATATGTGGCAATAATAATGAATGAAATAAATTCTGTCATCACACAGACACTGAGTTTTACAAAAAACTGTGCCCACACCCAGAGCAAATGAAAATATTAATTCCATATGAAACCACCTCCCAAACAAATGAGATAAGCAAAACAGACCCTTTTGACAGTCCCTGTGTTAAGAGATTTCGGGATTAAGCAATGTTTTCTTGCTTGTAAAACACTATTACCTAATTCATTTCTAATAGACAGGAGCATTTCACATAAAAGCATAGCTTCAACAGGTAAGGTAATACTTGAAATAATCTGAAATGTGCATTCTAATAAAATTCCATTTCAGCTCTGTTTCCAGCCAAACTAAAAACAAAATCAAAACAAAAAAAAAAAGTTAAATTAATTAATGGTGGGTTTCTGCAGCTGTGGTCATTAATCTAGCAATTTGCCAGATATAGTAAATATTGAAAAGTATCTCTTAATATTACCATCTCCGCTGAGGTGCAATCTCCCAAACTTGATGCAGTTTGCAATAGGCACATTTCCTTTGAAAGGGAGTGCTAGCACAGGTATGTATGAAAACCTTTCCTGCTAGTGAGCTAGTCACAGACTATTCCTCAAATCAATCAGATTTCAAAATTTTATTCTGAAGTTAGATTAGCAAACATTTACAGATTTATTTTTTTTTGTATACAAGTTCAAATCAGCTCAAGATGATGTGGCATTCCTGAGTCAGTGTGAACCTCTATAGCAGAACGAAAACACTGCACCGAAATCATCTGCACCAGTTTAAAATAGAAGCCTGGTCTAAAATTCAGATAAAATGTTTAAATATGCTAACTGCTTGGGTGGTTCTGTGTAATACTTTGATCTAGACTACTGGAAGATCATTT
Organism: Tetrax tetrax; assembly: GCA_009806455.1. NCBI lineage: Eukaryota > Metazoa > Chordata > Aves > Otidiformes > Otididae > Tetrax > Tetrax tetrax. The sequence continues at coordinate 232,959 of WHYT01015718.1, read as the reverse complement.
CTAAAACTAGTTGTGGTGCATATTAGATCTGGCATCTGTTTTCCCCAACAGGATGGCGAGAAAGGTGCTAACAGATCTCAGTAAATAATAGATTTTTAAATTTGGGTGAGAATGCTAAAAGGACAGTGAAGAAATAGCTATGGTTTAACTTTTTTAATGAAAAAAAGTTCTGTTGGTTTGACTGCAATAATTTCACTCAAGCCTAAACAAACTCTATTTTTTGTCTTGACTTATTTTTGAAAAAAGTTAAGTTAATAAAAATTATTGCTTCAAAATGGAAAAACAAACACTTCTATTTCTAAATATGTAAGTTGGAAACATTTCATTTTTAAAATACTGACATGAAAATGTATAAGTTATTATTAGGCATCAAAGGACTTCCTTTTCTTCTCTTTGCTTCCTTTTCCTTCTGTCCTGGTTTTGGCAGGGATGGAGTTCATTTTCCTCTCAGTAGCTTGTGTGTTTTGGATTTCCTATGTGAAGAATATTGATAAACACACTGATGATATGAGTTGTTGCTAATGAGATCAAGGACACTGTCTGGCTTTCCAGGTTTCACTAATGTGCAGGTATGGGAAGCTGGGAGAGACAAAGACAGAATAATTGACCCAAACCGGCCAAAGAGAGTATTTCATGCCATAAACGTCATGCTCAGTATATACGTGGGGGTTGCCTGAGGCGGGGGCATCTCTGGCATCCCTTGATGGCTCCCTCTCACTTCTTTGCTTGCTGGCGGTTTCGTTTCCATGATCACAGTTTGGGACAGGCTGTATCAGTCTGTGGGACATCAGGTGGTGAGAAATAGTGTATTGTTCGTTTTGTATATTTTAGTATCCTTATATTCTGTTATTATTGTAATTTTCCTTTGCTATTCTAGTAAACTGTCTTCATCTCAACCCAGATGTTTTCTTTTCTTCCCAATTCTCTCCCCCATCCCCTGGGGAACGGGTGTGATTGAGCAGCTGTGTGGTACTCAGTTGCTGACTGCATCTAAACCACGACACCTTCCCTTCCCTTTCCCTTCCCTAGCAGTAAGAAAGTGTGTCAGTTCCTTCTGAGAGACAGACTTGCGGTCAGATGGAGCCAGCCAAGAGCACTGCTCTGATTTCAAACAGATTTGCTCCAAATAATCACCTTATTAGAGGCATTTCAAGGTACAATTTGGTGCCAAATGACACCATCCTTGTTAATTGTGTCCTTACCCAAAAGCAATAACTTAACCCAAGTAATTTTTCACAAACATGAATGAAACATGCACAGCAGGATTCTGACCAAATAACTTCCAGATTTTGCTAATGTTAATATTCTGATGCCTAGGCTTCATAATTTTGACCTGTGCTTGGCAGAGCAGTAAGCATCTGAGGATAACTGCTACATGGTTGGCATAAGACGACTAAAAAAAGCAAATGGCTGGTTCAGGCTCCACAAGGACACACAAAGAGTAGGTAAGGGATCAGTGGAACTGAGCCATTCCCAAGCTGGACCCGAGTGCCTCTTACAGGAGAGGTATCCTCATGACCTTGTGTACATCCTACTGTCTTCTTAGCAGGCAATTTGCTTCGAATCCCAACTAAACAGACGGATCACGCCTCAGCTTCTCAGGTTTTATTAGGTGAAGTTAAAGGACTCCATATATCCAAATGAGGCCTCCAAATGTGAACTGAGCATTAGCCTGCACTATGTATGGAACTACAGTGCCAGAAGTAAGATTCACCCATGTATTCACACAGATGGGTTATTAACTTCAATAACTTAATTGTATCAATTTAAATGTCAACATTGTTAATGATGTCACTGTCCATTATTTTAGAAGAAGCATCCAGCTTCTGTGACTTGGGAATCTGGCGATGCATGTTTCTTGTTTTGTCTTTGGTCCTAGAAGACAGCCGAGACATCTTCAGCTGCCAAAATTTCTAACTCCCACTTCTGACTTTGGCATCCCTCCACAATGCATTTTAATTTATTTCTATATCTATTCGCCAGCCCATTGGAAATCACCAGTTTAGAGGCAGTATAAAATTAACATCAAATTAGAAAACAAGGAAAGCTATATGATTTGCTCCCTTCTCTGCTCATTCAATAAAATAAGCCTCACAGCTTATTATCTGCTGTAGTAGAGGATACCTGATCGCTGGACCTTGCTGCAGAAGGCACTTTGCCACTAGATAAAAGGAAAAAAATGTTTTTTTAGCTTGCAGAAATTCCTAGTGAATTCTGGTAATGTCAGTAGGGAATTATTTCCCAAATCAGTATTTTTTTAAAGTGCATAGTTTTTCCTTTTCCTGTGTTACAGCTCTACCCTTCTGTTTTTATAACCTGCAGGAAGCATATTTCAAAAATATTTATTAGCTTATTAAATCAAATTACCCTTGCTCCTACTGGACCAAGTTTTATAGAGTGCCCACAAAAATCAAAGAGCCTCTGCTGCAGCGACAATTTGTACTGACGGCAGAGAAACCTATTCCTTAATCTTTTTAATTAGTGATTGCAAATACTTCAATTTACTAAATCAGAAGCTATTGGCAAGAATTTTTCTGTCTGTTCAAGTTCTGTGCCTCCAGACTGGAAAGGTAAGCAGTCTCAGGGAAGACTGGCCAAAATGAATAAGCGTATTTGTTGGAAGCTCCTAGTAAAATGATTAACAATGAAATGGTTAACAATATTGGCCTGTAAATACCTGTAACTATCCTTCAAATTTAAAAAGCCATTCAGGTAAATGAGAGAATTTCACATTTCTCTTTCTGCTGTTTCTTGTCTGCCTGTGGACTCAATGAATCTGGATCAGAAGAAATGCACTTCTTGAAATGCCTACCGTAACATACAACGGCAGAGGTCAGCTTGGTGTCTGGTCAGCTGCCTTCAACCCCAACTGCCCTCACAGGGTAGCTGAGCTATCACACTCTAGTTTTATTCCACCACTAGTGAATGTGTTTGTCATATTAGCCAACTCAACATTTAAGCACCATTTTTGTTGTTCAGATGAGTCCTAAATAAAATAGGATATATATTTACACTGCATTTGATTTTAAAAGTAACATTTATATGCTGGAGAATGAAGGAAAATATGCAGTAAGTCTGGGAAGAGGGCTGAAATTCTCAAGGTGCTGTTCAATTTTTTATATATACTGTTCATGTCTATATATGTATATACATATGCACACATGAATATGAAATCAAAGGATTTCCAGGAGTCTAATACAACAGCAATAAGAAAAGTAAGTTTGTTAACACTGGGAGAATGGTTCCCGAGTGCCAGACTTTTGTTGAGCTGATTACAAGCAGGCTCACCAGTTGCAAAATTTGAATTGATTAAAAAAAACACACCAGCACCCACTTGGAATTTGAAAGAAATGAGATGTAGGGATACGGTATTTACCTCCAACGTTAAACTAGGAAGATTTGGCAGGGATCCTTCTGGTTTTTTTTCCATTTTCCCACTCTTTAAGTTTTATATTATAAATTCAGATGTGTCATGTTTTCCCTGCAGGTGTCCCTTGATGGTCAATAAACAAAACTGGTTAAATAAAGTGTTTTGTAAACTTTTGAAAAATGAAAATGTGGGGCTTCAAAGACTTCCTTCTCTTGATTTTCCTCACCCTTTCTGTAAATACGTTTCAGTATTTAGCTGCTTTATAACCCAATCTTAGATGACATTCTTGATTGGAAAATTCAGCAACTTAATATTGAGCAGAAACAAAGCCTCTCTTTAGAGATTAGAAGCAAGGAAAACAAGGTTTTTCATCCCCACCTTTTCTCAGCATTGCAGCTGTAGAGGAAGTCAGGATAGTCTTTGCTGCTTGCAACTTACAGTAACTGACCATACACAAATTGTGAGTGCATGAGGGGGAGTTTCAGACCCCACAGTTGCCACTAAAACAAGGTATTGGCGTGCTGAGGGCAGCCTGCCTTGCTCTGCTCTCCCACCAGCTGCCCCAGTCCAGGCCACCCTGTGCCACCGGCCAGTGCACCCTGCCAAGCTGGCTGCGCAGCCAAGCCCTGCAAATCTGGTTAAAGATGAAACTGCTTGTCCTCCGCCTCCAAAAAAAAATTACAGTACATCCACTGGCATAAAATCTTACTCTGTATAAGACAGCAGAAGAGAGAGGGCTAAATCCTTAGGTGGCCGATGCCCAGGCAGCTCGGTGAAGGCGCTTGGGGAAGACTTAGGATGCTGGAACAACAGAGGAAGGAAAATAACTGCAGGTATTGGGCAGTTAGCCATGATTCTTTCCTGCCTCCCTGCCCTTCCCATGCTCGCAAGTGCTTTGCTTGTGTGACAGATGCCTTGGGAATAGGGGGAGGTTTCCCCAAACTCCAAGGGCTGGAAGTTGGGTGCAGCCAGCGCAGGAAGGGAAATTAAAGCTGACACCAGGCAGTCTGGTGTTACAGCCGTCTGCATTCCTATTGATCTGAAGGCTTAGTCTGCATTGTGGCTTTATCAGCCAGTGGCATCACAACTGCCATCTCTTCTCTCTCATCCTCCTAACCTGGAAAACACTTCTGAGGGTGCTGAGAGGCAGTTATCAAAGATCCACTGCCTCAGAAAAGAACAACATGCCTCAGAAGAAACAGCCGCCTGGCACCTTTGAAGAAAGTTTCCTGACACTTTTCCTATTTAATTAAAAAAAAAAGCCAACCTCGATATATACATGATGTTTCGCCTTGCAGATCATTCCAGAACTGCCTCTGACAGTGGTGGATTATAATGAACCTCTTATCAAGACATTGCCAGCTCAAGACAGACAATGTGTGTGTGTATACACGCAGATCCCAGTCTTGTTAACATCAGAGAGTGAAAGGGATGGTGTGCAGGAAGATTTATTGCAGAGAATTATCCACATAGACAAAACAAAGCAAAACAAGCCTGCATCTTTTGCAAGGAGGTTTTTTTTTCTCCTGATCAGCTTGTAAACCAGGAGTACCGACCCAAGGAGTAAGGTTGATGAAAGGACGATCTCCCCAGATTTTGCTCAGTTTGATTTAATTATTCCTCCTCTATAGCTGTTGCAAAAAAAAAAAAAAAAAATCTCAAAGAATAAAATAAAAATTATCCCACCACCATAAGAACAATGGACTAGAAACCAGATGACTGTGTCAAAATGGGCCAAGAAAGAGCTTTCGCTTTCCCGCATTGTTATTGTAGTTTTAAGGCAGCATAAACACTTCATATGGGAAGAGAGTTGTTTAAACAACAGTATCACATTTGGGCAAAACTATAAACTGCCCCTTATATCTTCATTTGGCATATTGAGGTGAAAGTATACCCCAGTGAGGCTATCAAAACTACCTCACACACTGGTAAGAGGTAAAACAGGAGCAGGCTCTTAAAGCTGTGCTCTCACCCATGGCTCCTTACCAGGGACTCGAAGCGAAGCTGTAATTAAGCCCGGAATACTAGAGCTGCTCTGATCTTGAATATTTAACATTTAAATTCTGGGCCATGGAGCTAGACTGTGATGCTACTGAGGCTGGCATTTCATGGCAGAATATCTGGAACCACAGCTGTCATGCTGTTATTATTTCTGATATTAATTAATGATTATTATTAATGATTATTAATTAATGAGAACTGCTTACAAAAAAAAGGCAAAACCCAGATATTTTGTGTGAATCTCACGACTGGCAGGTGGGCTCAGATAACACAGAAAACCAAACAGTCTATGGATCAGTGAGGTTTTACCTAGCCAAATATAAGCTCCTTAGCTCAGCTCTAACATTTATGATAGGCTTAATCCACTAAACAGATAAATTGGTATAAGCGTGAAAGACCACACAACTGCATGTAGGCAATAAAGACCACACACATACCTCTTTTCAGGCTTAGGGCATTAAGAAAACAAGGATGTGACAAAAAATTTAGACTATTGGACTGAACAAATAAATACTGGTCATTAGAGTTGAATAATGGACCATGAATCCAAACAAATAGTCAAACTTACCAGGCAAAAGCTTCCACAGTTTATTTTAGCAATGCTTTAACGTCACTTTCATGCTAACATAATGGACGAAATCGTAATTCCTTTCCAATCTATAGAAAGTTTTGTCATTGATTTCTTTGGGGCAAGAATTTGACCCTAAGATTTATAGCACACAAGATCTGCAGCAGTTTGTAATACCCTTAATGTGAATCTATTCTAAAGTCAGATAAATACAACCCAAGTAGTAAAACACAAGAAGCACAACTGAAAAAGACAAGTCCATATTAAATATACAAACTCAAAAAAAAAAAAAGATCTTGCTTTAAGCATAATTTGAATCATTGCAGGAGACCGATGCAACATTGGAAAGGTTGGATTCTACTTTCTAAACCTTTCTGTTAGAAATATAGGGCTAAATCTTGCTGATGAGAAAGGTGCTCACCGTCTTTACTAGCAGAAATTTACTTTGGAAATAAAGACAAAGTGTTCTTCCGAATTCCATGTTGGCTTATTACTCAGGCAGCTGTTTTAGATAATTCCAAAGGTAATTTCTGGCCTCACCATTTACGCGTAGCACAGGAAGTGATATCCTAGGACATATAAAATCCTACTGTTATTGCACTATTCCACATCTCTAATTAAACCTTACCTGCCTAAGGTGCTCTTACATTACTGGATATATGTAAGTGAGCAACTTGATATTTGCATAGAGCTTTGTACGTTCAGAAAGCTTTGCAAACAATAACGAGGTAAGCCTCACAAATACCACGTGTGAGAAGCAGAGAAGTCATGAATCCCACTTTTACAGGTAAGGAAAGTGAAGCAAACACTTAGATGCTTATGACCATGCAGATATTCATAACAGATTACAGAAGTCGCAGATTCATAATGTGGCATAATTCATGCCAACTGCTCATCTCTCCTCTTAGCAGAAAACTTGTTGCACACAACAGCACAACACTATGTATTTTACTTAGATGTGCAAAGGGACAGAGAAGAGGTGTGCTAAAACACTATGTGACTTAGATGATCACTTACAGCAGCATTAATTACTTTTAAAGTATAGCACCTGCCCCATTTGTATTATGACAAATCAAGGTCTATATGTTTTTAACTAACTAGCAGTTTCCAGTATTTCATCTTTGGGTTCAGCTAAGCCAAAGCTTGCACCAAGCCATGTTTTCAGGGCTGGTGATCAGCTCTTTCTCACATTAACTCAGATCCTTTGAATTCTCAGGCAGGGTATCCAAAACTAGACACCTAAGAACCTTGGTAGGCCTAAAATAGAACTTCCTCAATAAGAACATATTTGAAAACTATCCTTAAGTTATCTGCTAATAATCAGAGAAAACTTGTGAAGAGAAAAGGAGAAAATTAATATTACTTTTCTAATGAAGTAATATTAACTTTCCCTATCCGAGTATCAATAACTTGCTCTTCAGTAATATCTTCCAAAGCATTGCCAGCTCTCATTACATGATTATGTATTGCAAGATAATCGGGTGCTTGCTTGGTTTTTTTGAAGGGTTCTTATTATTTTACCTTCTCCTCCTATTGCATTACATTCCCATTCTCATTCTCCAAAACAGTTGCCACCTCCTGAAATGGCCAGTGGGGCAGAAACCACTAGCTGGCCTCGCTGCACAGGCCGCTTCGCCCTCGCAACCATTGTAAAGGGAAGCGACGCTGTCCTTTGGAAAGAGCATTTATTATTCATGCTGCAATAGTGCCTGGAGGGCCCCTTAGCAGATAGGGCTCAGGTTGTGGCTGGCACTCTATGTGCATGTAAACAAGACGTAGAACTCTGCTTAGCACGTAAATGTATGGTTAAATACAACAGAGGAGCAAAACAGGTAGTAATGCCACATTGGGCTCCTCAGGGTGCTCACTCATCCCAGCACAGCATCCACCTAAGCCCAGTTATTTTGCAGGGTGTTGGGTGCACCGGGAAGGGCGGAAGAGGGCTTCAGGGTGAAAGGCTGCCATGAGGAAGGGCCAGCAGACTCCACAGGCTCTTATTTGGAGTTCACAAGAACCAAAGTGGGGTCTTCGCTGAACGCTTTCCTTAAGGAGGAATTTAATGATAAAAGTAATGTGAGTGAGCATCCTGGGCCAAGCCACTGGCTCTCAATAGGAAGAGGAAAACGACCCTAGAAGCAAGCAATGGCAGGGAAGTGTGCGAGGGGGGGGGGGGTTGGTCTCTATTATTTAAAGATGGATGAGGTGAAAGAGCAGAGGAAGAGCAGCTCCTCAAGCACTGCAGAAGAGGAGAGGCAATGCAGGCGTGGTGAGAAAACACAGGATGCTCTGTGTGTGCATTTGCACATCTGAGAGCACTTAACATGAATTATTGGCACACTACACAGAAAAACAGATCCCAAAAGCAAGATTCGATGCCGCGGGTTTCAATCCTCTGATACCTCAAAGTAACCACCTTACATAAGTAACCGCCTTTGTTTAAGCAACTAAGTATTAAAATCAAAGAGGCCATTTGCCCCATCTGACTCCTACAGCACAACTGTTCTGGAGCCTCTCTTCAGGACTGCTGGGAAGTCTTTGCTAAATTTCATCTGCATCCAGCTGACATACTTTTGTCCTCATGCCAGCACTGTCCCTCAGCTCTTCTTATCACTGAGCCCTGTGTCTTTACAGACAAAAAGTGGCTTAAATTTATTTTCCTAGATTGCACAAAGCCCAGCTCTTCTAATTGCCTCCTGGGAGATAAAGTCCCTATTTTCCCAGTTGTCCAAGCAGCCTGTCTGTGCTCCAGTCTGGGTTCAACTATTGCCACTGGAGGTGACTAGAACCGGACAAAGCCCCCTAAACGGGAGCCCAGTGAACTGACACTCCCCTTTCTTCCCTGCTTTGCTGAAAATAATCCATCAGATACAACTTTGCACTTTTTGTCTTTTTTTTTTTCCCCTGGCCACATCACTTCAGAGGTTCACTGACATTCTGTGATTGACTAATAGGCCAGTCTTGTCTTTCTCCTTCTCTGTCATTTACAATTGATGGATTCCCATTTTAACATAAATTCTTATTAGCCCCTAAGTGATTGCCCATGCCATTGCATTCTATCACTCAGCTCCTCAAGATCTCATTTCGTGTTGCTGAAGGATATTCCATTAATCCCTTGCATGAAGGATGCATCCCAAATTTATCATCAGTAAAGGAAGAATACTACTTATGTATGTAAGTTATGAGATGATTATATGCATAGGTGGATGGCTTTAAAAATAAATAAATAAATAAATAGAAGAGGTCACAAGAAAGGTGAAAAAGGTCATTCAACAACCCATTTTTAAGCCTTGTAACCTAAGGCAGCCTGTACCTGTTCTTATTTTTTAGAGTGTTTGGTGAGATTGCTTCCCTCTGGAGAACCTAAATCCCCTTAGCACACTCAGCAAATGATTCTCACATCAGTCTGAGAGATCATCCTTCCCGTCTCCCTGTTACGTGGAGAAGAGAGAAGCAGAGAGAGGTTAAACATTTTGGCTAAGGTTTCCTGAACAGCTCTAGACAAAGGGTGCTAATGTCTGAGGACTCTCCTTTCTCTGGAGAGACCCTTATTTCAAATGTGGCCCACTGAGAGCTGACCCGCTCCCCCCACCTCTCTCTTCACCCAACCTCTATTCAGTTTTGACTCTCAATTAATCATGAGAGATACCTGGGCTTGAAAGAGTCGAAGAGAAACAAATCATCAAGTGTCCTTCAGCGTGGTGGGGGAGGAGGACGTGAATATTGTGGCAGATTCAAAGGAACAGCTTGAAAGCAGCTGGAGAGCTTTGCAAAAAAAAACCCCATACACTGCACACACACAGAGCAGCTGCATAGAGGGTACCATTCACAACATTAATTATAGGCACGTTATAGAAGACAATATTCAGCGTTTGCAGTGCAAAGCATTCAGGGTAGGAGCAGCCAGTGACACTATTTCACACTCCCCTACACATCTCCACTAGGACTTGATTTAACATTAGAAAGTTCCAAGTCTGTCAAGCTGTGTCAATTTGTATGAGTGAGATTTTGGGTGTCTCACTGAAACATGCATTACAAAAAAAAAAAAAAAAAAAAAAAAAAAAAAAAAAAAAAACAAAACAAAAAACCCACCCTCATTGCAAGCCACAGAGATTTCAAAGGCTGCCTTGGAAGATGAATAATAAAAGTAAGGGAGCGTCCCTAAACCAAATCAAACTTGGCAGGGCTAAGTTTCCTTGTGAAACTGATTTTTAGCATCTTCTCTCCAGCGGCCTGTCTCAGCTGTCTCCCTCTGTGCGCAGTTAATGATCTTGTTGAGCAGATAACCAATCTCTAGTTAATTTACAAGGCCTTTTATTGTCTGAAATGTCTATAATTTTTTTAATAGAGTTTCAGTTGATATTGCAGTAAAACAAGGTTCATTTTACATATTTAATGAAAAAGTGCAAACAAGCCAATAAAGATACCAAAGGACCAATTTGCCAAACTGTTCCACACAGGCTGAAATATATTGCATGCCAAATATCTGCAAAGCAAATGCACAGGCTCTCTGTGCTGTCTTACGCTTAACAAAAAAATAAAACCGACTAGCATGCTGAACACCTCTTTCACATTGTGAATTTTTGATATATTTTCCCCCCTTCCTATCTCAAGCTACATTAGAAGGATTTGTTCCACCTCTGTCTCTAAGCAAACAGCAATATATGCATATCTTAGCAGGGTAGCGTGAAGGTTTTAATTGTGCTCTGCTCCGAGAACCCTATCTGATGGGAGTGCAATGTGTCGATATTTGAACAAATCCTCCTGAACGGATGTAGCTCAACACAATACACACCACATCGGGGAAGCACGGACTGGGAGCTAGGTATTTTACAGTGATTGATTATACACTGTGCGAGCACAAATGAAGCCAGTGCATAGAAAGCGCACGTATTCTCAGTCACGGCTAAGTCAGGTTTTCCCTAGCATAAAGTAAAACACGCAGAAGCCCGAGGAAACTCTTGGTTACCAGTTATGAACCCCAGCATAACGCACCTGAAAAAGTGTTATTAAGAAAATAGAATCATAGAATGGTTTGGGTTGGAAGGGACCTTTAAAGGCCATCTAGTCCAACTCCCCTGCAAGGAGCAAGGACACCTCCAACTGGATCAGGTTGCTCAGAGCCCCATCCAGCCTGCCTTTGAATGTTTCCAGGGGTGGGGCATCCACCACCTCTTTGGGCAACCTGTTCCAGTGTTCCTCCACCCTAATTTTTTCCTAATGTCTAATCTACCTCCTTCTATTTTAAAGCCATTACCCATACCAAATAAAAGGTATGTCAGTCCCTGATTACTCATCACACTCCCTTTGGATGGAAGTGGCCCCAGAGTCACAAGGCAGTGCGAGTCCCAGCCCCAAGTCACCATCAGCCCACAGGACCAGAGCCAGCGCTCACCCTCCTCGGTGGCAATGTGTGCTTACGAGGCTCTCTGCCACACCTTCAGTACGAGCAACACACTAAACACCACGCACCAAACATAATGGGCAAGCACCTAAGACAATTTTCTGACCATAAGAGCATGGCCCGGCATAGGGGTGCTGCAAGCAACCTGGTAAGGCTTTCTAGAAAGGGTACTTGGAGCCAGCTTTTCCTCCCTGTCACCTCTGCATTTTTTAAGATGCTGCACACTGTTGTTGCCTTATGGTGATTATTTTCGCTGCCAGCAGAGTCTTTTGCATATTAGCAGCCATTAATCCCATTGCATCAGCCAGCTTAATTGGGGTAAGGCTGTTCTGATTCCCAACCTCTGTCCTCTGCTCCTTCCCCCCCTCTCCCACCCCGGGATGTTTAAGGGGTGTACCAAATCTATAGCGTTTCTACATCTGAATGGAGCGTATAAAAGCTACTTGGTCGGATCTGGTTAATTGGGGGGACTTGTGGTTTAGCAGTTAGGAACAGGCCTAATCAAGGATAGAGGAGGAAGGAGGGGAAGGGGGGGTGGCTCTTTTTTTATGAAAATGTGGACCTCCCTACAGTAATTCCCCTTCAGCTGCTGCCTCACAGATGGACCTTTTAATTGAATTTTCTTACAGGCCTGAGGGAGGGAGTTCATTTCAGGTCAGGTGAGGCAATTGAAGTGAATCTAATAGCTCTAGTTTCTTTTCATTGGGAGCAGAAGGAAGTGTGTTGTTTTGTTTTTTTCCTCTCTCTCCCCTTTCAGCTCAGCTAAAAAGTTTCAATTAAAAATTGAAACACACACATGGTGATTTCCAAGGATTTGTTGTCTTCATTTTGCCTCAAGTGGCAGCAAGGTCAGCAATGGGAGAAATCCAAAGCAGTTTGCATCCTGTTCTGGTTTTGTTCCCCACACAAGGAGGAATGCAGTGTGTGCAACGTTGACAAAAAATGGCATGAAAGCATCCCCTTATATTCTGCTGGCAAACATAAGAAACATCTTCCAGATCTAGAAACCTGTTGTGGATGAGTTACCAGATTACTCATCCCTGTAGCATTTTTTTTTAATACTATGATACTGTTCAGGCACAAGACTTCCTGTCTCATGGGTTGATATTTAAACTAGCGATAAAAAAAGAGGAAGCCATCCCAAATGAAGCACTCTCCAGCACAGCTTGCTATGTCTGCATTAGATAAGAAAGGCTGGGCTTAAAACTCAGGTGGTGTGAATGTAGATTATATCACCAAAAAGTCCTTCCCATGTTGATTTCCCATCTTGCAATGATTTCCAGAGCTAAATAAGCCATGTCAGCAAAATGACATTTGATCTAGCATAATATGACTACATTAGGGTTTTCCCATGGAGCAATGCCACAGATTTCCTGGTGTGGGCCATGCCTTTAGCATGTAAGACCATCAAGGGTACAGTCTCTTCTAGGCCAGGGCAGGTACAACTCTGCATGGAAGCATAGGCAGAGGAGGACCGACAGGTACAAGGTACAGGTTGACTTTGTCCTCTGGGAACATTGCCACCAGCAGCAGCAGAGCCAGGATGGCTCCCTGGGAGCTTTGCCAGCAAAGCAGACAGGATTTTCTCAACAGGCCATCTGGTCACCTATGGCCAGGGTAGACGGGTGCTGCTCCCGGTCATTCGCGGGGAAGTATAGGGGACCTGCCGGGAGAAGGGAATCAGGATCACCTGTAGCTGCCAGGGCAGAGCTTGGGAGGTCTTGGGTGGCTTGTGGGGAGGAGAAGATAGGCACATTGTGGTCAGTGAGGTCTGGGTGAGGAATGATGCTTTGAATTGGCTGAACCAGTGCACCACCAGCCTCAACCTCATAACTGTTTCATTAGCCAGCGTACATGGCTTTCAGATCTCCCTTTCTTCTTCATCACAGTGGTGTCAGATGGGGGCTGGAAGGGCTCCTGGCTTTTTAGGGTGAAAAGTAGCTTCCCACTGCTGCTCAGACAAATGCAACTGGAGCCAAGCATGGAGCATGGGTCTGAATAGCTGCTCTGGACCCAGCGCCAGCCTCCAAACTAGCACAGTCACCTGTAAGAGGAGACCACGCTGCTGGCAGCTCTTACTACTAGTTCTCCCTCCTTCAGTTCAACTGTAGAACTCCAGGGAGTGACAAACCACCTGCAAGGCTTTGAAGCTCTACGTGGACCTTCTGAATAAACCTGCTCCCATCCGCCTTAAATTCTCTGTAGAATGGTTTGCGTCCTCACTGAAAAATTATGGAGATTCAGCACACTCAGAAAGTTTGAAAACTACTTCTTTAAGGATTTTTATGATGAAAAGAAGAGTCCTATTTCTTGTTACTTTCAACCTAACACAAACAAGGAAATCCAGAAGTGCTGATGGTCTCTCATGTATGAGAGAGAGTGAGCCCAGGCAAGCAGCAAGGCAAACCAGATCCTCCTATGCAGGAAGGGACTCATTACCTCACCTACATGAAGCAGCTAGCATAGCTTCTACAAAGTGCCTCACCTAAAGATGTACACAGTAACAGCACACCTAGGAGAGGGATAAGAAAAGAGAGACACTGCAGAGCAGATAGCTAAAAGCCAGTGCAAATGGCAAGAAGTTACTGCAAAGGGGAATCGTGTTGCTGATACAGACTTTTCAGGCCATCAGTTTCTAAGAAAAAGCAGAGCACTCCCAAAAGAGCATGTAGAGATGCCTATTCAGACAATCTCAGAGAAGGCCACAATCAAAAAAACACCTTCCATAAAATGCATATTGACTGGATCACTTCATGGCTTCATCTCATTTCTGGTGAACCACTTTGGTCACAATTTATAAATAAAAATAAATCACATCTTCTGTCAACATATGTTTCAATATTTCTTATTGTAATGATACTTCTTTTCTAAATGCAACTTCACCTAATTTTAAATTTTCTAATTATAAAGCTGCAATTAAATTATTTTGAAACTTTTTTGAGGAGGAGGAAAGGGAAGATCTTACTTGGTGTAGCTCTACTTGCAATATCAAATAGCCAAAGTCTATATCCGTGTAAAGCAAATAGTAAATGTCTGCATGTGTGCAAAGCTAAGCTAAACCACAGGCTAAAAAAGCACCTTTTGCAGGTGGGTCCTTTGTCTTTAACCATTCCGGGTGTTGTAAGACAACTGCACCTAGCATTTGGTTTCCCTGCTGGTGTTCCCAGCATCATTTCATTCACACACTTCTTTTTTTTTTTTTTTTCTTAAGACCCAGTGTCGTACTGGCAGCTTGGCCAGTGGGGCCTGGGCGCGGATTAAATTTGGGGAGAGGGTCCAACAGAAGCCTTGGGACTTCCTTATTACTATTCCCTTTATACAGCTCCATTTAGAGGCCCCAAGTGGAAACAAAGGTAGCAAGCCATCGCATCCCTGCTGCCAGGAAAAAGGAGGGGTGGTTTAATCAACCATCCGTGTTGCACTGTAGCAGAAGGGGCTAAAAAAGCACGTATTTAGGACCAGATGCTTCTCCTTTAGATGAAAGGATGATTAAAGCACTTGTCCTAAAAACTGCAGCGATCCCTCTGTTATAAATACAGCAGCGCATGTCTGACCCTGCCCTTTCAAAAGCACGGAGCAGACTCTGCGGCTGTAGCAAGGATATTCAGAGGTGAGGGGGAAAAAACCAGCAGCGGGTAACGTGCAGCTGAAAAGTTCAACCCACATAGGAAAATGTAAATGCTGCATTTGCTCCTCTAAGGAAACTCTAAGCTTTAGTTTCAGAGCATACCGCAGGCGCCCTAAAACTTTTCTAATCAGAAAGAAAGGGCGCTGACTAAATCCCTGTGTGGGATTAACCGTGGGCAACATATTTGTATTTGTATCCAGACACCCACGTTTCGATGTGTAACCAAAGATTTCTTTCAAATGCAAGGAAGAATTCAGAAAAAAACATTGCCCGTTATGAACAATCAGCTGTACATTACAAGACAGCTGCCTCTGCAGTGTATAAGACACGTGCAGGATGCAGTGTTGGGGATTTATCATAATTCTTGCAACAAGAGCTGTTGGTTTTTTTTTTCTGTACCACCACTTCAGCACCTATAGCAGTATGCAGAAAGCTTTAACTTACTGCACTAGAAATGCCAGTTGGACAAACATCACATATATTCATTCTCTAATAAAACATTATTTCAAGGTATTATTTTAAACTTTATGTATCAAAAGGGTTCTTGCTTCCTGGGCAGCTTTAAAAAAAAAAAAAAAACAAAAAAACCCAAACAAAACCAAAATGGATTGACAATTAAGATGGCATTTCGATCTTAAAAGGAAACAAAATGCAAACACAATTTTCCTCATTGTTCCTTCTACTGTTAAGCATCTACACCCATAAAACTGTCTGGTACTGATAGTTGGGGTTAAGTCTTTATGCGTGAGACATCTTATATCTTGCTAGATCCTGAAACAATTGTAATATATAAATTGTCTCAAGCTACAGATAGTTGCAGTGGTTTCTTAAAAACAGAAAGAGTTCGTAGAAGCAAAGCAGAAGGCAAAACTGTTTCCGGACAATGCAATCCAGACATAAATGAGAGCACAAGATGTGACACACACCGTTCAGAGACTAATATACCAGCCTGCTCGGTCCAGAAACTCTAAATGCTTCTGTTAAAAGAATTTCCTATCTAATAATCTTCTAGAGATGCAAAGAACTGATTATAGGAAGCACCTAATAATGGAAAACACAAGCTTTAAAATTGCTAATAGATAAAAGACAGGGAGCTAGAAGATTGAGTATTTTGCATTGGGCATTGCTTTTCTTTTGAAATTTCAGCATGCAGGGATGAGAAAAAATGGGTACAGTTTCCCTTTACATGACAGGAACAATAATTGAGTAGGATTATATGTCATCCATGAAAATACTATATTTATGCGTCATTGTAATCCATTCATTGGTTTATGGATCTGAAGTCCCATGGGTAGTGTCACAAATCCACATAATGTCCCCGAGTAGTGGATTTTGCATTTGGATCTGTGATGTAGCTGGCGGACACAGAAAATGACATGCAGCCAGACAGCTCCCAGGAGAGCGAGCAGCCGGGCAAGCCGAACACAGCGGCTGGTCCGCAGCTCAGGTGGGAAACACAACCTTTGGCTCCCAGTCTGGCAGCTTCAGAGAGCTGCTCTGACTTACAGATCATTTTCGCCCCGGTCATGAGAGATCTTACACACCTACCACTTACAGGCATCAAAGGTGGCTATGTCATATTGTGTACGTCGTACGGAGCCATTTCTTCTTTTGCCTAAAGATGGCAGAACCCCAAGTCTAATTTTACCTGTTGGCCTACCTAGAGATATCACTACAACCGAATCTCATAAACCTGAGACCTGGTCATTATTTCTTTCTTCATACATTAGGAGTAATCCTGAAGTAGCACAGTAATACGTGATAACCCTCCCAGTAGAAGATTTCCATGTGTGGCTTTGTGCAAGATCTATATTTCAACTTCCCCCTGGAAACTGAGGGGTTTTGATTTTTCCTGGCAACGCTCTCCTTACTTCGCGTTTTAGAGGTTGTAGGTTTCCTGAGACAAAGACCATTTTTTTTTGTTTCATGCCTGCACCAGACTCAGCTAGGCTCCAGTCTCGGGTGAAGCTTTAAGGCAATATCATAACAGTGATTTTTAATAAAAGAAAAAGGTAGTCAACAAGACTTTAGAGCCACTACTTATACAGACTACATATGTCTGCTGGTAGAGAGAGGTACACTTTGTTAAAAAGCTTTCCTCATAAATCATTAATTAGGTATTTACAAAGATCTCAGATGTCAAACCCTTAAAGCTTCTCAGTCTTTAATGAAGACAGGAGGAGCAGTTAAAGAAGTTGTCACATTTCCTTAGACATGCATCTGAAATAAAGATATTGGGTGTTGGTCCATTTTTGAAAGCTACAGTAAAGTAATAATATTCTCCATCCAGTGTGCAGGCTTGATTGTCAGTAGAAGCACAGTCCTATGCTGCAGTTACAGCTGACTGTGAGTAGCCTATAATTATAATATGAAATTCAGCAATAAGTATTGTGCGACAACTAAACAGACTCAAATGGAAAGTAGCAGCCTAGTGCATTCTGAAGTGTTTATACCCAAAGTATATCTTCATGTCAAAAACCCACCCCTAGTAACAGTTGTACAGTAGTGCTCCTATCATAGGCAGCAGTATCTCTGCGACTGATGAGTGCTAGGGCAGAAGCACCAAAGATCTATCTACAGTAGATCTACACTGTGGCCAAACTAGCACGATGCAGCTGCATCATTTGCAAGATGAAGCACTTTAATCTTAGACTTTAAGTTAAAAATCAAATAGGTCATTTCATACCAGAAGTCTTGAATGCAACATGATCTCAAAGCACATTAAAACTGGAGCAACAATTATTCCAGCTACTTGGGTACCACTACCAAGAAGGCCCTAGAACCGATCCGAAGTGCGGGCTCAACCAAAGGCAGTAGTAAAGTGGGTAACCCTCTCCTTGCTGTCTTGGTTAACCCTTTCATATATGATCATTGCACACCATATTTGACACCTCAGGCCTTCAATTTTTGTTAATTGCCAGGAGAATCTGCAGAACAAAGCAGACACAGTGCTCTTTTGAAAGAAGAGTCCACATTGAAAATGATGCCCAAGTTATGAATGGAAAGACTGAAGGGCAAGAAAAAAGGAACCAGATGTTGAACGGTGTCTCAACCTTCAATTTCCCAGCTTATTTGCTTTACATTTTCCTAAAACAAGATATATTTGAAGATTTTACTATATAAGTGGATTGACGATCCTGGAACTTGTAATCCTGGTATACATTATGGCTCTTTTGTTTCACTTGGGCCACCCAATAGTTAATACATGATCTTTTTCAGCCACTACAAAACTTGAAGAATAGAACCTTTCAAAGGAGTTGTTTGACCTCAGTAACAGCTAGCTTATCAGTGAAGCAAGGGTGCATGTGCCAGTCTCAGAACAGTACCTATGAGGAACATCTCCACACTGCAAGATGTCCAGATGTATCTAGTGTGCCTCGTGCACAGAGCATCTCCTTAAAGGACCAAGGAAGATGTGAAGCAAGACCATCTGAGGAGGAGGACCTTTTGGGAAGACACAGAAGTTCATTATTTTAATTGTATTGGATGTGTTCTCCCAGTTACATCAGTGCTGCACCTTCTAAGCAGGTTAACAAAGGATAGCAGTCTCTCAGGTACCAACCCACGTTTCATAATTATTAAATCTACCTAGGAAAGCAAGTGGGAGAAATGTTGGAAATCCTACTCTGGTAAAATATGTATCAGCTGTGGCTGGGGAAATTTTCAGTATTGCCTTGACTTTGCAGGCTATCTATCTTAAAAAAAAAGAAGGCCAATGTAATTTCATAAAGCTTTTGTGAAAAGCTATGAGTGCTGTGCACCATGTAGACTGAAAAAAAAAGTGGTCTTCCTGGCCTTTCAGGATCTTGAGAAGGTGTTTAGACTGTGATAATATGTGTCTTAACTGATTTCTACAGACCTATCCCAAACATTGGGAACAGAGGAGTGAATGGCTCAGGTGTGGGTCCAAAGAAGGCACATCCTCACCCCCAATTGGTGCTATCACTATCACAGCTTCACTATTCCCACCCCAGACACCAAAACTTGTGTGTCCTCCCCACCACAGCCTGGGGGCTTCATCCCGCGCTTAGGTGGGTGCACCTGGCAAGGAGCCAGCACTGCAAGGGTTAAAAAGTGGCCTTTTCCACCCAGAAGGCTGAACTGACTCCTCCGAAGCCCTTAGTCTATTGTATAAATCCCACCTAGTTTTGAAAATTACAGAACAAATACATTGTAATGGCTTCATAGGAACCTGGCCCGTGGGGTCATCCTGACTTTAGTTGCGCATTATGTCCCAAGTGACAAAAATCAAAGCATATTAAATGCTTCATGAATGTGAAATGTCCAGAGTTTTAATCTCAGGAGCTTTGTGGTCCTACAATTTGTTTTCAATGCACCTGAATCCACAATGCAGCCTGACAAGAGAGGAGCTGGCTTCACTTGACACACTTGCACCAGGCAAATTCAGATATCTCAGATTCAGAGCAATTGTTGCTTAGTGTGTGTTGGGGTGGGGTTTATCTAGCTTTATGCATTATAGCAGAGCACATCCAATAAAGACATACATAATTTATGCAGAAGAAATTATTTTCTATTAAAAGAAAATCCTAAAAAGTATAGGTTAGTCTAATAAGGCACTTACAGACCCTTCACAGCTGAATGACACCAAATAACTACATGATTTCACTGCAATTGCCTCCAGGTGAGAAATATATTAATGGAATTTATGAGCAAGAAGAATAAGTTTAAAACTTAGCAGAGTCCCTTCAAGACTGTCACTTGACAAGTCATCTTAAAGCCACTCTGTTGTCTTGGTTGGAGGAAAAAAAAAGTTACCCCTACACTCTTCACCCGTTAATTTGGGCAGTGCAAGTAGAATTTCTGCAGCCTTCCTCATCCTCAGCTCTGCCTCACTCTGTTTCTTTTTCTGTAAGCTAGCAGAGCTTCGGGTCAACTTGAAACTGCCTGACATTGATAGGCAAATTCTGGCTCGTTTTACCTACTGCTCAGCATACTCTGCATCAGTTGTATTTTCCACCAGACATTTTGATAAAATTTTTTTTCACCAAGAGAATTTTCATTCCTGGCAGAGACAGGGACCCCGGTAGTACTTACTGAAGGACGAGAGAGAAAAGCAATATAACAGGATTGCAATGCTGCCGTTTAATATTTGAAAGAGTTAATAGAAACTGGGAAGTACTGACACTTCCACAGACACACAAACATATGCTACAGTATTTGGCTATTTGCTTCAGGGGTTGTGTGGCATTTGTTAATTATTTTTCTTAATAGATGTATTCATGACATGATTGTGATTTTTTTTAATTGTTTTATTCACATTTTTTTATTTATCCTTTAGGGAATAACATGCTGCTCTCTCTCTCACAAATACAAACCTTAGGCACTTCAGAAAAAAAAAAAAAAGCATATATTCTGTTAAAGTACATTTGAAGAAACACTTTGCAAAGTTAGATTTCACTTTTCAGTGTGATACTAGGGCTCACCTTCCCCCCTGCTGAACACACTTTTGCATTAGACAGTTTACCATTTTAAAGGAACTTCCTGAATTTATTCTTCATGGATTTACTGGGGAGAAAAAAAAAAAAAAGTATTGCTTCCTAAGCCAAGGCTTTGCAAAATTGCATGGCAGTGGATATTTTCAGCCAATCTGATGCCTTGCTACAATAACATCGTAACATAACGTTATCCCAGTGGGGATGGGAATGCACTGAAGCCTCTCTCATTACCAGGATTCCCCCCCTCTTGCCCTGATAATGAGTTTCAGTCCATCTAATCTTTCTGTCAAAGATCCTAAGATATAGCAACCTTGCTCAAAAAAAAAAAAAAAAAGGAGAAAATGATGTCTTTATAGCCTCATTTCTTGCACACTCGGTGGCACTCGTGCGATGCCCATGGGGCTGGGACTGTACGAACAGGTAACGGTGGCTGCCTCCTGCCAGGAGGCTGCTGCCCCGTGACTGAAGCAGGGGCTTTGCAGGTCACAACTGGGTCTCATGGCACATCTTCCCCCTGAAATGATGGAGAAAAGCCCAAGCAGGTGCTCATAACTAGAAGCAGTGCAGACACATTGGTGAGTAGCCCACCTGAGCACTCGGGCTTTGGCTTTGCTGCTTTCTGGATCTCTGCTACCACCTTCACGAGGCCCCACTCTGCGCGGGGAGGATCTCCAAACTACCCGTGAGAGAGCCGCGTGTCGTGTTGCTACGGCTGCTGCACAACATAGCTGTGCTTTGTATTACCTTGAGCAATTCACTTCGGTTATTCTAAAACTAGGGTAAGGACCTTGCCGGGCTTCCAGAGGGGCTGTGAGCTTTCCATAGGCACAGATAAGTGCTGAGGGCTGTTCCCTGTGCTGAACAAGGAGTACCCACCACACCGTTCACTGAGGTCCTAGGGCTGCAGGACTAAGAAGTCAAGCAAAGAACAAGATCACAAGCCTCTCACGCTGCAGTGATTTCATTTCAATCCAGCATTTCATTTCTCCTCTCCTTACTGTGGAGAAGTCCATGTTTATTAAGGGACTCCATTAGTCTTTCCCCGCCTCCACCTTGCTGCAAAAATGTTTTTTCCTCCAGGGCTATAGCAGCAGCTGGCACACTATTTTCTTCTGAGGTGTAGCCAAATAATGGCCTTTTGGAGGAGAATCTGTTTAATCTCTTTTCTCCGTATATTCCTATCAATTGAAGGTTTTAATACACTCATTTTCACAGTAGCTATCTAAGTACTTTTCCTTTTCTGCATCTATTACTGAAATGAATAAATGTCCACAAGGCAACGAGGCACAAGACTCAGGTCAATGTACAAAGCTTTATTTTGAGAGTGTTCTTTCTGGGGGACCTGAAGAGAGTGGGGTTTAGTCTTGGCCAAAAGTTGATCCCCTTGTCTGGAGCACAGGGAAGTTAGTTGTGCTTAGGCGAGACAAGAGAACAGTCTTCCTCCAACAATATAGGAGTGCTTTTTCCAAATGGATGCAGCATCCCTAGTCCAGAGGACAGCATTTGCTGTAGCAAAACTACTTCATTTGGGGCTACAATTTTTTACCAAGATGGCCATACAGCACAGCAGGTGCGGGAAACTTGGCAAGCACTGCATATGCAAACAGATAGATAGGTAGATAATGCTGGAAATATCAGGGCAGGAACAAACAATTCTAAGGAAAGCCTGCAAAAGTGTACAGCTGTGCTGTCAAAGCCCTCCTGTTGTAGCCTGGCCTAGGAGACCTATTACAGCTGAAAGTGTTTCAGTATAACTGGATCCATGCTAGGGGAATTAACATGTTTAAAATATACACCTTGGCATGCAAATTGCTATGTACCTGTACATAAAGCAGAAAAACAAAGGAGCAAGCCAGGGAAGTGAGAAACCTGAAAGAAAGGGTGGAGAAGCTGGCAGGTGATGGCAAAACATGCGCTGTGTCCTCCCTCACCTGCCACAAATGTTTTGTGCTGAACAGCACCTCAGTAACAGTAAACAGACATGGAGCAAATCAACTCAGGAAAGCCATCTACCGAGGAACATGATGATGGAAAGACACAGCAAGATGCTTTGCTTGGTATTTGGGAAGGCAAGATGCAGGTGGCAAGGGAGGGTCAGACCTCAGAAAAAGAAAAAGCTAATGACTAGGCACCAGAACCAAGAAAGCATGGGGTGTAAGAGCTGTAACACGCAAGATCCTCTGCTGTCCAGCTGATTCCCCTTTTCCTTCAGTAACACGGACTCTCCTTCACTTGGATGCCTATTTACACAATGCCTGTAAAAGCATCAGTTCTTGGAGATACCCACTGTTCTGTCGAATTTGATTGAAGTCAAAATTTAGACAGATATGTACTGACAACATGATTTCCTATAGCGGATAAAATAAGGCACATCAGTACAACGAATTAGGAAAGGGCCATGAAATAAAGAACAAGGAGCAAGGACACTTGAATTGGATGTGATGAAGGACACAAACTGTGGAGGGATTTGAGGAAGAGGTTGACATGAGAAGAGTAGCAGATTTCAGAAGATTAATCTTTGCAGTGGTGTTTTGCACAGAGGGAATGTGAAAGTTGAGAAGGCCAAAAAGGAGGATGAAGGCACGAATATGTAGGATTGCAGGACCCAGACTGTCACTGTCAACAGTGATGTGATCAAAATTAGCAGAGTTAGGTTTTACTTCAGGGTAGAAGGAAGGAAGCGTTCACTAATCTGCCCAAAACTGCTGCAGCCTGTTCCGGTGAGACATTAAGGTGCTCATTGCCAAATGCCAGATGTCCTACTTTTCTTCTGCAGAACTAAGAATCACAGGTCTTTATTTATGGGCAACACGAACAGATCATGCAAAATAGCCCAAATGGGGAAAAAGACCTAATTCATGCCTTGGAGAACTTATAGCCTTGAGAGGGTACAAATGAACACACTTAAAAATATCTGAGGCATGCCAAGATGCATTTCTTACACCATTCAGAAATGACTTTGCTGCTCAATTTGCACTCCCTGCAGCATGGCTTGCGAAGAGAAAACAAATGGCATACCAGACCACACAGAGAAGCAATATGGTTACCAGCAAAACATTTATTAGCTTAGGAAAAAAACCACAAAGGCTTCTTTTCAGAATTTCACCCTCTCCTTGCTATCCTCTCCTCACGTACGTAATTTTCTTTGCCTGGGATGTGATTGTACAGCTATACCCTGCATAAAGTTGTAATTTATTTAAAGCAGCATTTTATAGTGAAATCCCACTCCCGTTATTTAAAAGTAAGTATCCTAATTCTCAAAAGCAAGACAAGAAATGAACCTCCAAAATATGCCACGGATCTTGAATTTATCCTCATTGGCTGAGGTCACCTCATCACTCAGAACTGTATCCAAGTGAAGACAAGGGGATGGGAAATATAGCCACCCACACTGAGTAACAATAAATTCAATTTCCTCTGCAGTGCTATTACGTACTTCCCTCTCATAGCTCATACTTTTCATTTATATTCCCTTGGCTCCCACTGGCTGGGCTTTTAATCTTTCTCGCACCAAAGGTTATGCAGACTCTTTTTTGCTTTCTACCCAACCTTACCTGTTCGTTCCGCATCTTGCATGCCCTCATTTCGTCCTGTCCCCCTCATTCTCCCTCTCTTCCCCCTCTCTGCAGCTGCAGCAGCTCTTTCTGTTCCTCTGGCACAGCATCACAGGGTGGAAGCTGAATAATAAACAGGCATAACACACTAAACCACTACTCAATCAGCATACATGCTGTCAGTACGTACGCTGACTAACCATCTATTTCCAGAGGTCCTGAAAGAGCTAAGGCTTATGCTATTAATATACTGCGGAAAGAGGGAAAATTCCCATCAGAGGCCTGAAACAACTCCACAGTGCCGCAGCTGACCATCAGCCCATTCCTGTCTCCACATCATTTCTAGGGTTTGCGCAATTTTCCGGCTTGCCCAGGTTTTATATCCAAGCAAAAGGACTCAACTCCTGCTCTCTTTGCTGGAATCGAGCAGCCTGGAAGGAGCCTTCACAAACAGCAAGCATAATGCCAAGGAGAGAGAAGAATAACCAAGGAGACAACTCACTGCATTGGCTCCTTCGTTTCTCTGGCAGGACTCCCTGGCTTCGCTCAGAAAATGACTGACTTTGTTGCTTTCAACATTTTCTTCCATTTTGAAATATTTTACTCATTAGCAATCCTCCTTATGCTCAGAACAGGAGATAGCAATCAAGTTCTCCTCTTCCTAACCACTAAATGCCTTGACGCCAGCACTTGAAAAGCTGCCCTCTCCACCGTGCTTATCTTTCCAGGATTTTTGCTGTTCTCGCTTCACTCTCCCTTTCTGGTGCATCTTACCTGTCCTCAGACATTTGGGTACTGTTTTCTAGGCTGAGGATTCATGCATACAGCCTTTTGCCACTAAGACAATCCCTCATCCTCAGCCCTGCCTCTGCGTAACACATCTTCCCATCAGCTTTCACCTACCTGCTTCATTCAGCCCTTCCTGCTCCAGCTTCCTCCAAAGCCATTTTGGTTCACTCCTCTTTTCCTGCACAAAATCTGCCCGTACCTCAAATCCTGATGCTTCTTCAGTCTCAACATCGTCCAAAAGCCATCCGTTGTGTTTCCTCCTCACAAATGGGTCTCATTCAGGCTTTCATTTATTCTATCTTGTTCCTGAAACATCTCTGGGGCTCTTCCACATGTACCATCATATTTCAGTCCCCACTAGAGACAACCGTCAGAACTGTTTCACTTTCATCTCCGTTCGAGTCTGTTAAAATTCCCTTCACCAGACCTCACTGTTCACTCCCCATCTGTAGCTGGACCAAATGTAAGTGTCCAGTTTCTAAATTCAGAGCTTTCTGGTTCAGTTTCTCCTTCTTCCCCCTGGCATCCCTCCTCCACCAGCTATTAGACAGGCAACCAGTGCAGGTCACTGTGCTTTATAACGTCTCCTAAACTGAGAGGTCTCCCTGCTTAAGTTTCTCCTGAGGCCCTGCTTCTCCCATGCTCCAATACATCAGTTGATGTGGTCTGTGTAATCTGTCCCTATTAGGCTTTTCCTTAGCTCCCCACTGGTGTCTCCCGTATCATTCTCTTGGTCCACAGATTGCTAGTTGCTGTGTCTAGTGATGTAATGAACATCTGATCCCTCCAACACGTTAATACCACCACCACTTCTTGGCAGACATGCAGTGCTGATGCACTGCCCACCGAAACAGCCCTATGGAAATCTCTGAAGCTGGCAGCATCCCCTTTGGATGAGGACTAGCTGCTAGCCCAAGCGAGACAGTCGCTGTGCAGCAAGAACACCGCGTTGTGTCAGCAGTAATGCTAAAAGCCAACCTTCTTTTTCCTCTAGTAGTTTGCTAGAAGACACAGAAAAGATGTGGTAGAGGTGTTAGAGTATTCGTGATGTTGACTGGATGTAACTGTGGCAACCGTACTGCGCGGCAGCCCAAGGACACGCAGCAAAAAGTGAGTCAGGATCTGCCAGTCATTTATTGACTTTTCAGGGAAAAAAGGCAAAGGGGTTCCCCGCACCCCTACCTCATGTGAGTGCTCTTGTAAAACAAACCACACAGACAAACAGGATTTGTAGGATCAGGCTGGATTGTTTCCAAAACACACACTCAGTGCAGAAAGCTGCGAGAAAAAGAATAGGTACTGAGAGGAATGTGATAGCTTACTGCCCTGACAAATCAACAACAGGACTACCTGAGGGGAAAAAAATGGTTGAGCTACTTAGGGTAATTTATTAATATCATTTTTACAGGGATAATAAATAGATAAACTGATCCTATTGCAGCTTAAATAAAACCAGAAACTGCAATCCATGTGAAGATATCAACGAAAATCAGTGCATTGCGATATAACTCATATACTGACACCTCATTTTAAATATCATAAAAAGTCCGCATTATTGACTAATCGCTCCTGAAATGCAGTTTCAAAACAGAAAACAGCATTTTTGATCTATTAGGGTGCAAAATAAATCTACTTGAACTTCCCTTTTGAGATATTTTTACTAACAGGTAAAAAAAATAAAAGAGGCCTTCACATATTTTTAAAGAAAACACTTTGCTTTTAGGCTGAGAGTTTGCTTTTTGTTTTTAACAGCCAAGTTTCAATAGAGCATTAGCTTTTATAGACCATATCAAATCCTCCATAAACACAATGCTATCAAAGGAAGCAATGATAGATGTCCGCTTACAGTTATATGAACACTACCATATGGAGGGTGGCACTAAAGCCCCCTGATACCCAGACCCAGACCTGAAAGGCACTTCAATCAATTGACTGTTGTTGGCTAAGTCCCCTCTTCTCCCCTGGCACAATAATCAACATGCCATCCTTGTCACCTCCCTTCTGGGTCTGACTCTTCTTTTCATATGGAAGTAAGATGACATCTGAGCTCTCACCGACAGCAGTGCTTCTGCTCCAGGACTTATCTCCCCACTGGCTTAGCACACAGGATAAACCCTCTCTTTACCCAACTCCATGGTCCAGTTTTTTTACAGTGCCCCACAGAGTCACTCCATTCCCCATTGCTACTCTGATGGCTCTCAGAGGCCCACAGACAAGTTGTTTTTTTCAGTACCCACCCTATCTCTGATAAGGAGGACAATTAGATTAGTTGACTGCAGGCAAAATCAATAGCAAGCATCTGGGGGACAGATTAGCCATTGCTAATTAGAGCTTTTAGACATTATTCAAATAAAATGTATGAGGTTAATCAACCAAGGTGGAAAAAATCCATAATATTCTAAGTCTGCCCTTGATTCATCAACCCAGCTCACTTTGGATTTAGAAATGGAATGAAATTCCTGAAGGAAAGGCAAGTTTTTCTAGACTGGGATAGATATGATATTATTTATTCCCAGGGAGATAGGCATTTCTTTGTCAGATCAGAGGTACAATACTGCTTTCTAGACATTTAACCTAATTTGCAAGGCATTTGGGGATTTATTTGAATAAACCTGACAAAAAAAAACCAGTCTCTTATTTTGAGTCTACGCACTCTTAATGAATTATTTTAGTTACAGCTATTTATTTTTAAAATATGTATTTTAAAAATTGTAGAATTATGCATGTAACTAGCCAGCTATAATTACACAGTAACATGTTACCAAATTAGCCATTTATTTATATTAATCTAAATAGTATTTACTTTTTAAAATCTGCTACTGTATTTGGCATGTAAATGTCTGTTTCAACACATAGGCCACACATTAGTTTTCAGGCCATATAATGTATTACTTTAATATCTTCAGATTAGATTACAATTAGATAAATATATGTTCAAATATGAACAATACATTCTCAGGGCAGCTTCTTTTAAACGATCTTTTATAGAACATTTTGCTTAATAGAAATTTCTGCTGTAGACTATTGGAATTCTCATTTCTGGAAAGGATTATTTCTCCATGCAGTGAAATATCTTTTTCCCAAAATCATATTTTTAAGGAGTGATTTAAAATACAGCAGGAAGACAAGTATGTCATCTATAGTACACTTGAAAAACGTCTTCCTGATTCCTAACAATAATCACAAACTTATAAAGACAGAAAAGTTGTCTTATTTTAGGTGTCTAAAATAAAATTTAATTATGTCTTCTAAGTAGAATTATAGAAAATGCAAGTATGCACACACACTTTAAAGAGGCTTTCTACTTCAGAGATAGAACAAAGATTTATTTATTTATTTGTTGTCAGGGAAAATATAAATCAACAAACCAAAACCCGTAGTAGGACTAGCTATCTAATTCTCCCCGTTCAAGAGAGAGATTTTGCAATTTGGTACAATCAGCCTAAATTAGCCAAACAACTCAAATTATTTTTTCCTAAACTGTCTGGACTCAAG
Source organism: Tetrax tetrax (assembly GCA_009806455.1). Taxonomy (NCBI): domain Eukaryota; kingdom Metazoa; phylum Chordata; class Aves; order Otidiformes; family Otididae; genus Tetrax; species Tetrax tetrax. The sequence continues at coordinate 204,697 of WHYT01015718.1, read as the reverse complement.
CACATCCTTAGAATATTTGAACTGAAGTGCAGTTAATTTTTAAGTACATTTCCAAGAGTTTGAGTGAACCAGGGCTTTGATGATGAACGTGCAGAGGGGAAAGGAGAGCGGCTGGAATCCCACTCGAGTCACTGTGCCCAGTGGATTTAGATCCAAGTGTAGGAGCTGACTTTCTGCCCTGTTTGGATTAGGGTTCAAACAGCAACATGTCAGTGAACGTACAGTGTTCATCTACAACAGTGGAGACCAAACCCTGCCCACACTGTCACCCTTGTGCATATTGGAAAAGAAAAGCGTCCCAGTGATACGAAAGAGCCTTAAATGACCCCAAGCCAACATTGCTATGAATAGCTTAAGTGTGAAAAAGTGATCAGGCAGGCAACAAATTCCCTACAATTCTTTGCAGTTTTGGATAGGCAGAAGCAGATGCCTGCCAGCATGTGGGATGCCTCTCACTGCTAGCCTGAAAAATATGCTGGAAACAGGTTTTGCTTAAACGAAGGTGGTTTTTCAGATCAGCCTCTGAGATCACACGGAGGTATGGAGCAGCCCTCCCTCTCGCAGCTCTCCGCTGCATGCATACAACACCATGCCGGCTGGGAGGATGCCACACCTACATACAAACAGCAAAAAACGTGTCGGTACCTTTCACAGCCCATGGGATGGACTTACAGTCTCAGAGGTGGCCGGAAGTTAGGGCAAGAAACACAGTGCTTCTGTCACATACCACTACCGATCTGCTGGGCCACCCTCTGCATCTGAGCACTGGCAATTTTTTTCACTAGAATTTAATTTTTACACTATTTTTCCAGTACCTCTACTTTTTGTATCAACTTTTTAGGTTTTCTTATTAGACTACAGCACATTTTTCAGCTAGTTGCAACTGCACTTTTAAAAAATTTCTTCTCTTCTTCACAAAGCAGCAAATACTTTTGAACCCACAAACGCAAAAACTGATTTCAAGAAGGTTGAGCTCCTCTTTGGCATCTTGCATGCATTCATCTCATAGGGATTTGGTACACACTGGAGGAAATCTCATGCCAGAGCAGAGTAATGCCATTAGCATTACACCAGTATAAATGGCATCAGAAACATAATTTTATTTTAAAATACATTTCCATGAGAAAGTAATATCTCCAGTAACACTTTCTGCATAATCCATTTTTATTTCATATTAGCTTCCTACAATATTATAATATAGTAGTATAGCACAATTATTACTATATTTATGGCCTTTTCTTTGTGCCTAACAGCACAGCTCTTGGAGAATTTTATTTCCAAAGACTGAAGTAATCCATTGTGTGACATATCCCCAGTCCCTTGAATCTAAGCAGAAGGGATATTTTTTTGAAACCAGGCGCCCATGATTAACAAAACCATTGCCTTGTTTAAGAGCTGAACAGGAATCCCATACCATTGGGATGCCGCCTTGGGTAGAGCTCATAGTCCAGGGACATGGGAAACCAGTGCTCCTGGGTCAGCATTTTTTATATCTGTTCACGAAGGTCCCTGTGGCTGCAAGTAAGTAAGGAAAGTGGTGGAGAGACCTGAATGTTAAGGATCAGAAAACATAATAGGTCTATAAAAGACACATCGGGTTTATGCCCTACTGCAGCATCTTCAGCATTTCCCACTACGTGCATAATAAAAATTACTTTATCAGAGGAACTTCCTTGTCTTTTGGTAGCTGTACATACACAACTAAGAGAGAAGCTTCTGGATCTGAAAACTGAGTGAAGCTTTCCACCTGCTTCTAAATAAACTGTTTTTTCCTGTGTGCTTTCTTTATGGGAGGCCACAGCCTCAGGAGTCTCTACGTAAGGCTCAGCATTTCATGTGAAACTTGGAAACTGTGAACTCTGATGAACTAAATCTTTTACCTTCAGTTCAGTGAAACTCTGTGAACCAAACTCAATGATCTCTGAAAATACTGGGACGGCAATAAACCAATTCGTCCTGTAATCACTAGCAATCCATCAGAGATTTGAAATATAACTACATAGAATTTCTCTAATTCAATAGAGGTACTAAAGAGCTTTATTTGACAACAGTAGAAGGTACATGATTACATAGATCAAAACTCTGAGAAATTCCAAATAACTTTTATCTTTTTTAAGTCATAGCAAGGAATTAAAAAGATAGCAAGTAAAAAAACCACCCCACTTTAGGGCTTCACAGTCACAGAAAACATAGGAAACAGTTTCTCCATCCTGTGAGATTTTTCACATTGCCAAAACATTTTCCAGTCCAAATTAGGACAAAACTAAAAATCTTGATAGGACATTCTGAAATCTGTTTGGTTCAGACAAAAATGTAAATTTGCCTCATTGTGAAGCATTGCACCGGTACTTGTTACACAAGTCACATTCAATTGTAAAATCACACTCATTACATCAGTTTAACAATTATAACTACACTTTTTCTTGCTTTAACAAAACAAAAACCCAAAAAACCCCACACAAACCTCTCTATTGCCTCTTTCATTCAAAAGAAAAAAAAAAAAAGCTCCAGCTCATAAACAGGCACTTTCTGATAAAAATTATTATGAAAAATTTTTTCAGTCATGTTATCCAAAGGTTCAATATCCATCTTTCCTAAGGGTTTATAGTTATGCAAAGATAGTGCAGTAAAAATTAGACTACTGAAAAATCCAATCCGGACACATTTGCCATCCCCTCTTGTCTTTCCCCTCCTCTCTGCTGACCTTAGCTTCTTATTTTATACAGAGGCATCCCATGAAAACCTTGTGTAAGCTGGGCTGGAGAGATGATCTGAAGGTGATTCCCTTAAGACTACCCACATTTGGCTGTAGAGGGTGAAAGCTCTCAGAAAATACTGTGCACTAGATAAAGTGTAACACTTTCAAACAAGGACCCTGCAATGGGGCTTATATGCCTACCAAATATTTAAAAGTGCAGACTCGATGGAAATATGGAGTTTTATGAGAGTATAATTTTTCTCCTCCCACTAACCTGTGCCACAGGTTATAAATTACTTCTTCCTTCTGGTTTTCCCATAGGAAACAGCCACCTTACCATCACTCTCTTTACTGGCATCCCCTCTGCTCCGTGTTTTGTCTCAGACAGTTCAGCTGATTAACATTTACAGTTAATCTCAGAGCAATTGTTCTCAACCTGGATTTCATTTTGAAGTCTGTTGCTTCTCTGCTTTAGATCTGATTAAAGAGTTGCTTGTGCCAGAGAGTTGCTCCCAAGAGGACCAAGCTGCTCCAAGGAAAGGTCCCACCTCTCTGACAAACCCTGCCTTGCTCCTGTGCTGAACACCCACCACCAACCTGAGATGTGGCTCAGGTGCAAAGGGTTAATATGTTCCCTAAAAACCTGTCGTATTAAATGGCCTTTTGCAAAGTCTAAGGTAGCATAGAGTCTTTACTGTAATTTAATTGCCTGTTGGCTAACTACAACCGGCGCAATGGCCAGCTACCACACCGTTGCTAAACGGAGCTGAAAGAGTGCGCTTCTCGGCGTGACTTGGATTGTGTAGTTCAGCCAGTTCCTATCATCCCTTTGTCCCTCATATGTCTGACATGTGGATGAAACCTTCCGTATTGTGCCTTCTCTTTTCTGGGAGAACAAAGGGGAGCTGACAATGAAGTGGCTGCCAGCCCATTGCCACAGTCCGTATATCCACACAGCTGTCATTACGTAGTCAAAGCAGTTGTGTTAGCAGGAGAGAATAAGCAGCCTACGTGAAAGACAAGTGGCCTTCACTAGAAAAGCTATATTATCATCTACAATATGCATACTGCTATTAATGTGCTACTAAAAGGAGGAAAAAAAATCCCCACGTGCAACCCCATGACCTCGGGGAACTTTGGTAGCAAAGTGCACTTAAAGAGCAGGCTTGCAGGGATTCCAGTGCACATCCTCTTCCTCCCACTACCCTGAGCAGGCACCTAGCCCCTGCCCTAAAAATAAGCAAAGGCAATTGTGTCGTTACGTAGGTATGCCTAACATCCAGGTTTTCCATTGAGAAATGCATTGGTTTGCTAAGGTAGTCAGAACTCCTCCTGTTGAGCGCTGACATGTCACATCAGTGGATTTCTTGTTTACAGAAGTGGCATATTGTTAATGTGAAGGCAATTTCCTGCATTACAACAAAATCCCATTATACATTTTCAGTTGTTGAAAACCTGGAATGAAGCAACAGCTCTCTGATATGGAAATGCCACTGAGAGCTAAGTGGTAACTGGAACTAAAGTTTATGAAGTAACTAAGAAAAAAAAAAAAAAAAAAAAAAAAAAAAAAAAAAAAACCTTAATTAAAATAATGCTCAGGCTGATCCTGAAAATTTCTGTGTCTCGACAGGCCGTGGCACTGGCACAGCAAGAGGTGGGGCAGGATAGCAGGACCTTTCCAGAGCTCTTACTCCGCGGTGTGGACCACTGAGTCTGATCTTGCATTATGCTTCCAGCAAAGTGCGTAGGGTCAAAAAAAAAGATTTAAAATACACATAAACTAGACACCCAGATTGTCCAGTCCATCTCTCTGCTCATATCCCTCCTTTCCCCTACAAAGCAATCTACGTTCTGTGCCTCTGAGTGGCTTCACAGAGGTATCTCAAGGTCTCTCCCCAGTGGTGTCTCATTGGGATTCTGGCTCCTCGCTTCCCGTGTATGCTGGCCATCCTCTCCATGTCAAAGTTAAGGGCCTGGCTTTATCACAGTACAGGACTGTACTGTACAGCTGTAACTGCTTTTTGACATCATCTGCTTCCCTGTATACTTTCTTGCTCAAGCATCTCTTCAGGACAGTGATCATATTGCCAGGCAACTCCGATGCCCCCCTGTTGATCTCAGGAGTCTTCAGCTGCTATAAGTTTCCCTGCCATTTCAAAGTAAATGCCCCATGATCTCTTTGAGATTTTTGGGTTGCTTCATCTCCACTGGCTGTATCTTCAAGTACAAGTCTACCTGATGCCCTCCCCTAACAAGGGTGAAAGAATTTCCTTACATCTCCTAGGTTTCCCATAGCTCTTCTGCAATGCAGCTGCCTTATCTCTCTGCATCTGCCATAGCAAAAAATGTGTTTTCCTCCTTGCTTCTAGCATTTCTTTTTGTGATTTTGTTCTATTCTGTTTTTTTTTTTTTTCCTGACAATATTTATGCTTCATACAAAAACTGTAAGCCAAAGTACATCACAGGAAAGAATATCATCTTGTTATAATCAAGCTACCACCTCAACAATGGAAAGTCCCCTTTCCCTGTTTTTAGAAAGGGTTTTTCCAAGTTCTCAAATCAGGTATAAAGTCACCCCTACACCCCTAAAAGTAGGATTCAGATTTGTCATGAGGGGATTAGCACCTCAGCTCATCTTTCAAGCCTACTTATCAGGTTAAGTCCATCTTTGGCTGCAAGCTTAATTTTCCACACTAAATCCTTTTCTTCCTCCTTCCTCCTCCAGGCCCCTGCCACCCCATTATTTGTCCAGGATGGTCCCCAATTGTATGACAGCTTTGTAGTTTCACTAAACTCAAGAAAAGGCTTTCTTTTCTTATTCCAAGCTACTTAAGATACGCTGAAATAGAAAATGCTTTGTGCAAGAATGTCATGCTACCCTCCTCCAACCTCAGTGAGACACATCAGCACTGAGGTGATTTTCTCACCAGCTCTCAGCTTTTCCTACAGAGATTTCCTTGCAAAGCAAAGGTTGCTTCAGCAGGCTGGAATGAGGACTTCATAGGCTTTGTTTGAAGTGTGGAAAACTGAAGTGTGATTATTTTTTTTCCTAACAGTTTTTCAATAATGTGGATTGGGGGTACACGTACCTATTTGAGCGTGAAGGAGAGGAAGAATGAGTCATTTAACACTTCCATTCGGGTCAATGTGATCAAAATAAAAGTCTTGAAACACAGACCAGTTTTGCAAGAGCGTTTCATAGCCTACCAGACAAATGACACAAGCCATGCCAATTCATACCAGCATCAACAATGTTTCTGGGAAGAAGTATCTTTAGGAGATGGACAGAACTATTATCGTTTGCTAGCAATCGCATCACTTGTGCAATAATGTTGTAACGCAACACACGACTGTGTTTCCACATGCAACTGAGCCAGGCTAGCAGTTCACCACCATCGAGAGAAAGATCTTGCTCCTCTCTCCCTCACTCCTCGCATCAGCTCTAGCACCCATCAGAGACCTCCAAGAGCGAGTTTAGTTCACTGGTCCCGCTGAAGACCGTCTTATTCTGGTGGACAGTGAACTGAACCAGTTCACAGCAGTGACTCAGGAGCATCAGAGCTGGTGCAAGGCCAGGAGGTGGAAGTGGAGGGGTGCTGGGAATTACCTGTCTATCATCCTGCCTCCTTACACTGAGCATCCCATTCAAGGTCTTCATGCTCTCTGTTAGGCCTGGAGGAGGGGCAAATTTTCAGCAACACACTGTGGCAGACAGGATGCGACTTTTTCTGCAGTTTTTCCCAGAGGTGGAGTGAAGGGAAAAGAGAAGGAGGGATGCATTAATGAAGAAGAAAGCCTTTGATAGCTTTTGACCATCTCTAGCAACAGGCCTTGCTGCTACCTAGGTTTATTGGTTTTGAATTCGGGGTTGTTGCTGCTGACACGTTTGGTTTTTATTTGTTAGAGCAACACTTTAAAAGCCCAGAGTTGTACAGATTCAGCAGAGGTCAAACAAATTGTTTGCATTTTTGCTATAAAAGGGGCGTGAGGGAGAGGGAGACAGATGGTAAATTGGCTGCTAGGAAGCAGAGCTTGAACTTTTTCAATCATGTCTCCCTCTTAACTCACAGCTGGCGAAACTCTCAGTTCTGCGGCAGGTCTTTTACTGGGCAGATCAAATCCAGCAGCACAAAAAACAAAACTCACCAGGAGCCACACAGGGCGAGAAATTATTTCCTAATAAAACTACAAAGCCCAGAACAATAACTGGGCAACACTGACATGTATTGTTGTCCTTTATCACAATCTCTTTATAAGCCTGGTTAAAGAACAGAGATGCAATTGTCCTTTGATGTCTTCGTTCAAAGGACTTTACACCCGCTTCCACCAGCAATAAGCCAGGGAAGGGGGAGAGGCTGAAACACAACAGAAAAGTCTTGGCAAATAAATACCTTGTTATACTTCTGTAGTATACAGAGACACTATCGTAAAAGATACAGCCACAGAAACGACAAGTTGAACACGAGACAAGCAGAGCAGCTTACGCCTGCAGCAGCCGCTTCAGAGCCGAGAGCATCTTGGAAACTCACTGGCGGTTTACCAAGGGGAGATGCAGAGCTTAGCCTTACTTCTGGGCACCAGGGTTAGCCCTGCTCAGAGGCTTCCCAGCACCAACTTTTTTCCTGGTGCTACACTAGCACACAGCTGGGACTTCCCAAGTACTCTCTGGTGGTTCATCAGCTCCTGATGCCCAGCTCTTTTACAGTGAGCTGTGGGAGAGCTCGCCTGACGGTGAACCCTGCACCATCGCTCTCCCACCCCTTGCCAGACACGGAGTAGAAGCACCTTCAGTACAACAACTGCATAAATCTCTATTTTTTTCCCACAGTGACAACGAACTGCTGGAGGATGCCTAAACGAAAAGAACACAGCACTGTCCCCACCAGGTTCATAGTAAATGCTGTTCCTCACTGTGCTTTCTTCTCGCTCCGTGCCCCTGCTATGAGGCAGTAATTTTTGGCAGAGGTGCTGGAGGAGATAATGTTTGAAACAGTTATATCTACCAGAGATCCTTTGTCAGAGCCCTAAATCCCATATTCAGAAACAATGTAAACACTTAGCAGCCAAGGACCAGATGCTCTTGAAAATTCTGCTCCACACCATGCGCTGAAAAACCTAGCAATTGCAATATGACTCAGTAAAAGTAATCCCCAGTTTGGAGTTTGCTGCTCCTGCAGAATCAAGAGAAATTCCAGCTTGGCTCCCGCTCTTGTTCACACAACACTAAATCTATACAATAGGGCATTGAGCTACGTTGACATCATAGGGACTTTCTTAGGTAATGATCAAATTAGCTGTCACAATCTGAAGAGTCCAATAATCAGTCTGATCCCAGGTATTACTGTTGCCATTTTATTCCAGACACAAAGAGACCGTACTACTTAGCAAAGGTCAGACGTGAAGTGTGTGCCAGACCTAACAATTGAACCCATATGTCCCATGTTCTAGCCTTTCAGAGTGAGCCCACCCCTCCTCAGAGAGGATGTTGACCACGAAGATGTGGTCACAATGTGTGAAGACGCTTCACATTTATTATCACGTCATGGTTGAAACCTGGTTTTGAAAACTGTTCGTAAATAAGGTCAAGTTTCCCAACAACACAGGCCAACCAAACAGATGTCACAGTTGCTTAAGTGTTTTCAGCATGTCTAGACACCACGTGGTGATTAACACCAGCGGACCATGCTTCCGTACATGGTAGGAGGAGCAGAGCCCAAGATGTGGTAGATGTACAGCAGAAGGATCTTGGAAAATGCACACAAGTGCAGAGAGGGAATCAAGTGCTTTCTCACATCCTGTAAATAACTGTCTGAGCCTCAGCAGTACCCAATTAAGAAAACAATTAAGATTGAGATAGACACCAACCACAACTCCTCTGTCAGGATCATTGTAAGGTGCTGCCAAAACATTAGCCTCCCTTGTTCTCCAACACAGCTTGGCAAATGGCAGAAAGACAATTCCCAGGAGTGTCTGCAGTGAGCACTCCAGCTTCTGCAGACTTTGGAGTGTAAGTTTGGAAATCGTGTTAAAGCTGAGGGTGAGGATCATGAGCTGAAGCAGTGAAACATTATACTTCCTAAACCACACGCAGGAAGGGGAATCGGTGGATCCCGGAGGAGCCAGCAGAGGAAAACAGCACGCTGCCTAGTCCTGCCGCAGCGAGCCTGGCTGGGACCCTGCTGGGAACAGCGCGGCTCCCCTCACTCCCCAAAAGCCAGGTGCTTCACGCCAGCACTGACAGATATGGCATCAGTTCCGCTTATCCCATGCTTTCCTGCTCAAAGCAGCGTCCTGCTCTTGAAAGTCAGCCTGCCTCTCCAGCCAGTCGCAAGTCTCACATGGTCACACATGCACTGTAGAGAGTGTTAGCTTTATGATTAGAGCTGTCTGCTGTGAGACACATTTTAAAATTCATGACCTTTCCCATCAGAGTTCAAAACCGGACTGGCCTGAAGATGAAAGACTGGCTTAGACTCCTGCTGTAAGCCGCTTCCCTTCCTTCCTCCACCCAGTATTTCTCCTTCGGCATTTACTTCCAATTATTTCACAGGCTGTCTTCCATTAACTGTGATTTTTAAAATTGCTAATGAATTGAGGTAAATTAAAGTTCATCGGTATCTGAACCAAGCATGTGTTTCAACTTTGTAGTCGCGCCTGACTATCAAAGGTATCTTCTTTTGTCAGGTACAGGATGCTCTAGGAAGGCTGCAGCTGGCCAAAAGAGATAGAGACGAGTTTTGAAGGGAGAAAAACAAGAGGGAGAGCGCTTACGTTGGCTGTGAAAGAGGTATTTGCAGAGGGATTGGCCATAATACCAGTAAGATGAAGGAGGGGGTGGAGGAGGGGAAGAAGACAGGAAGAAATGCAAAACCAGCCACAGCACACGCATTGGCACTCGCACAGTCCTGGAGACCTTGCCAGTGGAAATTAAAGAGGAATGTGTTTGCTCCTTACCACAATTAGAAGCAACTGAACTTAAAAAAAAAAAAAATCCTCCTCTCAGTGGGATTGTTGTCATGAATTGTATTTTACCACTCTAACACACTCCCACTGCTGGCTTTTTCTCAAGGAAAATCCATGAGAATATGAATGCATTTTCCTAATTTACACTCTACAGACCAGGATGTTTCTGCCAGTTCCCAGCAACTGCATGAGCCACATTTCCTAGTCAGGCTGGCCAGAAAACAACAATTCATTTTGCGAGGCACTTTGGGACTGAAAACAAGACCTTCTGAAGGCAAAAAGGGGATTCTCTCTAAATCTAAACCACATGGGACCACTCATTGCCAACCACCTGGCAGGGAGGCGGCTGCATACGACCGCCAGCCTTTGCAGACCTAGCCAGGGCGCATGGTTCGGCAGAGAGGATGCCCTGAGCTGTGGGAAAGCCACCCATCACCCCAGATAGCGCTGCTGCTTGCATGCTGCTCCTCTCCTCTGCTGTCATCCCAGCCCTGGGAAAAGCTCCCAGCTGCTGCCGGGATGTCGCTTGCCAGCTACCAGCATTCTTCCCAGCATTGCCTGTCCTTTCCACATGTATCATTTGCAGGCAGCGCCACACAATAGGCTGGACCCACCCCAGGTATAGCATCTCCAGCTGATACCATCCTGGCCAAAGTGTGCATCCATGCTTGTCACTGCTTCCCAGGGCTATGGGGGGAGCTGCAGGGACAGTCACAGATGATGATGCCCTCAGGGCCCTTAAGAGAGCCACCACTCAGCCCACACTACTTGTAAATGAAAAAAGCAAGCAGTAGTAAACATCACTTTCATGGGATTTACCCATTGCATGGAAGTCATTACACCTGCATCTACGATCAGCTTCACCCTGTCCTTTGCTGGTGATGAAGCACATCTTCAGGGATGACCTCCATTACCCTTTTTAAAGCTAGCAGTGGAAAAACACCCTTGGGGATCTCTAGGTGGCCTAGCAAGATGCATGACCATCCAAGTTCTCTATCAGTGTTGCATGGGGGAGAGTAGAGAAATGCCTCCATGCTGGCACTGGACCCATGGAGATTAGCAAAGCCATCATTATGTTAAGTAACATGGAGAGAAAACCATGGATAGGCACTCCCATGAGAACCTAGGCAGCCAAAAAGTGCCTGGTACCTGACCCTTTCATGTTGTTTAGGTTACTTTGAATGCAACAAAGCCTCACATATGCATCTCTTGGCCTTGGTCACTGGTATTTGCAGATCCAGTCAGCAGTGTAATGAACACTTTCTCAGCTCTGGGACTAATAATCCTTTTGCCCTCCCATCCTGTATGACCCAGCCTTCACGATTTCCACAGGTTTCCAGCCCTCCAGAGATGCCAATAGGATGTGCTTGGAGGATGAGAAGCGTATGTGCAATACTGAGCAGAGCAAGCCTTTAAGCACAGCTCAGCTATTTAAATTGAAAAGCCATAAAAAACTACCTATGATGTCAGAAACCCAGTGGAGTGAGGGAAACAACTCAGGTCTCCAGGAGCACTGAATCTTTCATGGCTGGTTGTCCTTCCCCGTCTCAAGCTGCAGGCCTCAGCAGTTCCTGAGGGGTGAGACTCAACAGGACTGACAGTGGAGTGGCTCATCCCAGAGAGTGTACAAGGAGTTAGAGGAGAGAATGCGGCATCCAAGGAGAGACTGGCAGCTAAGTTCTTCACCTCCAGCAGTTCCTGCCTCTTTCTCCTCTGAAACAGCGTATCTGCTCATATGGTTGCATAGATGATGTGATGACTCCAGAACTCCTCTGCACCAGCGGGTGCTCACCCGGCATTGTATTTGCTCTTCTTGTCAGCCCAACTTCCTCCTGTGAGTGCTGGCATGCCTTCTGCTACAGTACATGCTCATAGCTATGCTTTGCCCAGAGAGGACATGTTTTTTTTCAAACGGAAAATAAAAGTGATGAATTATCTCTCCACCCTAGAGGAGACAGAGCTCTTTCATCCTTGCTGGGTATCAGAGAGAAAGCATCATCCATTCCTCTTTTCCCCAGAAAGGGCAAGTTCTGCCAGTTCATGCCAGGGTGGCACTACTAACTCACAACCTCAAATAAGAGGTTGTTGCATTCTGCCTCTGAAAAAGACAGAGACAGTTTGTGAAGACCTGTGTTTCTATCTGCAAGGGCTGGCAATATTGCATATCATGGTGCAGATGCTGGACAATGAGAGATTGATTCGTGTCAAACCAGGCCAAGTGAAAGCACTTTACCTAAGCTGAGCAAGTGTCCCCTTGTCATTACTCTGCATAACGCAGACTAAACCTACGGATAGGGGCAGTGACTGATGCCACAACATCAGAGAAGCCTGCTCTCCTGGGAAACACAGCAGGTAAGGGGAGTGGATTCACTTTGCTGAGTGGAAGCTCAAATTTATCACCCTCGATGTCTTGCCAGAGGTTCAGTCTTTGATTGATGAACACTCTCCAGGGGTGCGTAGAGGATGGAGATGAAGGTCTGCCTCAGTATGCATTTCTGCAGGCTTTTTTGTATTTAATAAACAATGATTGGAGTTAGCCACAACATCTGTGTTTGCTGTCTTGAGCTTCCTGCAGCATAGTTGGAGATGGTATGGACAGGAAGATCCAAGCTTCCCAGGATAAAGAGGACCAGGATAAACCACTGCCCAAAGGAGCAGCACACAGAGCTGTGTGTCAAGAAAAGGAAAGTGGGAGCCATGATATAAGTCACTGCCAGATCATTTCATCCTCGGATCCACACATCTGCAAGTCAGGGCAAGTTGAGGACACGGCAAATGACAGGGGATAAGGGGCACACCACGCCTGGTTGCCAGGGCTCCTAAAAACTCACAATTGCCAAATAATTGCCAATCTGCCAACTGAAATAGGCAGGGATATCTTGCATTGATGTGCGACCCTGACCCTTCAACGTGTGAAGGGTAGCAAAGAAACACCCATGAACCAGGGCCTTTCTGTTCCAAAGGCTTCTTTTTAAGTGGCTGTTACTTAAAAAGAGCTTGGCTCCTGGGAACAGTGGGAATTCTCCTCTGTTCCTCAGAGTCTCTTGCAGTCCTTGAAGGTAAAAAAAAAAAATATTTTTTTTAAAAGCAGTTCTTAGATGAAGGGAATATCCAATTTCTGTCTTGTAAAATACCTATTCTATAACAGCACAACGTTCACATTTTGAGACATAGCCAGTTTCTGGCCCTGCTATGGCCCAGAATTGTGGATTATTATTTTTGGCATTCTTATAGCTCCACCACAGAGTAAGTACTTTGACTCTAGACACCTGCTTGGTCCATACTGTGCTGTCTGGGAGAGGACAATCTGCTTGATTTTCCAGCTATTGCTGCTTTCAAAGTGCTCTTCATCAAAGACCTGAGTAAGCCCAGGACCTACCCAAATGATGCTGCTGTGAACCACACTGTGAAAACATGTTTTCCTGTTGTTCTCTGGGAATGGCTTTGGATTGAAACTTTACAGTGTCCCTAGTTTGTCCTGGGACAATTGTGTTGTTTTATATCAAGATAGCTGGCATCAAAAAGGTAGGTCCCTGATACATGACCCCATAGGGAGGAGATTTTCCTTAGGGGTCCAACTAGAGAGAAGTTGGAGAGAGACCAGCCCAGACTCCTGGTAGCAAGCCTACGAAAGTCCAAATCCAGAAGGCATTCAAGAAAAAGGAAATGCCATCATCCCACATCTACTGATTAAGAAGGATGTAAAACATCTGACATCCATGAACTTGGAGCACAAATCTCGGAAAAGGAACAAGAAAGGATCAAAGACACAAGTGCTAGGCTAAGTGAGATCTAACTGATTGGGCATGCCAATCTGCCGAAACAGAATATGATGCAAATCTCTATCAGGACTAAAGCTGAAATTCAGTTACCCTCAGAACATTCTCTAGACAAATTTGATCCAACACCATCGAGATACTTGTCTCATGTTGCTGAAGTGTTTCTAATCTGATCCTAGATACCTTACCAGGTGTTTTATCCTAGCTGTAAATGCACGTTATTCTACTGGCTAGGGCACTGGCTTCTGATATGGGAGACACAGGTTTGCTTCCTGTTCTGAATTGAGCAGTGGACACCTGATGCCATACTCTGATTCAGCAGTCATGTGAAAGTGAGATACTAGAAATACACTAGTCCAAAAAAGAAAAGGAAAAAAAAACTTCACTATTAAGACAGTTCAAATACTAACTTGGACAGGCAAGATGACTGACTTCTATTAGTAGATACATACAGTTTCCACCGAACTCACTATTTGCATCCACTTCCATCTGAGCTGAGCATGGTTCTAAGAATCTGAAGATTTTTGCAGTGCAAGTAAAGAAGAGAGCCACTTGATCTCATACCCCCTCAGCCCACTTGCTTTCATGCTGCTATACTAGAAGATAATTCTGTCTTAAAAGACACTGTCTTAAAACCCACTAAATGGATAACAAAGATGACACTGTGTAGAAGTTCGAAATTAACCTAAAGAAATTCTGCATTCTGCAAGAATGCAAGAATGCATTCTGCAAGAACTCTATTCTCTATTAAACTCTGCAGGGTGGTTTGAAAGTTCAACAAAGAAGTTTGTATCATTCTCTTTTTTATAGAATTTAGAGCTATTTTCATAGCCCCTATTTAATTACCCTACATCCCCACTGGTTTCTTCCTCGTTACATTCAATAAATATTTTTCAGATGCTATACCAGCATTTCATTGCCCTTTCATAAAATGGCAAATCGATGGCAAATTACATCTGTTTCCCCCATTATGGATATTTGATTCTCTAGCACTCGCAGTACAACACACCATCACTGAGGAAACTGTCAAATTTGGTCCAGAGGGTACTAAATAAGGCCCAAAATATTGAAGCTTTGAGAACAAAAAATTTTTACACCTCTGTGTATACCAAAGCATACTGACCTGACAGCCACAGGGCAAATTTCTTCCTCTCCTGTGCAGATGCCTTGTTCCCTATTACACAAAACAACAACCGCAGGAGTAGCCGCAGCCAAAGCTTCCTGATGCTGTTTAGATGGAAGCTTTTGATCTACACCCAAAAAGACCACTCCTAAAATCCAAAGACTATCCCACTATCCCTGGTTCCTCAGCAAGTAGCTTCTCTGCTCTGAAGCCAACTGGAGTGCCAGTCAACATGAACTGGGGGGTTGGTGCAGGCGCATCCACTGTGAGGCAAACGGAGGTGAGCATTTATGTCAAAAAGCAAAACATATTATTTCACCAACCACTGCTTGTACAAAGCAAAAATTTGAAAATAAACTGACTCTAGAAGGTAGGAAGAAATACGAAATGTTTGTTGCCCCAGATGCATGTTACATGCCTTGGCACATGTGCATTTGTCACATCAATATTTCTTTTTCTAATGGAAACTGTTACATTTTGTTTATAGGCACACTGTTCATCTGTGTCCTCACCAGAGACTGAATTTGGGGAAGGCTCAAACACCACTAGCAATCTCTTTCCAGAGAGAATATCACTGGTGGCTTTTCCTGTGTTTGTAAGAGATTTCTCCCAGCTCATGCATCGATCACTCGCACAGGTTCATTTCAGTTCCTCCATAACAAAAAGCCAGGTGCGCTCTGTGCTGAGTAAGAAAAAATGAGCAGCAGAGAAGAGACTGTCTTTAGTCTAACCTGTTTCGTTTACTATCACCTAAACTTGTCAGGGTTTTTTCCATTCAGCCCTTGTCTCCTCTTCCACCTTTGAGTCTATTAACACCTCTAAGAGAAAGAAAGATGTCCAACTGTTCTCTCAAATTGGAACACACTTGATGAATGCATTGTACATGCAATATTAGACCATCTTCATTACTCTCTCAGAAACAAAGTGTCAAATTCTGCTTGTTTTAAAACTAAGAGAGATCAGAATTTTTATCAGCTACATGTTAGCTCCCAAAAGACTTAATGTAAGACCAGGGTGTCAGAGTTCCAGACAATGGCAAACAGCAATGAGGCACAGCAGTACTTGGTCTTAAAAAGTGTACAAGCTCCAGCCTTGTTTACACTCCAGTGGAGAGTTTTACAATTACAGCAAAGTGAAACTGTAGAATATATTAGCAAAAAGGTGCTCTAGCTGCAGCTGCTTTTCCTTATAAATCCAATTTCTGGGATAAACTAGCCTAGCTAAAGGCGATCCTTACTACGACAATCATTTCCATTTTAAAGCCTTTCACAATGATCATCAGGCAGGGATGCTACTCTGCTCTGCCTTACTACCCAGTAAGTGGCTGTCAGCATATGATGAGCGTGGAACAAGTCCAAGGCAGGCAGAAGGAACTGGGTTGACCAGTGCCATAAAGCTAGTCTGCAAAAGCCAGAGAAAGCAGAGCCCAGATCTCCCAAGCATCAGTTCAGAGGCATAGTCGGGAAACGCTTGCTCTCAGGAACAGATGGAGGGCCCGTGCTGCAGCAATAGGATTGCAAAGGGAAAGGACTGGAAAAACAGAAAGGAAGACATCTCGTCCCTCAATACACATGGACAGAGCATGCACAGCTGCTGCATGGCTCTGGGCCCTTCATGGCTGCTATGTATGGGTGAGGTGCTTCACGCCCAGCTGTGCTCGTGAGGAAGTTCTGTGCACAGTGGCAGCCCAGCACAAGCACTGCCAAAACTGGCACTGTGCGTGTCCCTTCTATACACAACTGTTCTGCCCAAGCTGCATATTTCTGCTCCATTTCCTAAGTTTTAGCTTATGTCTGGCAGATACAAGAGTATCCATCAATCAAGCTCAGCAAGGCTGTTATCCGCAAAGGCAATAAGTCTCTCTCCATGCTCTCTCCTCCAGCTGCCTCCTCAGCTCAACCATCTTGGAGATTTCGGGACAGGCCCATATGCCCAGCATCTGGAGAAGGCATGCAGAGAGCACAGCCTGTGCCTTGCCAGGGCCACAGTGACTGTTGGAGGTTTTCTTCTTCAGCATAGCCTGATCTGGATCCTCACTCAACACATCAAAACAGGCAGACGGCAGCCACCTCCAGGTCCCGGCAGGAGCTCCCAGAAACCATAGGACAACGTGAAAAATGTCTCCTGGAAAAGCATCTCTTCTCACTCTTTCCACAGAAAGCATCCCCAAGCAATACGTATCCTGAGATGACAGATAACATTCGTTGTTGGAAACTCTCCTGAACATTACACTACTGGGATCTTCATAATATTATCCATAGTGTCTTGCATAATGTACTTAACTGCATCCAAGATAAAAATGAATACTTAGTGGATCTTGCTACTAAAATGTGTCAGAAAAATTATTAAGAGCAGTAAATGATGATGAGAGATAATTTTACAAATGAAGGCCTGAAAAAGTCTGTAATTTCAAGTTATTTTTTAAAAAGTAGCAGAAAATTGAAAATAAAATGCTCATAAACTTAAGACACAGAAATGAAAGGCTACACGGAGATTAAATAACAACAGTATATAGGGGGAAAAGATACATATGCACACAACAGTTTTAGAAGTCGCATTTCCTGTGAAAAGGACTAGCAAGAGGCTTACACAAAGCAAGCAACGGCCTATGGCAATTCTCAAACCTACAAAATGACCAGTGTTACCCATCTTTCTTTGCCTGTGCCAGCACCCCAGCACCAGGGAGGCAGATGATGGGGTGGGGGTGGAGGGATGACACCTCATAGAATCATAGAATCATAGAATGGTTAGAGTTGGAAGGGACCTTCAAAGCTCATCTAGTCCAACCCCCCTGCAAGAAGCAGGGATATCCTTGACTAGATCAGGTTGCTCAGAGCCTCATCCAGCCTGGCCTTGAATGTTTCCAGGGATGGGGCATCCACCACCTGTCTGGGCAACCTGTTCCAGTGCTCTACAACTCGCATTGTAAAAAATTTTTTTCTAATATCTAATCTAAATCTACCTCCCTCTAATTTAAACCCATTACCCCTTGTCCTATCACAACAGGCCCTACTGAACAGCCTCTCCCCATCTTTCCTGTAGGCCCCCTTGAGGTATTGGAAGACCGCTATCAGGTCTCCCCGGAGCCTCCTCTTCTCCAGGCTGAACAGCCCCAACTCTCTCAGCCTGTCCTCATAGGAGAGGTGCTCCAGCCCTCTGATCATCTTCATGGCTCTCCTCTGGATCCTCTCCAACTGGTCCATGTCCTTCTTATGTTGGGGACTCCAGAACTGGACACAGTACTCCAGGTGGGGTCTCACCAGGGCAGAGTAGAGGGGCAGAATCTCCTCCCTCGACCTGCTGGCCACGCTCCTCTTGATGCAACCCAGAATGCGGTTGGTCTTCTGGGCCGCAAGGGCGCATTGCCCGCTCATGTTGAGCCTGTCGTCCACCAGCACTCCCAAGTCTTTCTCCTCAGGGCTGCTCTCAATCCATTCTCCGCCCAGTCTGTATTTGTGCCTGGGATTGCTACGACCCAGGTGCAGGACCTTGCACTTGGCCTGGTTGAACTTCATGAGGTTGGCACAGGCCCAACTCTCCAGCCTGTCCAGGTCCCTCTGGATGGCATCCCTCCCTTCCAGCGTGACACCTCCCAGTCACTGCAACTCCCCCAACAGCTCCCTGCCCACCCAATGGCAGCAAGAGCAGGGAGCTGCTCCCCAGCAAGCTTCATCCCTGCCCCAGCTGTGCCCACCTTCCCCTGCCTCCTCCAGGAGCTCCCCGTCCCGGCCCCACGCCAGCTCCTGTCCTTCACCCTTCACATGGAAACACTGTGCAGCTGAGGAGTTTGAGCAATTAACCGTCGCTATTTCAGAAATAACATTTGTGGTGTTGGGAAGCCAAAATAAACCATACCTTCCAAACTGATTTACTGACTTTCATTATTTCTGGAGGAAAAAGGCAAAGCTGTGCCAATACTACATTACTCAGCACTAAAACTGCTAGTCTGGTCATCATGAGACGTACTTTTCCTGTGGATTTGTTGCCTTCTAACTTTGACCTGGGCTGACTGTTTGATCTCTGCGTTTTAAGGAGCTCACCTTTAAAACAGAAATCAAACTATTCACACAAAGGGCTTTGTGTTGCTGAGATGAAGGTATGGATTAAGCCAGTAACTATATAAAATTAATTTTTCACTTCAAAATGGAGGAGAACACCAACCTAGCGAGCCTTAGACAAATGACCATGAATAAATACACACACATACTTAAAACTCACTGTGAGAGGCAGTTCAGATTTGAGAGTCTGAGAGAAAACAACAGTAAGAACATCAGCACAAAATGGATTAGGAGAAGTTTGAAGGAGAGGTTTGAAACAGAAGTGTGACTGGCATGCAGAAGGTGGGCAGATTTTTCAGACACAGAAAGCAGGATGAGAAAGACTTCCAGCGCCAAAGGAAACTGCCTACCAAGCAAAGAAGAGTAAAAATGGGAGCTGTGTTTCCAGCAAGATAGATGTCACTGTTGCTCCCACAAAATATGTGCAAGTATTTTGCAACATCTCTTCTCAAAATGTCACATTTTGGCAAGAATGGGCATTGCCCACATGCGTAAGAACCTAATGTGCACGTATTTGTATTTAGCATGGGCTCATCATGTTGGTGCAACTAGAAGCTGATGTTTGAAAATTTGGCCCCAAATAGCTTCACTGGAAGCAGAATGCAGACAGATTTTCATGAATCTCAATGTGTTTTGTTTTTATGGCACTATCTTTGCTAAATCCAGCAGAAATACCATTACCATGATAAGCTCTGTTGTGTTGAGTGCCTAACCAACCCACACAAAAAGCAGAGAACCTTAATCTTGCATTGGAACTAATTTATATATTAGCAGACTGTGGGTCCCACAGTTCCTATGCAGTTGACTATCAACATTATAACCAAAAGTGGTAGCAGGAGTGTTACTTCTTGAAGTTGCCATCACATCAAGTAGTGCTGGCTGATCAGAAGGCTGGGACAAGAAACCAGATGGAAAAAAGAAAAGGAGCAGGTAAACAATATGGTTGTACAAAAAGCTCATGGATCAGAGCTATAGAGAGGCCTAAACAGTATCAGGAAAATGGTCCGAACTGGGACTTCATCAGGAGGTCCCTAATTTCATGAACACCTACTATGCTATCTTCACAGGATTTCTGTTTCAGTCAGCTCGGAGGTGCTGAGGATGGATCAAGGTGAAGCAGTGAAGGCATCTACTCCTTGTATTGCCTGTTGCAAAAGGGACTGAGATTGGAGACTGCAGCAGGAGAAAGAAGAGCAGACAGACACTGACCTGGGGAGCTACAGCTGGACGAGGTAGGTCTCTTAGAGCGAGTGTCTATTAGAATTTCACCAACACAGAACTCAGAGTATTTCCCTGAACTTGGCAGAACCATTTGCTGAGCAACGGCAGCTGAAATGGAAGTCAGTGGGCTGTATAAAATGCAGACATAGGAGCAAGGCGATAAAAAGACAGTAGTCTGGGGAAAAAAAATCATGGATGCTTCAGATTAGGTGTCTAAACCTTGCATTCGCTTTGACCTTGATCTTGTGCTCTTTGCTGCTGCTCCCACCTACAACGTGATGCTCTTCTATCTCATGGTTCTACTATGAAAATAAACCCATTAATATTTTTAAAGCATTCAGGATACTGTCATGCTGAATGACAGCAAAAGCCCTCTGAGGAAATTAATAACTCTGTCTTCAGTACAGTATCTGAATAAGATGTTGGAATTAAGGGATCAGCTCCTCCTTCCCCCGTTAAAAAATGATGAAGAAAAACTACTGAATAGCTGCTTAGTGAATGAGGACTGTCAGTCTCACAGACTGGATGAGGCACCATCCTGTGAAGCTCATTTGTAATTGCGTCCTTAAAGCCTGCACCATAATGCTCACCTCTGCAAGGCAGCCAACTTACAGTCATACTGGCAGCTCAGCTCTGGCTGTGGTTTCAGCGAGGGCTGCAGGGCGGGGTGTGAACGTCCTCATGCAAAGCACTGGATGACCAACGATGAAAAAACCCTCCGGGCTCTGTCAAGGCAGTATTTCGTTCTCTAGATTGACTTCCACTGAAAAGTGTATCATCCTTACAAGTTTACAGCTTAGGTGAGGCGAAACACCCACCACACAAAACACAAGAAGCTCTGGAAAGGACAAGATAAGGCAATGGAGATGGAACAGGCAACAGTGTTGATGATGTCTCCATCATGTCGGTTGCCTCAGGCAACTGAGTGGCAACAGGCAACTCACCTGGCTAGAAAGGAACCCTGAGGAAGCAAAGCTGGGAGAACAATCCCCAGGCACAGGCAGGGAATCTCAGAGGTGCATGGGGAAGGGGAGCTGAAGAAAAGATGAGGCAGGCTGCATGGACTGCTGAGGGAAGCAGACAGCAGAAGGGATAGCTGACAGCAACCAAAGGAAACTACATCCCATGGGAAACAAGGTATTTAATTAAATCACGCCTGAAAAAAAACCTTCTCTTAAAAGCCTGAAGGCTATGATGGGGAGGCAGAGCAACATGCCTCCTGTACAGCTTCTTAAAATTACTCCCAGTAATGTCTCAGCTGTGGAACTCTACTGGCTGATGGTAAAACCCTGTATGGGAAGGCTACGAGCAGAGCTCGTCCAGGCAGGCACTGCAATCCAGGTGAGAAGTAGCTAGCAATCTGGCACAGGCTGTCATGAAGCCAAGTCCTTCCCCGGCATTCCTGGGATCCTCAAGCTCCTCTCCAAAACAATAAGGCTTTCCTCAGCCTTGCCCTGTGGGGAGCCCTGCCTTGCCTTTGGCACAGGATGCCCAGCTGATGCTCTCCACGAAAGAAGTCAAGCATCAGAAATTAGCACCCATCATAAATAAACCACCACGAGCTGAACCGAAAGAAGCCACGACCCCAGGCCCAAAAGCAGAAAGCCATTGTTGTTTCAAGGGCTGGGTTTGTTCCCTACTGCGAGCATGGTAAATTTTTATATACAGATCTCCCTTTCAAAAATGCCAGCCCTTTCCTAGGCCTGCACTTTGAGGTGATTGTTGCTATTTGTGAATGACTGGGGAATTAATTAATGTAAAGCCAACTGGCTTCTAAATGGTTGGCATTGTGAACAGCCCCAGAATCACGGGGAGAGCAGTTTATGTGGTCAGAGCCACATTCAGTGCTATATGTCAAGGGAGGAGATTTATTATCACAGTAGGTCCATTTTCCAAAAGTTTGCAAGGGCTGTTTCATAATGAAGGGGCACTGTTCACAGCACAGTCAGCACCTATTTTTTTTCTGGGGTGTATCATAAATCCCAACTAGAAGAAGGTGGGGGAGGGGTATTTAGGGTTTAAGGAATGAAATCTCTGCATCAGAACAGAATAATATATTTACTATAGAAAGAAGAGATGAAAGAAAAATAGAAACAAGACTTTTTTTTTTTAAAAAAAAAAGGAATACGAAGTAGTAAACTTATTTCTATCTTAATGACAAGAGTTGAACTCCCACATTACAGCTAATTAAATTAAATGAGCCTACCAAGCTGAATTATAACCTATAAATATTTTTGGTTGCTTGCCTCCCTCAGAAACCATCTTTGATTTAAAAATATCACACAATAAAAACAAATAGCTCATAATATGGTTTAAGCACTTAATAATTAGAAGAGGGAGGAAGTAAAGGCATGTGTACTTTCGTATAAACATAGTCAGCTGGGTATTTTTAACTAAAACCCAACCCTGAATAGACCAAGGTAAAATGGACAGTGGCAGTGGCCACCGAAAACCTCCCCACTGATCTCCAAGCAAAGGAGCAAAGGAGTTGTGCTTCAGGTTGTGTCCTTGTTGGTGGGCAAGGGGTTGGAAGGAGCTAGGGTGGCTGTGACCGGGCACAGGGGACAAATGGTGTTTGCTCTGGTAGTGGGGGACATCAACGGGGCAAGCTGCACTCTGTGAGAAGTCATTTGGTCCCATCTGTACATATGGCAGTGTTAATTAAAGGCCCAGTGGGCAATGATGAAACGAGCACGGTACTGTGGTTGCTTTCTATGCCCACCCGTGCCACTAATGGCTACACAGCCTTGGGCACATTTCCCAGCCTCCATGCCCACCACAACAACCTTCTTCCATCCTTTCCTGATGTGTCTTATCTTCGCCAGCTCACTCCCTGCAGCAATTTGGCTACATGACTTCAGGGCCAGGGATAGCACAAAGAGCCCCCGTAGCTGTGATCAGTCTTATCATCTCTACTCTCCCTGATGGGGCTGGTGGGGAGGGGGATGAGGTTGCTGGGCTTGGCTGAAACTGACTGAAAGAGCTCTCCTGCATGCAAAAAACCCACTGAAGCAAACACAGCTAGTACCCACGTTACTCCGTTTCCCAATCAGCAGAACTCCCTCTCCCACCAGTCTTGCATCCTGCCTGCCATTGGGATGCTCTAAGGCTCCTGGAGGTTTGTCATGGGGTTTTATCCTGAGATTACAGTCTTGCAGCAATAGGTGCATCAAATAGCTTGTGATAACTGTGAACATGCAAAGGTATTTATAAGAAGTATCCTGTCATTTGCCTGACAAATATTACACCAAGAAAAATATCTATATTTAATTCTCCCGGCTAAACTGTATGTGTGTTATGATCTTCCCCAGAAAGCTTTGTTATTGTTGTGCTTTCCTGAAAAGAGAATAAGAAACTATGATGATAACAATAAAAATTATGATGCTGTGTGTTCTCTTGCCTCTTACAGCGAAATTCTAAAGCCGTTTAATAATCATCCTGTATTTCTCTACATAGCAGAGAAGAAAATGAAAGGTAAAGCGAAAGAAGCCAAAGAAGCCCCATGAGGAAAACCTGAAAATTCATGCTTTTCCCAAACCACAATTGAGGAACCAGATAGCGTAATGTATATAAATGAGAGCAGCAGCTCTATTTCATGCTAGTTAGACCATCAGATGTAGAGACCATCATTGCCAAGAACTCCCATGTAGTTAGTTTTAAAAAGAGATCTCATATAAGGTGAAGTAATTTGCTGAAAAGATGTTTTTTTAATCACTTGTCTAGTGGGTTTCCATAGAAGCCATCCTGTTCTCAGAACAGTCTAGGAGTCATGTTAAGATCCTGAAATCATTCACAAGAGCTAGAAAATTCAGAAATTAAAGATACTGCTCATTCCCTGGGTCACACCATGTGCTCAGACTTGGTTACATTCAAATAGCATCTTTTTCTTTAAAGAACTCTGACAAAAGCTTTCCACCTCTCTCTGTTAATGATAAGAAAATAGAGGGGAAAAGGAATAAACACTGTAGAACTGAACAGCACAAAGGGCTTATCTCCTTCTTCAGACACTTTAAGTTTTGTGGGATATCCCTCACATTTATAAGGGGATTAAATTCAGCACTTTAAAAAACAAAACAAAAAAGTCCTTGCCATAATGTATTTGTTTTCTTGGAGCTTTGTGACCAAGAAGAAAACCACACGTATCATGCTAATTATTTTTATCAACAAAAACATAGCCCTCCTGTGTTGAAAGCCTGAACCACAGAGAGGTATTCCTCCTCTCCTCAAGCCCTCTCCTCCATCACCCCACAGCTGGCCACCCACCCATTGTCCCATCTTCTGCCAGTAGCGGGGTTTCTCCTCCCTACCCCTTATGCCCTGTTACTGCTGCAGGACCAGCAACTGGGATACATGGAGCTGCTCAAACCAGATCCTGCCAGGAACTAAAATCTTTGCCGTGGGAATGTCTGAGCCCTTCCCTGTCTCTCCTGGAGACTTGCCTCGGCATTTTACAGAAAGGTGTAATGACACAGCTTGCAAATGGTCAGACAGAAGCTATGGTGTCATAGGGAATTTAAAGCCGGACTTTGAATCCCAGAATGGCATCCTAGTCCCTGGGTGACCCTTCCCCATCAGTCCAGAAGAGGAGGAAAGGGGGGAGTGCAGTACCAGCCTTCAAACACCACTGGCTTCTCTGCTGCAAAGTCGCCTCACTCTAGACAAAGGGGCACGAACTGTAGCTTCAGTCTGCTGATAAGGAGAAAGTCCAATCAATCAGTTGCTCTGTTATTTATTTTTTTTTTTAAAAAGGAAAGAAAAAAAGAAGAAAAAATAGCAAGCAAGAAAGAGGTTTAACTGGAGTATTATCAGAGATTTGGAAGTATTAAGAGCCTGTTCAGCTGTGTCCTTGCTAACAGGTGTCACCAGCAGCGAAATGCAATTAATACGGAGAGGATTTCTGAGAACACAGTCATGGATAGGTCAGCCAAATAATCCCACGTTAAAACCAGTGGGTTGTTTATAGCTAGTAGCCCAAGACAATTCTGGTTAAAAATTACAAAACATTCAGGTGGCGCCGGGCTTGCTGAAAGGTTTTGAAATAAAATTCTTACACTTTTCACACCATAGTGGCACTCGCGCCTCTGTAAAACCCTGGCAAGGAGCCAGCAAAGCCAAAAATGCCCTGCACCACCGCATTACATGCTAAGAACCACTTTTCTCCTGCCTTATCCCCACTCTCCATCGCCTTCCTGAGCGTCCTGATCTTTACTCTCTCTCATTTTCTTTGATCTAGTTCTCAAGAGAAGAACATCTGATCCCAGTAATCTCAAAAGAGCAACAACAGTGGGAGGCCCATTAAATCTCATTTTCAGCTTGTCCTGAGAAACTGAGAGGAGGGAGAGGAGGAACAAGAGAATCCCAAGCATGGCAGTTGCTGTAAATAAGAGAAACAGAGGACACATCAAAAAGGAAAGAGGTTGTTGGAGGATCAGTGGTCCCAAGCTAGAGATTATTAAAAGAGTAAGAGAGAGAAAGACACTCCAGCTGGTTTTCCACAAGAAGCAAATGTCTGCAGCGAAGGAAGCATGAAATAAAATACTGGGAAAAGCCTGTGCTAATACGATATCAAGATTGCAAGTGTGAATGCAAAGAAGCCTTTGAGGGCCATCATTATACATCCTGGTCGTTAATGCTGAAGTTGGACTAAAGCAGGAATTGGAAACCTCAACCTTTTTGATTATATTTGGCTCTGGAGGCTCAGAAACACATCTCCACAGCCCAGGCTTGGTCCTTAGTTCTGGACGCCCCACAGAGAAAATACATTTCCACTCTGTATTCAAGTGTGGGCAAATGCAAGGGAGTCTTTTTAGCAAACGAGTTTTAGCTTACAAAGTTTTTTGGGAAATAACCAACTAACTGGTACTATGGGAGACAAAATATAGGATTTCTGGGGGTGGAGAAGAGGCTGAAGTAAATTAATCCCTATATAATGCAGTATTCAGTACGCCTATTTACTAGATGTCAGGAAACCAAGATATCGCTATGAAGTCAGTAAACTCCGCTCTTAAAGCAATGATTCAGAGAAAGGGTTTTGTAGATTAAAAGAGACCACACAGGTTACTTCTGATCTTCAAAGTAAGTTTGGAGCGCAGATGACCTACGCATTTGTGGATGAACAATCCTGGGAGGAATCCGACCCTGTGCACAGTCTTGGCAGGAACCTGAAAAGACGCGCGGCTGGGACCCCATCAGTGCTTCCCTTCCTCCTGGAATCCTCCGAGGCAGCTAATGAGGCTCAGCAACTTCTAGTAATTAAAGAAACAGGTGGAACAACATCACACTATCACCCAGGAACTTAGCACGCTGCTTTTTCTTCTGCCCTCGTGCACGGATACTTTCCATTCATTCTCTTCCTCTCCTCCCTCCTCTGCCACATCCATCATGAAAAATTAATTTCCCTTTACTGGAGTTCACAGGCAGGATGGGAAGCTAAAAATAAATCGCTTACACACGTTCATTCATACCAGGGAAAAAATCCAATAATTTCAGGCCTTGGTGTATCTAAAGTTATGTAATCACGTCCACTAGCCGGGTGGAAACATTTCAGCTGACGAACAGGGGTGCAGAGCCGACATTCCACTGGAAGCTTGAAATAGCAAGTGGCAGACACTCAAGTAAAATAACCGTAGTGAAACGTAGAAGATTAGAAGGGAAAAGGACACAAGCCAGCTATGACTTGACCTTGGTTTCAGTTTACTCCAGTTGAAACAACTGAGATACTTATAGCCCTAAGCCTCATCATTTAGTCAAGAATTGCCTGTGATGAAAGCAGTTGGAGGGAAACATTTTTACACACATTTGCCTGCTTTAATTTTCCTCCAGCTGCTGCCTTTCCAAATTTGATCTCCAGACAAACAGCATCAAGACAGGTGATTTAATAGACCAAGCTAAATTGAAGTGACTCTGGCAGGCAGTACGCAGAAATTATATCCAGCTACCTCACATGAGGAGACCACTCTGTGCTGGAGAACAGGGAAAGATGAACCTTGGCTCAGGAGCTGTCGCTGGCACCTCCCGGCTCTGCCACCTCACAGAGACACCATGAGGACAACCCAGCACTGGGGCTGCCCTGCCCTACCTGCTGGTCACCATCCCTTCTCCCACCCTAGCCCACCTCCCAGACTCAGGGCCACCATGAAGAGCTGCATTGCTTAAACACAGCTTGGGATGCAGTGTCACAATCTGTCTACATCCACCTCAGATGGAGTGCAGAAGAACAATACAATCCCTCATTCTTCCTCTCCATCTGTTTGTCTCCCCCACCACCTCCTCATCCTCCTCACCACAGCTCTGTAGCATCAGGGCTCACCCAACCCTACAGAGGCTGTGTCAAGGAGCCCAGGGCACAGAAAATTGACCCTACAAGGAAGGCGAAAGGGTATCTCAGTCAACATAGCCCCCTGAATAAAGGACGCGCAGCAGGAGAGCCACACAGCGATGGGCCGGGAGGGGACAGACCCTCCTGAGAGCAGCCTACCATCAGATGAAGGCATCTGCAACATAAAACGGCCCCCTTGGCTTTCCACTGGAGATGTCCTCTGCTCACCATGCAGACATGACCTTGCTGGTGCCCAGGCTAGAGGAGAGACAAGGACACTGTCTTTTCACTTGGGAGTGGCTTCAACTTCCTCTTTTTTTTCTCTAAATAGCCCTGAAACTGAGCGAGAAAATGGGCAAATCTCTGACCCAGTAGCAAAGTCTACTCTGACTGAAACTTGCCGGGCTCATGGTTCTCGCTCAAGTGAGGTGACAGCATTATGTGCACACACCAGAGCACAAAGATCCTGGGTACAGGGCAGGAGGCAAGGGTCATCTCCCATCACTTGCATAAACCCACCGCTTTCATTTCCATCCCCTATTCTCCAGCAAAACCGTCTCTGCATCTCCAAGGCACTTGGCATAACCAGAGCCATGCTTGCTGGCAAGCAGACAATTCCCTGGG
The DNA here is from genome assembly GCA_009806455.1 of Tetrax tetrax. NCBI lineage: Eukaryota > Metazoa > Chordata > Aves > Otidiformes > Otididae > Tetrax > Tetrax tetrax. The sequence continues at coordinate 176,913 of WHYT01015718.1, read as the reverse complement.
AGAGTCCCTCGGCCCCAGCGACAGCACTTTTCTGTTTGGCTGAAAGGTACAAGCCGTGCTGTTTATCCCGCGCTTGTGTGGGAGCGTGTTTGCATTCTTAAGAGCAGTGGTGCAAGTCACTTTCCCTGGCTATTATCATAGAAAGCTACGTTTCCCCCAATTGCTTTTCTGTGCTTCACAAGATTGCCACTTTGGGTTTTGTGCCGGGGCAGCGGGGGTGAGATTAGCTTCCCAAAGAGATTTAAATCCATAAAAGAGGTAGAGGAGGGCCTGCTGGTGCTATTCAAGGGCAGTGGGAAGATACACTCTTCTGCAGACGGAGCTTCAGAGCATGGCCCCCCTAACCTTTATTATTATTCTTTCACTGCCAGGGAATTTAATTGATCAAAGCAACCCAATTCTCGGCACAAGTGCTTGAAGCTGTGAATCTGTTCAGACCTTGAGCTTACAGCCAGAAACCCCCAAAAGTCCTTAGCAGGTTTTGCACTCAGCTCCTACGGGGAGCATATCCCAGCACCACAGTAAAGAGATGGCGATAGAAAACGCTGAGAAAGAGAGAGGGGAAGAGGCCGATTAGACAAGCTCATAAGGATTTGATCTCAAGTGAGCCTGCTTGGCTCAGAAAGTTTGGACAATTGGGATTATCTCAGCCCTGCAAGACAGGAAGCCAGAGCTGGCGATGGAGTACCACTGCTTCCTCAAGGCTATCGAACCTCAGCAGCACCTCCAGCCCTGGCGGCATCATTTTGTCACATTTATTTTGGCATGTGATGTCCCTGCCGGGGGTCCGAGGTCAGGGCCACAAAGGCAGAGAGGACGGCCGCTTCGGCTCCTTGCGTGGTTTGAAGATGCCACTCACACGCTGTGAGCAGCCACCTCAAAACCAGGGGAAGAGGCACAAAACAAAAGAATTGAGAAAAAAAATCCCAGCTGGGAGGGGGGCACTGAGGACACAGGTCTGTACAGCAGCGCTGCTGGGCAGGCAGGCATCTCCCAGGCACTTGGAAGTTTTGATGAGGAGCACTGGCCACTGAGCAGCTCTTGTCGCCGGTGCGGGCAGACAGCAGCAGCAGCCGCCAGTGGCTGGGGTGCTGCCACCCACCCTGGCCTGTTTCTATTGGCTCCCAAGCACCCACAGCCCAGATGGGACATCCTGACTGGGCTGCTTTGATTGCCGCTTGGCTGTTGCTGGTTATCTATAAAAACCACCCAAATTACAGCTCCCCTTAAAACCCCAAGCCAGTTACTAAAACAGCCCGAGATCAAGAGCACAGACCTGGCACAGTCCTAGAAGCAATTGGCAGGGGCAGGCTTTTAAAATTATCTACCTAAATTTCTGAGAGAGAAAGCAGAAATTAAAAGAGTGTAAAATGTTGTTATAAATATTGGAGCAAGATACAGACTGGAGCAAGAGGTTTTTGGTCTGTTGGCTGTAAAGATGCCTTTTACACTTCCAAAACATCCCCTGTCACTCTCTTTCCCCACCCGTTCTTTGCTCCTGTGGCTTTTTCCAGCCTGACTTTACACAGAGTTGATGGCATCTGAAAGGAGAGCTGCCTGTATTTTATGCTCTTCCTAATTTGCAAGAAAAACAAATGTAAACCACACCTCATATTTGCAGCACTGCAAAAAAAAAAAAAAAAGTTAGATTTAAGGCTCTGATCTGTACAATAGCAGAATCAAAAAATGTAGTCGGAGTGACTGAATATCAGAAAATTATTTTTTTTTAAGGTCTGCTTGAGGAAAAAAAAAAGCTTGAATATGAAATACCATTTCCCTTTGACTCATTTAGTATTGTTTTGCATTAAAAAGGGAAAAGCCACACTGCACAAAGCGTGCAGCACTCATGTGAGTGAAGTATGTATGTTAGAGCAACGTACCCAGCATTGCTGCTTATTTATTAAAATTTTCATACAAGGTGAAACTCAATTTAGTGGATGTCAGCAAGCTTCCTAATTAAGCCTCCCTTTTTTTTTTTTTTTTTTTTTT